>QRFJ01003674.1:0-499078 GCA_006176705.1 Cocos nucifera
AGTGGGAGTGCCTGTTGTCTTACTCATTATTATACGTAGATAAAATGATCCCCCTTATCGGAAATGATATTATCCATGCTTGGACACGAGTTAAGGTATGGTACTAAAGAATTCTCCATGAAGAAGACCTAGGAGAAGCAACATCAAAACTATTTAAAAAAAAAACAAGAAATTATAATCCTTATGGATTAAGGTAATAGAATAAATAGGAGCTAGGACTCACAGAAGATATAGATAGAGGAAGTACTAAAGATGTTGTATATGAAAACTTAGGAGGTTTTAGACCTTCAGGCAGTCGGCATTTCATCTTTCCAAGACGAGATGTTCCAGCACACCTGAGGAAAATAGAACGCATAGCAAATCCTTATGTTCAGCAATAGGACCTCATGTATGCCATTTAGTACCGACCTGATTATAGCCCATCCGTGGGGTGTCACGAGCAGATATCAGTCAGAATCCAAGGTGAAGAACACTGGACTTCTGTGAAATGATCTTAAGTACTTAAAGAAAGAAACTAAGGATATGTTTGTTGGCTTTGGTATGGAAGGAACTTCCAAGTCCCAGGGTAGTACAGACTTGAACTTTATGTCCGATGTTAGATCGATCGAAAGTTGAAATCTAGGAGTCTGTTTGTGTGTAATGGTGGAGTTGTCAGTTGGAAAAGTTTCAAGCAGATAGTGATAGCAGATTTCACCATGGAAGCAAAATATATCACTGCGTCAAAAGGTGCAAAGAAGGCATTCTGATACAAGAAGTTTACCGTGAAGATCAGAGTGATGCCATCAGATGCCATTCCTCTATACTGCGACAATAATGGCGTCATAGCCCTTGCTAAGGAGCCGAGGTCTCACCAAAAATCCAAGCACATCGAGCGGCGATACCACCTCATCCGCGATTACCTCAAGAAGGGTTACGTCGAGATCAAGAGAGTCGACTCCACAGCCAATGCGGCAGATCTGCTTACAAAGTCATTGGGCCAACAGAAGATCGAAGTCCACCTTGAGAAGATGGGACATAGATTTATAGCCAATTGGATTTAGGTCAAGTAGGAGTTTGTTAGATATGTGTGCCCTAGAAGTCAGAATTGGTTGACACTTGTAATACACTTCTAAGGGTAAAATTATAATTTTAACTATAAATAATAAAATGGTTTATTTTCTATCACATAAGTGTATTTAGTGTCTGTGATACATCCCTTGAGTTAATGGTAATGATAATTCATATTTTCAAGAGTTGAAAATTTAAGACATGAATTTTCATTTATTAGCTTATAAAATGCCCCTGACTGTAGGATCATTATGAGGATGGTGATTGATCTAGAAGGTTAGTGTACAATCACTTCTTTATAGTAGATGAGTCTTAAGTCTATGGTGTAAAGACAATGGAGCGAGAGTACAAGTACTCATTAGAGAACGAGGGCACTGAGCGTGAGCACCTCGAGTAGTCATAAGAAAGTCTACCTTCTTATCGATGACTGACTCGATGCTGCAGTGGTGTGTCTGGTTCTTTGATCTGAGGTGCATCGGCAGTTCACCTTGAGGGTGTTATAGTTTGACTACACCATGACTCGATCTCCTAGCCATTCGGAACCCTGACGTGTCTGTTGGCTATAGCATGTTCATTGTAGGAATTGGATTGCACCAAGATGGAATCTATCTACCTCGGTGGATGAGGAGTAGCCCTATGATGATCATGAGAATCAAGTCCATAAGCCCATGGCCATGGCAGAGAGTGAAATAATAGAAAGAGTTTCTATTAAGGTTTTCACATCAGACTTGAATCAAATGATTAAATCATATGATAGAAATTAGGGTTTGACGAGTTCACCTTAACCCTAATCTGATCAGAGCTTAAGATAGAAGAACTTAATCACACAAGTAGCTGCATCAAGAGGTTTGTTTTCAGTTTTGATGGGTTGCCACCATATGCTGCTAGGTGTCACTAGTGGATTTTGGGAGCAATTAGAATGATTTAGATTATCGATCATTCTAAGTTGTTTGAATTAGAAGAGTTCTGATCCATCGAAAGGAGTTTCGATGATGTTGATAATGGAGATCACCACATATCCCATTACCATATAGAACTGAACCTAACTACATCACACAAATAAGAATTTGGATCTGGATATCATCAAATGGACTAACCCAGTTTAATTGATTTGAATATGATTCAATTAGGTTCAAGAAAATCATGCTAGCACATGATTGAGCCTAATGTTCTCCTTTTTCTATCATAAAAGTTATCTCGACTGAGCCAAATGAGTTTGTGCTCACTCAAGTACCTTTACCTAGCCTGACTAGAGCTTGTCCAAATTAGAAAAGGGTTGTCTTAATTTATGAGATAAATTTGAGACAACACCTATCATTTTCCATCACTTGCTAATTCTTGTACTTTAACTTGGTCAAACATTAACCTTTGACTCTTGGATATCTGTCCATGTGTCATGCACTTATTGAAGAGTAGATAGGGGCTTGTCCGCTCTCTAGAAATTGGAAAGAAGGGGGCGCACGCCTAGGATGGTGTGTGCCCATGGATAGGGATGCTGGAGTCCCATACGGATGGGACTCTAGGTTGCTTCTTGGATTCAAACTAGGTGACTCTCACCAATAGACTTTGACTAGTCTTAGGTGCCACCTTAGAATGAACATGTGGGTCTCTCATTTGATTGGATCAGATGATGTCATCCCACCAATCAGATTTAGATCTGATTGCACGAAGCAACATAATTGGCCGGGGTGATGTAGCACTGCATGGCACAGCAGAGTCTATAAAAAGATCCTATCTACGCCCACTTCAAAGATCTCCTCCTCTTAGCCACACCCCAAGGCTGCCCCTCTCCCTTCTCCATGCCACCATCTAGCCCTCTCCCTCCTCTCCATGCCTAAGGAAGTTGGGCCTTCAGATTAGTGCGTGTCAAGCAAGGAAAGGCTTACGAAAAAGGAAGAAGGCAGCACTGCTGCAAAGACGATGGGTGATCTTCAGAAGAAGTTTTGAAGATTCTCCAAATCAGATCCAGATTTGATTTTTGGAGAAAAGAAAGATAAGGAGAAGATCTTTAGATCAAACCCGATTGGATACTGGTAGAGGCTAGGTGCTTGCATGGCTAGATCCAGAACCTCAGAGATTCGGCACGATCATCATCGAATAATCAGATTATCCAGAATCAAGATAAAATTAATTCAAAATTAATTTAGTTTTATTTTCTTATTTATCAGATCATAAAATCAAACCTGAAAAGTATCAGATCTGATTAGGATCTAAGAGATGATTTTTGAAATATGCCTCTCGATCCAATCAGATCTGAATGAACCTGACCTCAAGAAATCAGGATTTTCTTTCACATCTTCTGTGAAAGACCTAGCATCCTATTCGGTCTATCTCTATAGACTTTGATTTCAAGAATGAAGGATGCTTCTCCTAGGTCTTTCTTGGAGAATTCTTTAGATAACCATATTTTAACTATGGTCAACATGGGAATATCATTTCCAATAAGGAGGATATCGTCCATGTATAGTACAAGAAAGATAATAGCGCTCCCACTGATCTTTCTAAAAATACATGATTTCTCCTTATTTTTGATGAAACTAAATAATTTAATCACATTATTAAAATGAGTATTCCAGCTTCGAGATGCTTGCTTAAGTCCATATATGGACCTTTACAGCTTGCATACTTTGTGATCAGTATCACTGGATGTGAAACCCAGCGGCTATTCCATATAGATATCTTCCTCAAGATATCCATTTAAGAATGCCATTTTCACATCCATTTGCCATATTTCATAATCAAAATAGGCTGCAATAGCAAGCAATGTGCGGATGAATTTTAGCATAGCTACTGGCAAAAGGATATCTTGATAGTCACTGCCTTCATGCTGACTATAACCTTTTGCCACTAATCTAGCTTTGAATGTCTCCACATTCCCATCTGCACCAATCTTTCTCTTGTAGATCCATTTACACCTAATAGGTACTATATCTTCTGGTGGATCTACCAAGGTCCAGACTTGGTTTGAGTGCATCGAGTCAATTTCTGACTTCATTGCCTCTAACCATTTCTCGGAGTCGATATCTGATATCACCTCGTTATAGATTTTGGGATCATCATCATGAACCCCATTACCTACGAGGAATATTTTCTCTACTTTCTCTGAAATAGTACCTAAGTACCTCTCAGAGGGATGGAAAATCTTTTTTCGATCTACGAGGTGGAGGAGGTAGTGATTGTATTGGCTCAACCTGATTTGGTTCCAATGGGTCCTTAGCTCGTTTGCTCTTGTGAGACTTTCTCCTCTAGCTTGATCTGCTTTCCAATGCCGCCTATCTTGAATAAACTATTTTTCAAGAAAGATGGCATGTCGACTCACAATCACATTGTGATCTTCTGGAAATATAGAAATAATATCCTAATGACTCTTTAGGATATCCTATGAATCGAGCTCTAAAGGATCTATAGTCTAACTTGTCCACTTGTTATCTTTTGACATGAGCCAGACATCGCCAAATTCTGAGATGACTTAGACTTGATTTCTTACCATGCCATATCACATACAGTGTGGTAGGAACGATTTTAGAAGGAACCCTATTCAGTAAATATATAGCAGTTAACAAACTGTGTTCCCAAAGAAAATCAGGAAGGTCTGTGAAGCTCATCATGGATTGGACCATATCTAATAGGGTTCGGTTCCTCAATTCTAAAATTTCGTTGAGTTGAGGTATTCTAGGTGGAGTCCGTTGAGAGACTATGCCATTTTATTTGAGATAGTCTAAGAATTCCCGACTAAGGTAATCACCTCCTCGATCTGATCGAAGAATTTTAATGGGTTTTTTAGTTTGGTTTTCTACTTCATGTCTGAATTCTTTAAACTTTTCAAGGCTTCAGACTTGTGTCTCATAAGATACACATATCCATACTAAGATAAATCATCGGTGAATGTTATGAAGTAGACAAAATTGCCTCTAGCTGGCACATCAAATGGGCCGCACATATCAGTATGTACTAGGGCAAATAAATCCATGGCCCTTTCCCCATGTCCCATAAAAGGGTGTTTAGTCATTTTGCCATGAAGACATGATTCACAAATTGGATATGACTCGAAAGTCAATGGATTCAATAGCTCGATTTTCTCCAATTTGTTAATCCTATCTTCTGCTATATGACCTAGTCTAAGGTGCCATAGATACCTATCATTTGGACTATCCTTGGGTCATTTTGATTTTATGACATTTACATTTTTCTTGATATTAAAAATAGATACATCAATATGTAACTGATAAAGACCGTTAATAAGAAAATCACTTGCAATTTTATTTCTTTCATAAAGAATGTTACAATGGTCCTTAAGAAAACTAATTACGTAGCCTTCTTGTGCTAAACATGAAATAGAAATTAAATTCTTGCTTGCTGCAGGCACATAATAACAATCCCTAAGTACTAAATCTAAACTAGATGGTAGTCGAAGAGGGTAGGTTCCTACGGCCACAGTAGCAACCCTTGCTCTATTTTTAATGCGTAGGATCATCTCACCATCCCTTAGCCTCCTACTATCTTCAAGATCCTGCATGAAAGTGCACAAATGAGCACTAGAATCAGAGTCAAGCACCCAACTCGATGCAGAAGAAATCATAAGGTTAGATTCAATAACGAGCATACCTCCAGAAGGATCTGCCTCCTTATTTTTTAGGATGGCCAAGTATGTAGGGCAGTTCCGCTTTCAGTGGCCATCAGTGTTACAATGAAAATATTTTTCTTTGTCAGCGGCCTTCTTCTTCAGCTCAGCCTTCTTTTTCTTTCCTCATACCATCTTCTGCCTTTCCACAGACTTCTTCTTCTTTCCAAAAGACTTTCTCTTGAAAGAAGTCCATTCCATAGTAAATACCGAGCCTTTAGAACCTTTCATTGAAAGCTCAATAGTAACCAGCATGTTCAGAAGCTCGGTTAGAGTATTTTAAAGTTTATGCATATGATGTTCATGATGAACTACCCATATGCATTAATCAAGGATTGTAGAATTATATTATTCTGCACATCCAGATCCAACTTCACTCCAAGCTTCTCAAGCACTTCCAAGTCCTTGATCATCATCAGATAATGATCTTGGACTGACTGCCCATCATGTATTTTAGCCTTGAATAGTCAATTAGTGATATGATATTTGGCAGCATGACTCTATTCACCAAACATCTCTTACAGGTGAGCCAATATTTAGCGGGCAGTCTTGATATCTTCATGTTGGCACTGAAGCTTATCAGACATCGAGCCCAATATGTATATCTGACCTTGTTATCTTCGTCCATCCACTTGTCAAAATATGCTCTCTATTCAGTGAATGGAAGAGCTGGTAAGGTGGAGGGATCCTAGTTCAATACATGAGTTAACTTCTCCAAATCCAAAACGATTTTGAAGTTTTGGAGCCAATGCTTGTAATTGGGTTCGATTAGTCTGTGGGTGTCTAGGATACATGCTAGTGGGTTGGATGCAGACATTTTATTTTTTCTATAGAAAGTCAAAGTTTTTAGTTAGATATTGTAATTAAGACTTGATTAATTTATTTAGGAATTTAATTTTTAAATAAATTAGCTTCCACTATTTTTTTGGATCCCTACACTTTCTCTGTAGAGATGCAAAAATCTTCATGATTATAGATTTCTAATGGGTGGTGCAGTCCCACCAACTAACTCATCACCTCACCTAACAGTTATTAATGATGGGTCAGCCAATGAGTGGATAACTCTTGTCCAATGATTCTCTAATTATGGTGCACCCAAACTTGATCTCTAATTCATGAATCTCACCATGCCTGAAATATTGATCCACTCCTTAGTTAAGTCAGACCCACCATTTGTGTAGATTAGATTCTTAATTGGGTTTCTCACTGTATCCAAAATATTGAGCCTAATTTATCCTCCAGCTCATAGCATCTAATGCCTAATAGACATGGTTGCATCTTTCCAGTGCAACTGAACCACTATGACCAGTTGAGAACAATCAACCCCGAGAAGGGCCTGCATATCTACAATGGTGGAAGATCTTAGACTTAATCTTTTCTTAGGAAGATTTGATTTAGGTCTTTTTAAACTTGACTTACAATAGCCATAACAATTATGACTAACCTAGTGGCATGGGTTAGCTCGGATTGTTAACCACCTTAGATTAGGACTGGGTCGACAAATATGGCTAGGTAAGTGAGATCGGTGGAAGGGATATGCCATTAACTCGATAAGAATGCATTTGAGTCGAGTAGCTCCCAATTAAAAATCAATCGATTATATCTACCAGACTTACCTTAGATAATAAATTGTTGAGATAGAATCAATTAGGTTAGCCTACAATCCATACTCTAACCACTGAGCCTAATTAGGTCTTAGGTTGATCGATCACTCATGTGATTCGATCTTGACCTAGACTTAATCCTATTAGGCTAGTCAATTTAAGCACTCTTGATTCTATGTAACCAACTCTTGATTCGATTTGATCAACCACTAGACCTAATTGAGCTACCCAAGCCCGAACTTAATTTTATGAATATATCTTAAATTTAAAAATTCTTAATTTTTAAACTTAACATATTTCATAATCTTAAATCTTAATTAAGTTTAGGATTCACAAATAAAATATGTAAATAAAATCCTAGGATTTCAGGATCTATGATTTTGCAGAAAATAAATTTTACGTTTTTGATTAAGGACGAACGCGTAGCACCCCTACACATCATAAGAACACCTCATTGAATGGAAGGAGAGGACATTTAAACCCTACTTTGTTCTTATGACTAGACGGCCAAGGAGAATGCATTAATCAGAAATATGAAAACTACAAAACTAGTTAGATCTACATCATATATCTCATATATAAAAATTGATCAAACTATAAACATGTTTTGCATACATCTTCATGTATCATATTATGAATGTTTTTAGATCTAAATTATCTCATAATCATTTAAAAAATTAAATTTAAATTGATCATATCAAATTAAAATCTATTCTGGATAATTATGTAGAACTATTCTATAACTAGTCTAGATATGGATTCATCATATCTCATATGAACAAAAATTAAATAATTTTATTTTTTATTTTTTAGATCTTATTATAATATTTATAATATTAAAAAATAGTAAATAAATATATCTAAAAATCATAACTAATTAAATTAAATTATGATCATGCTAGACTATACATAAAATAATTCTTTTCTACAACTAGTCATGCATCTTATACAACTTAGATCTAAATTATTTAATTTTTATTTTTTTTAATTTTAAATCTAATCAAATCTTATGTGACATCTAAAATCATCTAATTATCAAATCAAAATAAATTAAAATTAGATCTAATGAAAATGGAACCTGGCTCTGATACCAGTTGAAGGAAAAACCTAATTTTTCGGATCAAGTTCGTTCAGATCTTTGGATCAAGGGACATAGTTCAAAAATTTTTATCTTGAATCTAGATTAGATCTGAGACTTTTTAGATCTAATATTATTGATCTAATAAAATAAAATAGAATAAAATAGAAAATAAATTAAATCTAATTTAATTTACCTTGTTGAGGGTAATTTGATTACCCTATGATGATCCTGATGTCTGCCTGAGGTTCTGGATCTAGCCACGCAAGTGCTTGGCCTCTACTAGTATTCACTTAGATAGGATCTGAAGATCTTCTCCTTCTTTATCACCTCTCCAAAAATTAGATTTAGATCTGATTTTGAAGATCTTCAAAACTCCTTTCGAAGATGTGAGTTGTCTCTTGCAGCAATGCTGCCTTCTTCCTTTTCCTATCGCCTTTCTCTTGCTTGGATCGCACCAAACTGAAGCCCAAAAATTCTTGGACATGGGTAGGAGAGAGAGGATCTAAAAATGGCATGGAGGAGGAAGAGGGGCAGCCTTATGGCATGGGCAATGGGTCAAGCTTTTTTAATCTTGGCATAGATAGGATTTTTATAGACCCTATTGCGCCATGCAGTGCCACATTATCCCGACCAATCACGGCCTTTTGTGCAATCAGATCTAAATCTGATTGATGGGTTGACATCATCTAATTCAATTAGATGAGAGCCCCTCTAAATCATCCTTAGATGGCATCAAGACTGGTCAAAGACAAGTCTTTGGCACCACCTAGGTAGAAAACTCGAAGCAACTAGAGTCCCATCTGTATGGGACTCTAGATGCTTTATTCATGGGCGCATGCCTCCCTAGGCATGCACCCCTTATCCATCTAGCTTTTGGTAGGTGGACTGGTTCAAAAATACTCTCCTATGGGTGCATGACACAAGGGCAGATGTCTAAGTGTCAAAGATCAATGTTTGACCAAATGTCCCAAACAGGATTTAGTAGGTGATGAAAAATGGCAGGTGTTGTCTTAAATTTATCTCATAAATTAAGACAACCCTTTTCTAACCTAGACGAGCTCCAGTTAGATCAACTAAAGGTACCTGAGTGAGCCCAAACATATTTGGCTCAGTCGAGACAAACTTGAATGATAATTAAAGGAGAACATGAGGCTCAATCATGTGCTAGCATGATTTTCTTGAACCTAATTGAATCTAATTCAAATTAATTAAATTGGATTAGTCAAATTGATGATATTCAGATCGACACCCTTGTTTGTATGATCTAGTTAGGGTCAGTTTCGTATAGTAATGAGATATGTCATGATCTCTATCATCGACATCATCAAAACACCTTCCAATGGATCAGAACTTTTTTGATTTAGACAACTAGTATGATTGATTATCTAAATCATTCTAATTGCTCTCAAAATCTACTAGTGACACCTAACAGCATATGGTGGCAACCTATTAGAACTGAAAATGAACCTCTCAGTGCAGCTAGCTGTGTGATTAAGTTCTTCTATCTTGAGCCTCGACTGGATTAGGTTTAAGGTAATCTCATCAAACCCTAATATCCATCATATGATTAATCATTCGATTTAAGTCCAATGTGAAAATCTTAATAGAAACTCTTTCTATTATTTCACTCTACCATGGCCATGGGCTTATGGACTTGGTTCTCATGATCATCATAGGGCTACTTCTCATCTACCAAGGTAGATAGATTCCCTATTGGTGCAATCCAATTCCTACAATGAACATGCCATAGCCAATATACACCTCAGGATTCTGAATGGCTAGAAGACCGAGTGATGGTATTGTCAAACTATAACATCCTCAAGGTGAACTGTCGATGCACCTTAGATCAAAGAATCAGACACACAACTGCAGCTTCGAGCCAGCCATCAATGAGAAGGTAGACTTCTTAATGACTGCTCGAGGTGGTCACGCTCAGTGCTCTCATTCTCTAATGAGTATCTGTACTCTCGCTTTGGTGTCTCTACACCATAGACTCAAGACTCATTTACTATAAAGAAGTAATTATACACCAATCTTTTGGATCAATCAGCATCCTCATGATGATCCTACGGTCAGGGGCATTTTATGAGTTAATAATAAAAAATTCATGTCTTAAATTTTCAACTCTTGAAAATAAGAACTATCATTGTTATTAACTCAAGAGATGTATCACAGACACTAAATATATATTGTGATAAAAAATAACTCATTTTATTATTTATAGTCAAAATTATAATTTTACACTTAGAAGTGTATAACAAGTGTCAGCCAATTTTGGCTTTTAGGGCACATATATCTAACACTCCTTAAGCAATGCTCGCTCTAGATGGACTCCTTAAGCAACACTCCTTTCGGATAGACTCCTTCAGCAGCGCTCCTTTTAGATGGACTCCTTCAGCAGCTTTTCTTTTGGATGGACTCTTTAAGCAGTGCTCCTTCGAGACGAACTCTTTCAGCAGCTTTTCCTCTGGATGGACTTCTTAAGTAGCGCTCCTTTCGGATAGACTCCTTCAGCAATGCTCCTTCTAGATGGACTCCTTCAGCAGCTTTACTTTTGGATGGACTCCTTAAGCAGTGCTCCTTACGAATAAACTCCTTCAGCGATGCTCCTTTCGGATGGACTCCTTCAGCAGCTTTCCTTCTGGATGGACTCTTTCAGCTGCACTCCTTTCAGATGGACTTTCTTAGCCATGCTCCTTCCAGACGAACTTCTCTAGTCGCGCTCTTTCCAGATGGACTCCTTCCAAATGCACTTCCTTTGGTTATGCTTCCTTCAGCCGAAGTCCTTCCATCCATGCCTTTTAAAATGAGATTCTCCCAGCCAGTCATGGACCCACTTGGCCCATGTTACGCCTGTTAGCTGAGGCCATCTAAAAGGACCTCGTCAAACCACTGATTCATGATAACCACTCCACGAAGAATGGAGCACAGTATTTCAGGTTTCAATTTAGAAGGCACCTACTTGCACACTACCCAGGAGACTTCCAAACTCTTTAAAGCCACTAGACATTGCCCCAACAGATCTTGATCGACTATAAATTCACTACATATACTGAAGTCTTCAACCTATAACCAAACTCTAATAAATGGATCTCCACCACCTACAAGTTGCAATAAATAACAACCTATCCTCCATAACAAACTCCACATGGCTTGAGCGGCTCACTATCAGATGGTTATGGCTGTTACCATTAGTTTGTTACATGCTTCATCTATAAAAGAGACCCTCTAGATATGTTTTTCTCCAAGCTCTCTTCTCTTTTCATTACTTTGCTTCACTATATCCTGAGCACTCTATTTTAGTTGGCTAGAGAACTGACTTGAGCATCGGAGGATCTTATCAGAGCCATCCACTTCTGGTTTAGACTTTATTTTGTAGGTCCTATCGACGGCCTTGCCTTTCCAACTCCAGCTACCTTCGACGTCCTCATAGATTTTTACACCAATACTAACCAATACTTGATTTGGTTTAATCAACTGCTCAAACTAGATCTAATTGAGCTACCTATACCCAAAACCTATGTTTTATGAAATTATTTTAGATCTTAAATTCTCAATTTTAGATCTTTTAATTTTATATCTTAATTTTTAATTAAGTGTATTATGACATTGGTTTATGTTTAGATGTCAAAACATTTCAAACCTAAATAATTTTTTTATTTTATATATCATACAACATATTGTTTGCTGAAATGAGTTGCATGTGCAAAAATCCTAGGATTTTAATCTAAGATTTTGTAGAAATTAATTTTCAAATCATTTATTCATGAAACACATATCACATATATAATTTCTTGACCTAAAACTAATCAAAGCACATATTAAAGACATGCAAAATTAGATCTAAAAGTAAGTTAGACATATCATATATAACTAGGATTTTCTATTCGTGGTTCTTCTTTGTGGGATGTAATCACCGCGTTACCTCTACACATCATAAGAGAACCCATCGATTGGGCAAGAGAGAAACTTTAATCCCTATTTTCTATTATGATCGGACGGCCATGGTGATAAGAGAACCCATCAAGTACTTGGCAACTAAGACAATATCTAGATTTATGCATCTCATGCAACATAACAATTATGTTAAATTTTATGCACTTAATTAGGTTATTGGTTTTTAATCTTTTAATCCTAAGTTTTAGATCTAATCATTACTTTCAGATTAATCATAAAAATCAGTCCTAATAAGAGCATAAAAATCAGATCTAATTCTAGACATGCTGATTATAACATCCCAGACTAGCAAAATAATAAAATAATAGATTTGTGTTCATATATGTATGGCATGATAATTTATTTACGGTATGTTGGAGCGATTTGAGTGCAAATTATGACTATCTACTATTGTGAGTCCTAAAAATTTTTAAAGTCTGAAAGCTAGCACCTGCATGAGGGTGTATATGAAATATGTATTTTCTTAAAATAAAAAGTTTTGATAATTGATCCTTAGGTGTTGGTGAGTTGCAAAATAATTTTTAATGAATTGGGGAGATCCATTAACCTATTCGTTTAGAAATAAGAAAGTTTTAAAAGTTTCAAATTTGGAAAATTTAAATTAGAACCCAAATTTTGTTATCTTATTCTTATGGATTTTGATTTTTTTGATATTTTTATTGAATCCAAATATGGGTTTGTTTTTTATAGACATTTATATTTTAAAGTTAGAGGATGTTAACTTAAAAAAAGAAATGTAGATAAGAAGAGTTTTGAGTAAAGCTGTGAGTAGAGTATGAAAAATATAATTTCTAAAATCTTGATATCCGAGTTGATCTGAATTAAAATCGAGCCAGTCCAAATCTTAGGCTACAGAAATGAATGTTCTATTTTTCTAAAAGAGCCAGTTTGATTCTTGAGAGAGCTGGCTCAACTGTCAATCAAGCCAGCCCGAGTTGGAATTGAGCTAGCTTGGTCAGCAAGAACAAAAAAATGGTGCTGGTCGTGAAGCTTTAATAGTGGTGTTTTAAATGAATTTTTGGGGAAATAACTTAACAGTTGGCTTCCTTAGAGGGTGTCACATAATTAGAAGAGAGACAGAGAGGTGTGTGTTGGCTTCTTGATAGGATGACACCTAGCAAATTCTATTTCTTTTCCTAGATAAAAACCATCGATTCTCTTTTGGTCTATTGTTCTGAGTTCTTTAGCTAAATAGAAAAGAAAAGAGAAGAGAAGGGAGCTGAAGGGGGTCTTGTTCTCAGTCAAAATACAGGAGGATAAGTTAGGGAATAGAGAGATTTGATGATAAACAAGATGAAGAAAGAGCAAAAGTGCTGAAATTGAGGAAGTAAGAAAACCTATTTAGTTGGCATTAGGATTTTATTAGTTGAGGTGAGGATTTTGATTTCTAAATTGAGTTTTCAATCTTTGTTATCAGATTTGAGGGCTTAGTAAGTTAAGTTTTATGGTTTAAATGGAGTTTGAAGATAAATTAAATTGCTTATGATGCTAAAATTATTTAAATGATTTAGCTATATTTTGAAATGATATTAGTTGAATTTGAAATCAATTATGAAAATAAAAATATAGTTTAAATGATTGAAATCCCTGAGTTATATAGAAGTTTAGTTAAACATAAACTAAAACAATCAAGATAAAGTGGAAGTGAATAGTTGAAAGGTCAAGGAAAGGGTATTAAAGCAAAGTAGGTGCAGTTTTGATTTTGAATCACATCGTATGAAGTTAATCAGTCTTTATTGGTATTATAGGAAAAAAAAGAATTGAAAAAAGGTGCTTTAGTAAGCTAATTAGCTATTAGCCAGTTGAGGTGAGTGAATTTTCTTATCTAGCTTTGGTATTCTCTTTGTTATATGAAAATCGTATTCATTTTTATATGAATGAAAATAGGAATATGCACAAATGTTTTACTACTTAGCTTATATCTTGCTTGAAATATTTTTAAATTAATTTATTAGCATTTGAAAGTTTATGCAGTATCAGCTTTTGAAAGAATGCATAGCATAGCATGACATGCAATATATAGCAGCCGGCACCTCCTTGTGATATAAGGTATCGGAATGCTCAGTGGAGCTTGATAGTGTATTGGCAGTGTATCAGCATTGTATTGGCAGCATATTTGAATGCCCAGTAGGGCTTTATTTCAGCAGCATTCATGCTCAGCAGCATTCATATTTATACTATGTGTTGACTACCCATGGTAGGGGTGCACTGAGGGTAGTCGGCCATAGCCATTAGCATTATTTAGAAAAAAATTGATTTATCATAGTTCCGTGGATTTCTTTTCATTCAGTATATTTTGTTAGCTCGGTAAACTAGTTTTAGCTCAGCAAAGCTTTCTTTCAGCGAAATGATATATTTATAGACTTGTTCTTATCTAGTTTACTCATATTTGAAAGTATTTCAGCATTTTAAGCCATATATTGTGATAATAAATATTACAACTATATCTTCTCATTTTTTATTGTTAGATTATTTATCCACTCATTAAGACTTCCCAAGTCTCACCCCTCACTCTTCCTCTTTGTAGTTTTGGAGTAGCTTAGTCCAGTGGTATATATCAGCATGTGTATCAGCACCTTTAGTTGAGGAAGTTGTTGGGAGATATTGGTTTGTAAACTTATAATGTATTGAGGGTTGTATTATATAGCTGAGATGGTTAAATCAGAAAGAACTTATTGTATTTTGAGTGATTGTATTAAAGGTATATAGTATGGTTTTGTGAATGGAACCTTGAATTTGATTATATAAAATTGTTAGATTAAATTAAGATATTTTCTTTAGTAGATTAAGAGCTTAAATAAAATTATAGATGTTGATTGAGCAAGAATTTGAGATAATTATTGTGAGTAGGTTTAAATGATATTGCAGCCAGCATGTGTATTAGCAGCCATCTTAGAAAAAGAAGTTGATTATGTGAATTAGGGAAAGAGTGTTGATAGTATTTTGAGTTGTATTAAATAGTTATGTTCTTGAACTAGAAATTGTTAAGCATGTTTCCTTTTTGGAATGTATGTATAAAGTGAATTTCTATTTATGAAATACTGAGTTTGGATTTGTGAAATGATGAGTTAAATTGGAATGTTTCTTTTAGTATGTTAAATAGGCTTAATCGAAATGTTTATGATTGACTAAGGAATTGGTTAAGGTAATTATTTGGAAATGATGAGTTAAATTGGAATGTTTCTTTTAGTATGTTAAATAGGCTTAATTGAAATGTTTATGATTGACTAAAGAATTGGTTAAGGTAATTATTTGGAAAGCAGGTTTAAGTAATATTGCAATTCAGTTTAGTTTAGAAATCTCCTTATCTCTTGTTTAAGGATAAAGTACAACTCTTTACTTTTAGATAAGGATGGGGTGTAGCACCATCGCCTGGAATTAGGGGTGGGGTGTTATACTGATCATATCAAAAAGCTAAAATCTAGATCTAATCTAATTTTAGATTTATGTACAAAATTAGATCTAATCAATTTTAATTCAGATCTATACACAACTCAGATCTAATCTGATTTAGATCTGATCTAAATGTAAGATACATAATTTAAGGAACCTGGCTCTGATACTAGTTGAAGGAAAGACATCACGCCTGATCGATCAAAACAAGGATGTAGCAGATTTCAAAATCTTTCGATCCAACGTGCGGTCCAATTGAGATATGATCTTGATCACGGCCAGATCGATTATGCATTTAGATTCAGAGAAAAATAGATTTAAACAATTTAAATTAGATCATAAGTCATGATCATATCATCTTGTGCGGGTAGAAGAACTCTACAGTCCAATGATTTATGGATTGACGAGGTTCACTGTTGAGCCACGCACGTGCCCAGCCTCATAGGTATCCACTCGGGCTCGGACTAGGATGATGCTTTCTCCTTCTTCAAACCATCTACTCCTAGGTGGATCGGCAAGTTTTTGGATCAGCATCAAATCTGATCTCTGGTAGGATTCTGATTGACACTAGATTGCTGCTTTCTTGCTTCTTCGTGTAGAACTGATGACTTTTGACTCTTTGAACCCACCAGATCTGATGTCCAACTCCTTTGGATGTGGAAGAAGATGAGAGATCAGAGAGATGAGAGGGGGATGGCATGGAGAAGATGAGAGGAGGCATGAAAAATTTTTATCATATAAAAATTCTGCCATGTTGATCAATAAAGGACCCCTTTAAATAGGTATCTAATTGGATTAGATGCCTTGAAGCAAAAGGACTCTACTTGTTTCTACCCCCTTTGAATTTTCTCCTTCTTTTGTCATACAAAATCATCGAGTAAGCTCAGGTGGCGTGGGGATAAGATGAGGTTGTTATTGCTTATAACAGTCTCCTTAAATTCGAATTCGAATAACTCAAATTCTAACTTGAATTCAAATATACATTTTTTGAGTTCAAATAAGATCAAATCTTTTATCCTTATCCTCTCTCTCTCCCTTATCTGAATTGGGTGCCACACATGGACAAAATCCATGTGGGTGTGAGCCCCATTCAATGGTGAGAACAATTGGGTGGCTCCAACATTTGGCGCCCCCTCAAACCTAATCTGCTTAGGTAAATTGGGAACTTGGGTGCACCAACATTTGGATCCCAATTTGAGCTTGCTTTAATTTGGTTAAACCCTATCTAATAGAAAACCAAATTAGGTTGGAGAAAATTGGTTTAACCATATGCTAGCATAGCTTTCTTAAACCCAAAGCTAGGGCTCAATCGATCGTAACCCAATTGGACTATAATTAGCCTAATTGTGCAATCCTAGACCAAAACCCTTGATTGTGTGACCCCATAGGTCTAGTTATGTCTGGTAGTGAGATATGTTATGATCTCTATCAATAACATTATCAAAATTCTTTTTGATAGATCAAAACTCTTTTCAATTAAGTCAATTAAAATTATTGATCATTGATATAATTATAATTGATTCCACAATCCATCAATGATACCTAGCAGTATGTGGTGGCAACTCAGCAGAACTGAATGATGAACGTATAGGTGCAATTACTATGTGATTTGATTTTTTTGTCGTGAGTTCCAATAGGATCGCGGTTAAGGTTAACTCGTCAGACCTTATCCCTATCATATGATATAATCAATTGATTCAAGTCTGATGTGAAATTTTATGGAAACACCTTTTTTATTATTCACGCTGCCATGGCCATGGGCTTTAGGACTCAACCTCATAATCTACATAGGACTATTCTACCGAGATCGATAGATCCCATCTTGGTACAATCTTATTCCTACAATGAACATACTATAGCCAATGTACACCTCAAAGCTCTATATGGCTAGGAGACCGAGTTATGGTGCAATCAAACTATAGCACCCTAAATATGAACAGTCGATGCACCTCAGGTCAGAGAACTAAATACATTATTACAGCATCGAGCATATCACTGATGAGAAGGTTGACATCCTTATGACTACTCGTGATTGATCATGCTCAGTATCCTTGTTCTTAACAAGCATCTGCACTTTTGCTCTAGTGTCTCTACACCATAGATTCAAGACTCATCTACCTGAAGGAAGTGATCATGCACCAATCTTCTGGATTAATCATCATCCCCATAATGATCCTATGATTAGGAGTAATTAATGAGTTAACTATAACAATACATATATCAAATTTTCAGCTCTTGAGAATATGTATCATTATACCCATTAACCCAATGGATGATTTATAGACACTATTAAATATAGATGTGAATTAAAAATAATCCAACTTTATTGATATAAAATCAATTATACAAATTATGCTCTAAGAAAGTTTTGCATGTATCGGCCAATCTAGCTTCTAGGGCATACATCCAACATGCACAAGTTAGTATAGCATATCAGAGGCCGATGAATGATCCTTATGCACTAACTTATAACCCAGGATGGAGGAACCATCCTAACTTTTCATGGTCACAAAGTTCCAACCCAACTAGTCATGTACCTAGCAGCCTTACCTAAGGACCAACCAAGCACCAAACAACCTACCAGGTTTTGGCCAAGAGAAAAGGATGAACAAATTAGAAAAAGGGTTGGAAGTCTTGGTTAAATCAACCTTTGACATTACTAGTACATGTATAGCTTCATGCAGACTACGGACCAACTTTCTACTACCAACACCTAGGTTATTGCCCATTTAGAGATATAGTTGGGTCAGCTAGTCATGATGTTAGTGAAAGGAAAAAGGGTAGACTACCGAGTCAGCCTGATGAATGAAATCGGCAAGCATTTCATGCATCTAATTTCAAAACTTTTTCAAAATTTGACACAGCAAAAGATATTAAGACTACTGCAATTAATCTATGGTGCACAAGATATGATCTAAAAATACCTACCCTAGGATCTATGACATGATATATATTTTACAAATAAAATTTAGCATGCATTGATCATATCAATGCAACAGTAGATCACATCTATGGATGATTAGAGTTCAAAACTTGATACCTTTACATGGGTTGCTGATCTCCACAACTAGGACATGTGGTATAAGGTTCTTCTTGAGCCTCACAATAGTCGCACAGCAAGTCCAGCCTCTATAGGAAGTACACATGAAGCCCTCGATCTTGATTGATCTTTTTAGGAGTGCTAGCTCGTGCAAAGACCTTATTATTGGCTGATCTGATTTATTTCTTCAGAGTCTTCCAGGAGTAGAAGGAAGATAGAGGAATAGAGGTGGAGGAAGAAAAGACTCTCTTCTCTTCCTTTTTTTTCATGGCTGAAAACTAGGAGAAACCCTAGCTACTCACCAAAGAGGAGAAAGTTCTCCTCTAATCTCTCACACCAAATGAGATAACCACCCTAATACCTCACGCCCGCAAAATCTACTCTCGATTACTTTTGCAGATGGCACCATCGCTGGTCTCCTCAGATCTAGGTAGAAGATTGGTGGTTCACAATAAAAAGTCCTTGGAATGTCACACAAAAGAGGGCCTTTTAGTAGAGTGGGCGGCAAGGGATGAAAATGGATAAGATGGGATTAGTTAGGATCAAATCAAGTTTGAATTCAAAATGATTTTGAATTCAAAGCATAACCAATTCCATCATTATCCAAAAGGGGGCGATAAGGGGTGGTTTCGTGTGGAAAATCCTCATGCAAATTCTAAATTTGTGTGAGTATAAGGGAGGCATGCGAAAATGGTGATTAGCGCATGATTTAGTCCAAACCAAGTGGACTCTAATTTGATCCAATTCAGTTCCAAACCATAATAGGTTAGACTCGATTAGAAGGTTAAACCTAATCTAACTAGACATCAAATTAATTCTAATCTAGTTAGAAATTAGTCGAGCACAACTTATGATAAATCAGGAATCAATCTTCCTTAGCGATTAGGTCATCTCATAATCCAATCGGGTCAAGCTAAATTAAATTCAATTCAATTAAACTTGATATAAAATATATTACTCAATCAAATTGAGTCAATCAGCAATCTAATTGCTAATTAATCCTTTAATAATGATAGAGTTCCAGTCTAGTGGGACTCTTAATCAACCATCTTGATTAGATAGGAATTTTTTTTGTGTATGATCCCATAGGTTCAAACCTAAGCCAGTAACATAGAAATAAATTTCTGTACTAATTATAGTGATCATTTAGTAATGGTACCCGATATTTGAATAGGCCAAATGATTGCAAAGCAATATTCTAGAATATTTGGACTATGGTTACCATATAACTCATCCCTTTGACCCTCAATGCTTAAAATGACTTCAGAGTTAAACTATCAACTCTTAATTAGTATATCTGAATTTGTGTCTCAACCTTATAAATCTTGTGACTCCTTACAAGGACTACCTTGGCCAAGGGTTTGCTGAATTGAAATATAAAGTAGCACTATCTCCTGAAACTAGGAGCAGTCAATCTCATCTTGATTCATACACTAACTTCGCAACTACATGACTGTGTCCAAAATTTTTTTATCATTGAATTAAAAATTCAGATAGTTTGGCACCAAAGCATAGTGAGTTGCTTGCAAGTTACTATGGTAATCTTAGATCGGAGGGACACTTATATGCTTGCAAGTCACCATGGTGATCTTAAGTTGAAAAGATAATTATACCCATATCCTTCATGAGCTACTCTTGATAGCAGAGTGCTTCATAGTGTTGGAAAATGTGCCCCAAAACCAATTGTCAGCCTATTAATGGTTGTGCTATTTTATAAAATATAAATAATTTATTAATAAATAAAATTTTATTCTAGCATTTTTCATCATAAGTCTACATCTTCTAATGAACTCAATATTGTGATGAAGTCGTTAAGACTATTTAATTTTGATAAAGAGAGGATTTATCGATTAATCCTTAAATTATTCATGAGCAAATAATATATTGTTAACTAGGATGACTATTTATCATATGTAGGTCATTGTGTGCCATATGAATTAGTTGTCCTCTTAATCAATAAGTGTGGAGACACTGGTATGGCATACAGGTGAGATATAGAGGTACATCATCATGGAACGAGACCAACTTTGGAGCATTATACTATCGAGAATTGCTCTAATGGATTATGGGTATAAGTATCCCTTAGATATGAGATAACTATGGTGGCTTGCAAGCAACTCACTGTTCTTTGGTACCATACTATCTGAATTTCTAATTTAGTGATCAAAAGTTTCTAAACACGATCAAGATGGGATTGACCACTCCAAGAGTTTGGAGAAAATACATTACTATATTTCAATTTAACAAAATCTTGGCTAGGATAATCTATGAGATGGATTTGGTATTTTGAAATACAATGTAGATAACCTAATCAGGGTTGATAGTTAAACCCTGAGTTGTTCAATGAGCATTTTGTTGGGAATTATATCCTAAAGTCAATCATCTAGGTTGTAGATGGTTGAACTGATTTATAAAATATACTTAAATTATTAATAAATAAAATTATTATTTTAGCATTTCCATTACTTTGTGCACCTTTCTATAATGAACTCTCTGTGATGAAGTTCTTAGGACTATTTAGACTCGATAAAGAAGAATTTATCATTTAGTCCTTAAACTAATCATGACCAAATGATTCGTTGTTACCTAGGATGACAACACTAATCAAGAGTAGGTCATTGTATGCCATAAGTATTGATTGTCCTCTTAACCAAGAAGTATGGTGATGCTGTTATGGCATGTAGGTAAAATATAGGAGTACATTTCATTGATCGTGATCGAACTGTGGAGCTCTTTTTTGCCAAGAGTTGCTTATGAAGGATATGGGTATATGTGTCCCTTAGACCTGAGATCACCATGGTGACTTGCAAGCAACTCACTATACTTAGGTACTGGACTACCTGAATTTTTAATTCAATGATGAATGGCTACTGGGTGCAGTCAAGTACTTGGCTTGTCGGTGCATGAGTCGAGATGGGATTGACCCCTCTAAGTGTTGGAGCAAGTGCATTACTGTATTTTAATTTAGCAAATCCTCGACTTGGGTAGTCCATATGATGGACACTAAATTTTGAAATATAATGTGGATGAATTTTTAGGATTGGTAGTTAACCCTAGATCATCCTATGAGCATCATGGTCAAGGAGATGAATTATACGATAACCATATGCCATAGATTCATCATTGTTGTATTATAATTTTTTGACCTATCCAAATATCGGGTACCATTGCTAGATGGTCACGTCGATTGGTATAAAAAATTAGTTCCTATGCTACCGACTTAGGATTTGAACCTATAGGATCACACATAATAGAAGTTCCTACTTGATCTGATGACTGATCTGGAGTTCCACTGGACTGAAACTGAGTTATTATTAGAGAATTAATTAGCAATTAGATTATTGATTAGCTCAATTTGATTGAGCGATGAGAAATTGATCAAGTCTAATTGAATTTGATTCAATTAGGTTTGACCTGATCAGATCATGTGATGATCTAATCACTTAGGGAGATGGACTCTGATTTGACCAGGGGCTGGATCTAATTAATTTTTAATTTGACTAAAAATTTATTAATTTAAGTTAATCTTAATTTGGTTGAATTTAATCTGAACTAATTAGGTTTGGATTAATTAGTTTGGTTGAAACCAATTTGGACCAATTCAAAGCTTGTTTGAATTTGAACTCCCTGCGCCACCTTATCCCATGCCTTCTCCATGGAAATTCAAATTTTGTGTGAATGCTTCTCATGCCCAAAAGGCTTCTATGCCCCCTTCTCTTTCTGCCTTTGACTTGGTCCAAGTGTTGGGCTGGTTCAAAGGATATTGAATTTCAAATTCAAATTGTAAGTTGTTACAAGTTTGAACTCCTTATCTTATCCATTCCTCATGCCACCGTTGTTTTGTCGTACATTTTTTTAAAAAAATCTGAATATGCACACATAGAAGGAGAGTCCTTCTACGTGTAAAACATTGGGGTGGGTGCTGGAATGGGATAAGGAGTCCACTTGAATTTTGAATTCAAGTGGATTGTTGAAACTACTTATCCATTTCTCTCTTATCCTCTCATGCCTATTAAAAATGGGATTTTTTTGGACGTGCATGAGAGAAAAACTTGGAGAGTGCATGGGATTATGTGAGGGATTTCTTGAGACAAATTTGAGAGGGGCGCATCTCTTTCGACATGAGTTTTCTCTAAAGAGAGAAAGTGATCAAGATCTTTATGGATGAGTGCAGAATCTTAGAGTTGGGACTCTAAATTTTGGGTGGAGAGATTAAGCACTGTGAGTGCTAGATCTCCACCGATTTTCCACCACCACCTCATCATCCTCCATAGAGTCTTCTGATCTTTTGGAGCATCCAAAAGTTTGAGAGAAGTTCGTCGATTGGATTGACGAAGATCGGCCATCGATAGCCCTGGAGAGGAGCTAGCACTCCAAAGGGGCTGATTAGGACCAAGGGCTCTGTGTGGATTCACCGTAGAGGCTGGACATGTGTGCGACTATAGCACGACTGAAAAATGCCTTTTGGTGGATTTGGATTGCAGAGTTCATCTACTCGCGCATAGGTACTATGTTCTAAACAAAGATCAGTCAGCAAATATGATTTGCTGATTGAAAGTAATCTATTTTTCTAATCAATATTAACATGTCAAAGATCCTGAGTAGAGTTTTATGATTAGATCATAGCATGTATAGAATTAACTTTAGAATAATTCTGCTTCTGTTGTAGTTAATTTTTGAAAAAGTTTCGAAAGGCATGCCTTAAATCCTACTAGGTTTCCAACAATTGATACTAGAGCAACAAGTTGCTCAACATATTTTTATGTAAATTAGAAAAAATTAATGTTTGCATATATGATATGCTTTAGGTCTAGATTATTTTAGATTAGATCTAAACAAAACAATGATCGCATGGACTGTAGGTTGTTCTACTGTAAGGTTTATCCTTTACAGTGGAGAGGTTGTTCGGGTACGTTGCGATCTATAACTTTGATCATAAAAATTTTAGATGTGATCTAATGAATTTTTATGATATATTTTGAGTTGGTTTTAATCTAAATTTAATCATAAATTTGTGTTTAGATTAGATATAAATATTTCATGATTTTATGTAATGTACGTAGATTTAGATTAAACTTGAACAAAATCTTGGAAAAGTTCTATTCGCTGGTCGAGCCGGCTCTCTCAGGGATCGAGCCAGCTCGACCAGTGTGCCAGCCTGAAATGGCTCTGCAGCCTTCTAGTCGAGCAAGATGGCCTTTGGGGCTTCTGTTCGAGCCGACTATCTCAGGTGATGGGTTGACTCGATGTCTGGTCCGGCCAGCTTGGATAGGATCTGAGCCAGCTTGACGGAATGAAAGCTTGAGAGCTTTTGCTCGAGTCGGCTATCTTTGGCGATGGGCTGACTCGATGTCTGCTCGAGCCAGCTCAGATGTGATCCAAGCCAACTCAACTGAGAAGCTGGCTGAAGCTATTCAATGGTTGTTTTTAAGTGTTCTAATCTATAACTAGTGCTTGTTTATAAAATAAGCTAATCCATTTTTGAAATGAGTCGACTATTTAGTGAAATAGTGCTTGGTTGTAAAGAATCTTTCAAAATTGAAAATTATTTTTGAAATATCAAATCCTAACTCATCAGTCCAAAACTTAATTAAAAGAATTAAGTGTTGTCTAGTAGGATCTAGAATTATGAATTAAAGATCCTAAGATATATGCATAAGCTACGGGTTAAAGGGTTACATGAATTAGGTCCATTAATTAGGTTAGACCTAAGGTTAGTTAAAGAATGGATTAATCTAGGGTAGTTGATCAAATCTAATCAAATATTGACTTAGATTAGATCAGGAACACTCTAGACTAAACTTTAATAGTTGTAGTTGAATGAGTCCATGTCTTTAACGAGATCAAGATGGACTTAATTCATGGCTAAGCAATCTAGCCTGTAATTACTAGGTTGATTTGTTTAAACCTAATTAATAGTTGGTGTCTAAGGTAAGTTTGGTAGTTTAGATTAGTGGTTTTTAATTGGAAGCTACTCGCACTGATTCAATCTTTGATGAGTTAATGGCATATCCCTTTCACTAGTCTCACTTACCTGAATGACATGGTCGATTAGAATTTGATTAGATCACTTGGTGATTCAAGTTGACCCATGTCATTAGGAATCAATTTGATTGACATCAATTCAGTAAGACTGCATTAGGTGCCCATGGATCTAAATTGATCCTAGTCCTAACTTATTGACTTGGTAAAGTTAGTGGGAGGACTTGACTTGGTGAAGTCAGTGGAAGAAATTAATCCATATCATTTCTATCTCTAAAATCATGAGTAAATTAAATTCTCTAAATTATTAGATCCTTAAAATGACTAAGTTATGGGGATAACCTAGTCATAGCCTCCCATTAAGGTAAATAGTAATAAGTTCAATTTTTTGGATGGACATTGGAGGTGCCTTACACCTGGTGTTCATTTGAATGTTAAAATTATTGTGCATCATATGATGATTAGATCACACTCTCTTAATGGTGATCAAGTTAGCCAGAGCTTTCCTCGGGCCTGGTTATCATTGGTTTGATGCATTGAAGTCGATCATGTTAATGGTTGGACCTAATTAGACTATTTTAGTGGAGGCCAAAGCCTATTGATTTGGCTTCTAAGATAAAACCTAATTACTGAAAATTATTTGAAGAAATAATTGATTGTGAACTTACCTATAGATGCATGTAGGTTAGCCAGAGCTTTCCTTGAGCCCATTTGTAGTCTATGTGGATTCTAGTACCCACAAAGGAGTTAGTGTAATTCCTCGAATTGAAGGTAGAGGCTATCGATTTGTTTGAAAATAGTGGAAGGAACTTTAGACTAAAGTCCAAATTTTTAGGGTTAATTAATTCAAGTACTAATAAGGTTTCATATTTTTCTTTTAGATAAATAGAATGGCTAGTGTAAGTCCGCTCTGTTCATTATTGGACAGTGACAAGCATTTAGGACCTAAGAATAAGGAGTCTAGTGTTAACCCTAATTAGGTAGATCCAAAGAGGAATGGTCCTCTTGACTTGAATAGGCTAAACAACGAAAACTAGCAAAAAGTTGCTGGGTAAGGATGTTATATGATAACATCTTATAATTTCATTATTTGTGATACATCTACCTGGGTATTAGATACCGAGAGTCTAATTCACATATGTAATTCATTGCATGGACTTCAAATTGGTAGAAAGTTTAAGAATGACAATAGATTCCTTAATGTTGGGGATGGAAGTAAAATTCCATTCCTAGCATTAAAAACTCTTGAGCTATTTTTTAAAAATAATAATATTATTTTAAGTGAATTATCACTATTATCTATCTTTTATGATGAACATAATATCTATTGGGCTTTTGATCTAAGATGGTTATTATTTATCAATAAAAAAAGATTATTATGATATCATTATGAATGGTATTATAGTAATGCAAGAATAACTAAGAAATGATATTTTCGTATTATCACAGCTTATTAGTGTAATGAACAAATCTAATAAACACCAGAAACTAGATTATATCTTTGATGTCTATCTTTGGCATTGTTGGCTCGATCATATAAATAAGAAAAGGATTAATAGATTAGTCAAGAAGAATATTCTTGACATTGATGATTGTGAATCATTAAATACCTATGAGTCCTGTCTTCTTGGTAAGATGACCAAATCATCTTTTACTGAAAAAGGTGAATGGGCCCTTGTGCTTCTGGGTCTAGTACATACTGATATATGTGGACCTATGAGCATATGTGCTAGAGGTGGGTTCTACTACTTCATTACATTTACTGATGACCTATCTAGGTATGGGTATGTCTATCTTATGAAGAGTAAATTCGATTCGTTTGAAATGTTCAAATGATATCGAAATGAGGTAGAAAAATAACTTAGAAAGAATATTAAAACTCTTCAGTCTGACCCAAGAGGTGAATACCTTTCTATTGAATTTTTGACATACCTAGGGGAGAATGAAATTCTCTGATAATGGATCCCTCTTAGAACACCACAGCATAATGGTGTATCTGAAAGGAGGAATCAAACACTATTAGGCATGATTCAGTCCACGATGGAATTTGTGAGTCTGCCAATTTTATTCTGGGGGTATGCACTTAAGACTGCTTGTTTTATTTTGAACAATATTTCGAGCAAGTTTGTCGCAAAGACTCCATGTGAGATATGTACTGGGTGTCGGCCGACACTCTCTCACCTTAGGGTTTGGGGATGTCCGACTTATCTAAAATGTTTGCAACCAAAAAAGCTTAGATCTAGGTTTGATAAATGCTTGTTCATAGGATACCCCAAGAAAATTAGGAATTATTACTTCTACCATGCTGAAGAGCAGAAGATGTTCTTCAGTAATGGGACAGTCTTTTTGTAAAAAGAGTTTCTTATGGAAGGAACAGTTACCTCTAATGTTAAGCTTGATAAAGTTTGATAGGTGGAAGAATCGACACATTTTAGTGAACCTACAGAACTAGATTTGATAAGATCAAACCCACAGCCCATTGTAGAGGCACCCTTGAGGAGATCCGGTAGGGTACCGCATCAACCAGCAAATACTATGATTTTTTGGTCTAGGATGGTGATCCTGTCAAGCTCGATGAGAACGATAAGGATCTAATCACCTACATGGATGCCATGTAGAGATCTAACTCCGATCAATGGCTTGAAGCCATGAAGTTTGAAATGAAGTCCATGAAGGTCAACAGTATATGGACATTAGTTGATCCAGCTGAAGGGGTAAAATATATTGGGTGTAAGTAGATTTTTAAAAGAAAATGGGACACAGATGGAAAGGTGGAGACCTATAAAGCCCATCTAGTTTTCAAGGGATATCATCAATGTTATGGTATTGATTATGATGAGACGTTTTTTCCAGTGATAATGCTCAAGTCCATTCAGATTATGCCTGTGATAGTAGCATACCTAGACTATGAGATTTGACAAATGGATGTGAAAATAGCTTTTCTAAATGAAGAGCTGGATGAAGAGGTGTATACGATACAGCCTGAGGGTTTCACATCCACAGACGAGTCCAAGGTGTGCAAGCTTCAGAGATCCATTTATGGATTAAAGCAGGCATCTTGGAGTTGGAACATGCATTTTGATAAGGTAATCAGAATATATGGCTTCATTAAGAATGGAGAAGAACCTTGCATGTACAAATAGGCTAATGGTTCTATAGTAGTATTTCTTATTTCGTATGTAGATGATATTCTCTTAATTAAGAATGACATCCCTACATTATAGGAAATAAAGGTTTGGTTGTCGTCGTAATTCTCCATGAAGAAATTAGAAAAAGCTTCCTACATCCTAGGGATGAAGAGATAGGGATAGATCTAAAAGATTGCTTAGATTGTCCTAGTCCACGTACATCGATATTATGCTAAAAAGGTTCAGCATGGAGAATTTCAAGAAGGGCTATCTTCTGATGGGCCATGGAATTTCTCTTTCAAAGAGAGATTGTCTGACAACTCCTCAAGAGAGAGAGCGTATGAGTAGAATACCATATATTTCGATAGTGGGTTCTATTATATATGCCATGACATATACGAGATTAGATGTGGCATACTCACTAGGGGTAGTGAGCAGATACTAGTCTGATCTAGGTAAGAATCACTAGAAAGTTATAAAGACAATCCTTAAGTATTTAAGAAATACTAAGGATCAGTGGCTCATCTATGGAGATACTGATTTGAAACTTGTGGGTTACACTGATTTCAGTTTTCAGTCAGATCATGATGACAGTAAGAGTATGTCAGGTTATGTATTTACCTTGAACGGTGGAGTGATCTGCTGGAAGAGTTTCAAGTAGCACACTATAGTCGATTCTATGTGCGAGATGGAGTATGTCGCGACATCCAATGCTATAAAGAAAGTTGTGTGGCTATGCAAGTTCATCGATGAGCTAGGAATGGCATCCTTCTTGGATGGTTCGATTCTGCTATACTGTGACAGCACTAGAGCTATAGCTCAAGCGAAAGAGTCAAAGGTACATCTACGCACCAAGCATATTCTATGATGCTACCATCTTGTACAAAAGATCGTGGAACGAGATGACGTCGAGCTTCAGAAGATCGACGAAAAGAAGAACATGGCCGACCCATTTACTAAAGCTCTCGAAATCAAAATGTTCGATAATCACAAATGGAAGATGGGTATTCGATACTATTCTGAGTGGCTTTATTCTAAGTGGGAGTTGTTGAGAATTATATTTTAAAGCCAAACATTTAGGTTACAGATGATTAAGCTGATTTATAAAATATACTTAAATTATTAATAAATAAAATTATTATTTTGATATTTTTATTATTTTATTCATCTTTCTATAATAAACTCTTTGTGATGAAGTTCTTAGGACTATTTAGACTCGACAAAGGAGGATTTGTCATTTAGTCCTTAAATTGATCATGATCAAATGATTCGTTGTTACCTAGGATGACAACGCTAATCAAGAGTAGGTTGTTGTGTGTCGTAAGTATTGGTTGTCCTCTTAACCAAGAAGCATGGTGATGCTGTTATGGCATGCAGGTGAAATATAGGAGTGCATTTCATTGATCGTGATCCAATTGTGGAGCTATCTTCTGCCAAAAGTTGCTCACAAAGGATATGGATATATATGTCCCTTAGATCTGAGATCACCATATTGACTTACAAGCAACTCACTATACTTAGGTACTGGACTATTTGAAATTTTAATTCAATGATGGAAGGCTATTGGGTGCAGTCAAGTACTTGGCTTTCGGTGCATGAGTTGAGATAGGATTGACTCCTCTAAGTGTTCGAGCAAGTGCATCACTGTATTTTAATTTAGCAAATCCTCGATCGGGGTAGTCCATATGATGGATGCTGGATTTTGAAATATAATGTGGATGAACTTTTAGGATTAGCAGTTAACCCTAGATCATCCTATGAGCATCATGGTCAAGGGGATGAATTATATGATAACCATATGCCACAGGTTCATCATTATTGCATTACAACTTTTTGTCCTATCCCGACGTCGAGTACCATTGCTAGATGGTCACATCGATTGGTATAGAAAATTAGATCCTGTGCTACCAGTTTAGGATTCAAACCTATGGGATCACACACAATAGAAGTTTCTATCTGATCTGATGGCTGATCTAAAGTCCCACAGGATTGAGACTCAATTATTATTGAAAAATTAATTAGCAATTAGATTGCTAATTAGATTAATTTGATTGAGCACTGAGGAATTGATCAAGTCTAATTAAATTTGATTCAATTAGGTTTGACCTAATCAGATCATGTGATGATCTAATCGCTTAGGGAGATGGACTCTGATTTGATCAAGGGCTAGATCTAACTAATTTCTAATTTGATTAAGAATTTATTGATTTGGGTCAAATCTAATTTGGTTGGGTTTAACCTAGACTAGTTAGGTCTGGATTAATTGGTTTGGTTGAAAATAATTTGGACCAATTCAAAGCTTGTTTGAATTTGAACTCCCTACGCCACCTTGTCCCACACCTTCTCCATGCAAATTTAGATTTTGTGTGAATGCTTCTCATGCCCAGAAGGCTTCGACACCCCCTTCTTTTTCTGCTTTCGACCTGGTCCAAGTGTTGGATTGGTTCAAAGTATATTGAATTTCGAATTCAAATTGTAAGTTGTTACAAGTTTGAACTACCTATCTTATCCTTTCCTTAGCCAACCTTTGTTTTGTCGTATATTTTTTTTAGAAAATCTGAATGTGCGCCCATAGAAGAAGAGTCCTTCTATGTGTTAAACATTGGGGTGGGTGCTGGAATGGGATAAGGAGTCCACTTGAATTTTGAATTCAAGTGGATTTTTAAAACTACTTAACCATTTCTCTCCCATCCTCTCATGCCTATTAAAAATGGGATTTTTCTAGGCGTGCATGAGAGAAAAAACTTGGGGAGTGCATGGGAATACGTGAGGGATTTTTGTGAGATAGAAATCTAAGAGGGGTTAATCTAAGAGGGGTTCATCTCTTTTGGCATGAGTTTTCTTTAAAGGGAGAAGGTGATCAAGATCTTTATGGGTGAGTGCAGAATTTTAGAGTTTGGACTCTAGATTTTGAGTGGAGAGATTGAGCACTATGAGTGCTAGATCTCCACAAATTTTCCACCACCACCCTATCATCCTCCATAAAGTCTTCTGATCTTTTAGAGCATCCGAAAGTTTGATAGAAGTTTGTCAATTGGATCGATGAAGGTCGGCTGTCGAAGGCTCTGGAGAGGAGCTAGCACTCTAGAGGGGTTGATCAAAACCAGGGGCTCCATGTAGATTCACCGTAGAGGCTGGACACATGTGCAGCTGCAGCATAATGGAAGAGCACCTTTTGGTGGATTCAGATTGTAGAGTTTATCTATCCATGCATAGGTACTATGTTCTGAACATAGATCGGTTAGCAAATATGATTTGTTGATCAAAAGCAATTTATTTTTCTAACGCATATTAACATGTCAAAGATCCTGAGTAGGATTTTATGATTAGATCATAGCACACATAGAATTAACTTTAGATTAATTATGCTTCCACTGTAGTTAATTTTGAAAAAGTTTCGAAAGGCATACCTTAACCCCTGCTAGGTTTCCAACACATTTAGGTCAAGGGGATGAATTATACGGAAGTCATATCCATATGGTTTCTAAGGGTGTTGCTTTATATATTCGATCTATCCGATCATTGGGTACCATTACTAGATGGTCACTTCGATTGGTACAAAAATTTATTCCTATGCTATTGATGTTGGGGTTAAAATAGCTCCCACCGAAGTTCAGTAGGATGTCCGATCTTGGTATAATTTTGTTTGGAATCACGACAACCATAACCGAACTTCAACCAAGCTATTCTCGTACCCTAGCCCAATTTGACGAATTCGACCTTCAGCCCATGTATGCCAGACAACCTTTTCAATTCGACAGCTCTCTTCCAATGACTGCAGATCCTGCCAAAGGTATAATAGACTTCATTCGGATGAACTTGAGCAGTGAAAGGAGTCACCATTCGTTGATTAGGATCCTAGACTCAAAATGGATAGCGAGACTCCAAAAGTAGAATCCCAACATAGTCCAACCTTGCCTGGTGTCTGATCTCAAAGATAGCCAAACTCCTTCTAGCCAAATTCTATCACTGTAGATGGCGGATCTCATTAATCTCAGAAACCAGGGATCCCAGCTAGTTGAATTCTTTTTCAACCAAATTTCTCTCCAGCCATATTTCTTTCTAGTCAAATTTCTCTACAGCTGAGTTCTTCTACTCCACCCTAGGAATGGTAGATCCTGGCACTCTTGCACTAAGGACCTTGACCAGATAAATCTAAGTCAGTAAAAGGACTTTGCTAGCAATATAAGTCCAAACTTCCCTCAGAAGTTGACCTTGAAGGCAAACAAACTCCTGAAAGCTATCAAAAGCTATCTTATTAGAATCCAATCACAAGTCTACCATTAGTTACTTGTAGGCTGACCTATAAGTTCAGCCAACCCAACTTCAAGTTCTCCATCCCCAACATGGACTACCTACTATTAAGCACAGATGTCTCCAACCTCTCATACGAACTCCAGCAAATGAAATCCAACCACCTACAAGTCATGATAAATGATAGCCCACTCTCCATAACAAACTCCAAGTGGCATAAATGGCCTACTGGCATTCTGTTATGGCTATCACTATTATTCTGCTCCGAGCTCCACTTATAAAATGGACCCTCCAGATACATCTTCTTCTCTAAGTTTTGATCTCCACTTACATTCTCCTGAGTACTCTATTCTTATTGGTCAGGAGACTAACTTGATCATTGGATGGTCCTGCTGGAGCTATCCACCTCTACTCTGGACTTTGTTTTGTAGGTTCCATTGGTAATCTCATCTTCTCCAGCTCCAGCAAACTCTGGCATCAGCACCATTTTCTGCACCAACAGGATTGGCACTAGAGGAAGGAATTATTGAGCCCTCATTCTTAAAGAAGAATCCAGTCGAGTTCATCTTGTTCTCCTCTTCTTCAGGTTTCCAATTTTTTTTTCCTTCGATCTATCTTATGTTCCAACAAGATGCTGCCCAAGAATGCTTTGACCCAGCGATCCACCACCTCTGCCATCAGATCTCACCTAGATCATCCTGCTCTGACCTCATCGTCGGCACCTCAACCACCACTAGCAATCATAGTGGATTTGGAGTAGTTCAACCTACTGATGCAATAGGTAAAAAGCCTCACTGAAGTAGTGTAGGCTATGTAGCAAGTTCTGGCTCTAGTTCAGTTTGAGAGACCATCATCAGAGTACCAGGATTTGGTGCAGGGAAGGCCCACTTGGGCAAGCCGATCGATAATCTTTGGGAAGGAAAAGCATAGGATAGAAAGCCCTTGTTTCGATCATGATTTCACCCTCAGAAGATCTCTGCCTTCCTTCAGCTAGCCACCCTTTGAGATTCATGATCTAGATGATAGTCTCAATCAGAAGCTTCAAGAAATGAGTTGGTGGATTAAGAAATTCCACCACATTGCCCCTGCTCGCCATGATGACATCTGCACTGTAACACCCCATCCCTAATTAACTATGGGTAATGGTGCCAAACCCCACCCTTATCTAAAAGTTAAGGGGATTTCTAAACTATAGCTGAACTGCAATAATAATTAAACTTGCTCCAAACAATTATCTCAAATACTTCCTCAATCAACATATACAATTTAACTTAACCTCTTAATCTACTAAAGCACATAGCTCAATTTAACTCAATAATTTACATAAACAAACTTAGGGTTTCACTAACAAAACCATACTTCATCATACATTTTATTCATTAAACCATCCTTTTTAATACATGTCTTTGTAGAACAAACTATAACATACATATATATAATAGTTTCTAATTTAACTAACTCAACTGTACAATACTTTTCAAAATACATCTCTTTTACAAGCTAATATCATAAAAAATACTTCCTCTACTAGAAGTATTGATACATAAGCTGAAATATATCTTTGAGCTATGCAACTTCCAAAACTACAGTAAGAAAGAGAGAGAGGGGTGAGACTTGAGAAAGTCTCTATGATTGGATAAACAATCTAACAATGGGAAACAAGAATTCTTAACTTATAATTCAACATAATAATAAAACTGAAATGTAAGAACTATTTTTTATGCTTCACAAAACTGAAATATATATCCCACCAGGTTAACACATAATACCAAATCACTAAAATATAAGAACTGCTCTTTGGAGCTTCACAAAGCTGAAATACCCCATTGGGTTAAAGCAAAATACCAAAGAGCTTGACAAAGCTGAAATATATCCCACCAGGTTAAAGCAAAATACCAAACCATGCCATGCCAATGCATGCTTCCTTCTCAGCTACTATAAACTGAATCCCAGAGCATTCCTTCCAAGATAGTCAATAAGTAGTATATTATGATGCCAAATGATATAAATGAGCCCTACTGGACAATTTGATATACTACCAAGCCCCACTGGACATTTTGATACAATGCCAAATATCTACTAAGCCTCACTGGGTATTTCGATATACTGCCAAGCCCCACTGGGCATTCACAAATGCAGACTATAGAGGTGCCAGCTCATGCCAATGCAAATGCTCTTGCAATGCAAGGATGCACCCTATAGGTTGATCACTCCTATGGGTAATCTTTTCCAAAACCAAACAAGCTGAAATTTTCCAAGCTAAATAATAAAAGCCAACAATTTCGATCCCTGCTTTCATATTTGCACAAATACATATATAAGCTGAAGGATACCAAAGTTATTTACTATCCAACGTAAGTTATTTTTGTAACCAAATACAATAAGTAGAATACCAAAGCTAGATATGAAAACTACTCACTGCAACAAGCTATTAGTTTAATGGGATTACTTAAAGCACCTTTCCATACCTTTTCTTTTTCAAATATTATCAATAAATGCTAATTTAAACTCATATCATACAATTTAGGATCAGAACTATATTTACTTTGCTTCTGTATTTTTGCTTTAATCCTTCTACTTCTTATATCTATTTCATCTTATTTGTTTTAGCTTAGGTTTAATCTAACTTCAACATAATTCAAAACTTTCTAGATATTTAGTTCCATTTCTAATCTTCCAACTATTTTCAGATATAGTTAATACCATTTCAAATCATAGCTAGGTCATCTAAATAGTCTCATAAACAACATAAGTCAACTTCAAACTCAATTTAAATTGACTAGCTTACTTTAATATAACCTAGGATTAGCTACAACACTTAAAAGATTAATTAAACTTAGTTTAGAAATCAAAATTCTTACCTCAAGTGACTAGAAATCAACTGCACATGATTTTCTACTCAACTTTAGCATTTTTCTTCTTTCGCACACCTTGATTATCACCAAATCTCTATTCCCTAACTGATCCACCCTTATTTTGACTGAGAACAAGATCGTCTCTAGCTTTCTTCCCTCCTCTATCCTCTCTGAAAAAATAAAACTTTAAACAGAAACAAAGGAACCAGTAGCCTTGTTGTTTTGGAAAGTAATAATCTAAAGAGAGGTTGCTAGGTGTCAATTCAATAGGAATCCACCCAATTCCCAGCTTAACAAGTGTTGTTCAGATGAATTTCCAACCCTTTATTTATTTGCTTAAGCTGCTCTATCATCCCATGGAAAATGATATAAAAATCACAACTCAAAAGCCTCTCGATTGAAACCTGCTCCTAAAAATTTTTGTGATTGAAGTTGACACGTTAGAGAAAAGGGTTGACACAGCAACATAGGTCAGCCCCTAGATTAGTCCCTTCCTCAAAATAGATCATCCCTTAGGTCATCCCGTAGGTCGACCCCTCAAGAAAAATAGTGACACCTTAGCAAAATAGATCGACCCCAAGATGTACCGCCATAGATCTTCCCAAAACTTCCTCTCTATTTTTTTGAGAGAGTGTCGACACCTCTTGAATAAGTGTCGATCCCTTTTTTGGGTTTCAAAAATTTTAGTTTCATACTCTACTCATAGCTTTTCTTAATACTTTACTTATTTATATATTTTTTTAGAGTTAATCCATTAACTTTAAAACATAAATGTAAATAAGAAACACCCCTCTATTTGAAATCGATGAAAATATCAAAAAAATCAAAATCCTCAAGATATCAAAACTTGAATTCTAGCTCACATTTTTTGAAATCCAAAACTTTTAAAACTTTTTTTTTTAGAATGAATAAGTTAAAGGATCTAAAAATTTATTAAAAATTATTTTATGACTCACCAATTCATAAGAATCAATTACCACTAATTTTGGTCTCAAGAAAATCCATATTTTATATAGCTCTCTAGATAGGTGCTACTTTCAGACTTAGAAAATTTTCAGAATTCGAAATGATAGGTAGTCATAATTTATGCTCAAATGGCTTAAATATATCATAAATAAATTACTATGCCACACATACCTGAACATAAATCTTTCAATCTATTATTTTGCTCATCTGGGATGTTACATACACCAACCCCCCATTCTCCACCTAGATCATGCAGGAGCCCATCCTGTCGAACTTCAAACTCTTCTAGTTTGAGAGTTATGATGGGACCATAGACCCAGTCAATTATCTTGAAGCCTTCAAGACTATGATGATAATCCATGGCACGCCTGACGCCATTCTGTGTCGAGCTTACCTCTTAACTTTGAAGAGAGCAGCATGGAACTGGTACTCGGGTCTCAAATCGAATATCATTTATTCTTTTGATCAACTGAGCCACCAATTTGTGGTTCACTTCATCAACAGCGAGCACCAGAGATGAGGTTCAGACTCCCTTGTCCACATCAAGTAGAAGCAAAGGGAGTTCATTCGAGCTTATGTTAGTCGATTTAATACTACTGCTTTAAAGGTTTGAAATTTGGATCAGTCTATTGCAATGGCTGCACTGAAGGGTGGCCTCCAGAAGAATGATCTTCTTTTCTCTTTGAAGAAGAAGTATCCCTGAGATTTCGCCAACATGCTGGCCTAGGCTGAAGGTTTTGTTCAGGCCGAGGAGACCTTCAAATTAAAGGATAATGAAGCCATAGGAGAGCAGCAGACAAGTGAATTTAGCAAGCCCATGACTATTGACAAGCTGAGTGAAGCTTGGCCATACTCTAGAACCCCTCTTAAGTGCAGACAAGCTCGAACCCCACCTCGGGCTTGTCGACCAAGAAGTTCGGACTAAAGGGTGCAGCAAAACTTTTCTCCCAGAAGATTCCATAACTATTCTCCTTTGAATGCTCCAAAAATCCAAGTGCTGATGGAGATCAAGGAGTAGTTGTCAAGGTCGTAGAGAATGCGGACTCATCCAGGCAAGCACAATCCCAATAAGTATTGCCTCTACCATCATGACCATGGTCATGATACTGAAAAATGTATCTAGCTCCAAGATGAGATTGAGGAGCTCATTAGACAAGGCTGGATAGATCATTTTCTACGATGTTGGCTAAAAAAGAGGGAAGATCGACCAAGGGCACTGCCACAGCCTAAGCCACCTCGGAGGGATGAGCCATAAGGAGATCGACCTCTGCTTAAGATCATCAATACAATTGCTAGGGGACATCGATAGGAAGAGGCCAGTGGATCAGCAGAGCTAGCAAAGAGATAAAGGACTGAAAAATCTATTGCTTTTACTGAAGAAGATGCACAAAGGATTCAATTTTTGCATAATGATGTGGTTATAGTTACTTTGAATATTGCTGATTATAATGTTTTTGCATTTTGATTGATAATAAAAGTTCTGCTGATGTTTTGTTTTATGATGCTTTCTCCAAAATATCTATACCTGATAGTCATATGGGACAAATAAGCTTTCTATTAGTGGGGTTCACCAGTGATGCTGTACCGATCAAAGGAATAATTACTCTTCCAGTAGTGGCAGGTCGGTACCCAAAGCAATCCAAGGTTCAAGTTGATTTTTTGGTGGTAAAGGCTTCCTTCGCCTATAATGCAATTTTTGGCCAATCTAATTTGAATGCACTTCAGGCTGTGATCTCAACTTACTATTTGAAGATGAAGTTTTTTACAAAATATAAGGTCGGAGAAGTCAAAGGAGATTAAGCTCTGGCATGGCATTGCTATGCCATTACCTTATAGGGAGGAAAATAGCTAGATCTTTGTCTGATGGATGGATTGGATGTCCGTGATGATTTAACTGAAGAGCGGGGAGAACCTATAGAGGACCTTATTGTAGTTTCTTCAAATGATGAAAGAAGATCATACTATTCAAATTGGCTCCAACTTCAGAGAAGAAGTCAAGAAGCAGCTCATTGCCTTCTTGTAGAGGAATATCGATGTCTTTGCCTGGGTACCTACAGATATGCCTGAAATTAATGCTGAAGTAATGAAACATCATCTGGCTATAGATTTGAAATGTTGACCTATGAAGCAAAAGAAGCACAGCTTTGCACTAGAGCGATAGAAGGTCATTACGAACAAAGTCGATAAGCTTCTCAAAGCCAAATTCATCTGGGAGGTATCCTCTCCAAATTGGATTGCAAATATGGTCATGTTCAAGAAAGCAAATAGCAAGTGGAGGATGTACATAGACTTCACATATTTAAAAAAGACTTATCCAAAGGACAACTACCCTCTGCCCATAATTGATCAACTAGTGGATGCAACTTCTGACCATGAGCTCCTCACTTTCATAGATGCCTTCTTCGGCTATAATCAAATCCAGATGGCACCGGAGGATGAGAAGAAAACTACTTTTATTATTGATCATGGTCTTTATTATTATATGGTTATGCCCTTTGGACTCAAAAATATAGGTGCAATCTATCAGTGCTTGGTGAATAAAATCTTTAAGGAGTAGATCAATCACAATATGGAGGTTTATTTGCATGACATGCTCATCAAGAATCGATCTTCAATAAATCATATTGCTGATCTAAAAAAGACCTTCAACAGTCTTCGAAAGTACAAGATGAAGTTGAATCTAACCAAATGTACTTTCAGAGTGAGCTCGAAAAAGTTCTTGGGATTCATGGTCGAGGCGCGGCATTGAAGAAAATTCAGAGAAGATCCAAAGCCATCCAAAAAATATCTCCTTCAAAGACAATAAAAGAGGTCTAGCATTTAATAGGAAAGGTTGCTGCTCTGAATCACTTCATTTCATAGTTGATGAAACATTGCATGTCCTTCTTTCAAGTCCTCAAGTAGCCAAAAAATTTTTGCTGGACTCTTGAATACTAACAAGCATTTGAAGAATTGAAGAAGTATCTTAGCTCACCTCTTCTTGCCAAACCTAAACCTGGTAAAGAATTACTTTTATACTTGGCAATGTCTCTTACAACTATTGGAGTAGTCCTGATCAGAGAAGAGATGAAAATTCAGAAGTTGATCTACTACATAAGCCAAGTTCTGAGGGATGCATAAATAATGTATAAAAAATTGGAAAAGCTAACTTATGCTTTGTTGATTGTAGCCAGAAAGCTTCAACTTTATTTTCAGGGGTATACAGTCATACTTCTTGCTTATCAACCTATTAAAGTAGTTCTTCACTAGCCTGATATCTCTGAAAGAATAATAAAGTGGGTGATTGAGATTCCTGAATTTGATATCAAGTTCAAACCTTAGCCACCAATCAAAGCTCAAATACTGGCCAATTTTATGGTAGAATGTACCATTCCAGATCTAGCCAAACTTGAGCAGCAAGAAGTTTGTATTCCCATTCTATAGCCAAACTCTCCTGAAGAAAGAATAGATCTCCTCAAAGACTTCTGGATCCTATATGTTTATGGTTCATCTAATGCTTATGGGGCAGACACAGGCTTGATTCTAATCAATCGAGGAGTCATTGTAGAATATGCTTTACACTTTGAGTTTCTCATAAAAATAATAGAGCAAAATATGAAACCTTGATCGCTGGATTGAGAATAACTAAAGAATTAGAAGTAGACCACATGAAAGTCTATAGTGACTCCCAATTTGTGGTGGGGCAAGTTAATGGAAATTATGAAGATCGAGAGGAAAGCATGAAGATGTACTTAAAAAAAATTGAAAGTTTGATCTCGACCTTTAGTAGCTTTGACATCCAATAGATTTTCAGAGCGAAAAATGTAAGAGCCGACCTTCTATCCAAATTGGCTACTTTGGCCCCAAATGAATTACCGAAGAGTGTTTTCTTTGAAGTTCTTCAGCATCCGAGTTCAAAGGAGACCCAGACCATAATGCAAGTAGATCTTGAGCCTAGCTGGATTGACTCATTGGTCCTCTATCTTAAAGATGGCATCCTCTCCAGAGACCTCAAGGAAGCTCAAAAATTAAGAAATTAGGCCTCTTATTATATTCTATATGAAGATAAGCTATACAAGAGGTCTTACTCTCTGCCACTTCTCAAATGCCTTCGACCATTTGAAGCTGATTATGCCCTAAGGGAAGTTCATGAAGGTGTATATGAAAATCATCTTGGAGCTAGATCATTGTCTTATAAACTACTCCATTAAGGATGCTACTAGCTAACCATGCCATAAGATGTAGCTAACTATGTAAAAAAATATGATCGATGCCAAAGAAATGCTAATGTTCAAAGGCAACCGGCTTCCTAACTCACACCCTTAAGTGCCCCATGGCCATTTGCATAGTGGAGAATAGACAAACTTGTGCTACTTCCCATAGCGTCAGGATAGAGAAAGTTTCTTTTGGTGGCAATGGACTATTTCACCAAGTGGGTTGAGGCCGAACCTCTAGCCAAAATCACTGAAGCCAAGGTGCAGGATTTTGTTTGAAAGTCTATCATATACAAATTCGACCTACCTCGAACTCTCATTATCGATATTGGGTGCCAGTTTGCAGGGATAAAATTTACTGAGTTTTGTAAAGATCTAAATATCTCCCATCATTTTACATCTATAGCTCATCCTGAAGCAAATGGTGAGGCTGAGTTAACTAACAGGTTCAGCGGATAAAAGCAAGACTTGAAAGGACAAAAGAAATATGGATGGACAAACTCTATCAAGTGCTTTGGGCTTATAGAACCATCCAAAGATTATCAACTAGGAAAACTCCATTTGCTTTGGCTTTTGAGACTGGGGCAGTTATACCAGTTGAGTTTGGACTCTCCTCAGCACGAGTTGAAGGCTTTAACGAATAGAATAACTCACAAGACCTTCAGACAAATCTAGATTTGCTCGAAGAAAAATGGGAAAGGGCCCAAATTTGGATGGCAGCCTATAGGCAGAAAGTGGCTTGATATTAAAACTTCAAAGTCAGGAGCAAAATATTCAAAGTTGTAGATTTAGTGCTACGATGAGCGGACATCTCATAGCCACAAAATCAAGAAAAGCTCGCTCTGAATTGGGAAGGCTCCTATGAGGTTGTGGAAATCATCCGACCTAGAACTTATTACTTGAAGGAGCTTAGAGGAGCTACACTCTCGCAATCCTAAAACTTGAAATATTTATGAATGTATTATCAATAACCTCATTTCAATAAAATTTTCTTACTTTAACATCTTTATCTTTGGTACAAAATTATGCGATGGTAGAAAATTACACAACCAAATTTCATTCTTAAACGAAATAGAAGGCCTCCGATTCTTAAATAGAAGATTAACCTCATCTTAATGTGGGTGAAGGCCTTCAATTTTTAAACAGGAGGTTAACCTCATCCTAACAAGAAAAAAAGCCAACCACATCAGGAATAGGAGGAGGACCTCATCCTGACGTGGATGAAGATCCTTACAAAAAAATGAAGGCCTCCGATTCTTAAATAGGAGGTAATGAGGAGAGGTCCTCTTAACGATCATTTTACGTTCCGACAATCTTGTTAGGAATAGGAGAAGAACATCATCCAAATAAGATAAAAAGTCAACCATGTCAGGAATAGGAGGAGGATCTTGTCCTAACATGGATGAAGATCCTTAATGAAGGCCTCCAATTTTTGAATAGGAAATAATGAGAAGAGGCCCTCTCAATGGCCCTTTTGTGCTCCGATAGCCTTGTTAAGAATAGGAGGAGGACTCGTCCTAACAAGAACAAAAACCAACCACATCAGGAGCATGAAGAGGATGAAGTTCTTACAAGGGAATGAAGGCCTCTAGTTCTTAAATAGGAGGTAATGGAAAGAGGCCCTCTCAATGGTTCTTTTATGTCTCGGCAAACTTATTAGGAATAAGAAAAGGATCTTATCCTAACAAGAAAAAAAGCCAACCAGGTCAGAAATAGAAGGAAGACCTCATCCTGACATGAATGAAGACCCTTATGAGGGAATGAAAGCCTCTGATTCTTAAACATGAGGTAATGGAGAGAGGTCCTCTCAATGGTTCTTTTGCATCCAGCAATCTTGTTAGGAATAGGAGGACCTCGTCTTAATAAGAATAAAAGCCAATCATATTAGGAATAGAAGGAGGACCTCATCCTGACATAAATGAAGACCCTCATGAGGGATACAAAGACCCCTAGTTTCCAAATTAGTGGAAGGAGCTAATTTCCAAGTCAAATTCAAAGATCCTTGTTCACAAACAAGGGAATAGACCTACAAATTGATAGACCAAGATCATCATTACAAAATAACATTACCATAAAAAGCAACATAGAATAAGGAATTCTACGAGCATTCAGTTGGGTCAAGACTGTGAAGTTATAAAAGGGATATTATTTTATTCAAATAAAGTTCATTACAAGTGGAGATCTGTAGGATCGATTACAAAAAAATAATAAGAGAAAAAAAAGATGAAGTCCTACTCAGAGTTGGACTTTGGACTGCCAGCTCCAGCCAGTACAAGGGAGAGCTTCAAGTGGTTCACCTTCTCCTCAAGTTCTTGCCTCATTGCTAAACTCTCGCTCAGTAATTTTTGAGGCCTTCGAAAGTCTTCTTCAGCCTCCCTCAACCTCTTCCTTATAATGGCCGACTCAGCCTTTGCATCTTTCATGGCATCCTGTTGATGAACTATTTGTATTTTCAATTATTGTAGCTCAACCTTCTCTTTTTCATACAGTTTGGAAAGGTTTTCCATGGTCCTCCTTAGAGAACCAATTTCCTCTGAATCTCTGCTTGAACAAGTTTGAGTCCTGTCCGCCAATCGCTTCCAAAGTCGAGTAATCTCCTCATCAACCTTTTGGATTGTTCATTGAAGTTCAGCAATTTGATCACTCCAATTGAGCTCATAACTCTTGTATGAATCCTTGGCTACCCATAGTTGATTCTAAAGTTCTAAGAATCTTTTGGATTAGACCCATCCATACTCCTCTCGGCTAGTGGACTATATCGAGCTCCCCTCTAATAGTTGAATTTTCTCTTTTACCGCATTGAGCTCAACTTCGAGGGAGTTGATCTTCGCGATCAATGCTCAGGACTTTTCACTGGCATGCTTCCTAATCTCCTCAAGCTCTTCCTTCAAATGACTCTTTTTATCAGTATATTCCTTGAAGTCCTTTTTACATGCTTGGCAAAAATGATTGATCTCAATCATAGCCTCTATATAGTCTTCTTAGATTTCTGAAGTTTGCCCTCTGTCTTCTTCAACTTTTTGGTAAGATGATGAACTTTCCTCCTTAAATTTCTAATGTGAATTTTCAAAGAAATACCCTATGGCAATGGTTCTGGCTCAGCTAGAGACTACACTCGATATATATGCACACTAGAACATAGAGATGAAAAGGAAAAGTTTAATGTTGATTACATTGATCAAAAAACTTTTAAGTACATTGCATCAAAAAAGGAGAAGATACAATTGTAAGGAGGTCTCAGACCTCTGAAGAAGGAATAGTGGGAGAGCTCAACACAGCCTCTATAGGAGCCAGCTCCTCAATAGGCTCGACGATAGTAGACCTAACAAGAGAAACTTTGGCACCAGTAATTGAAGGTTCTGCTTCATCATCAAAGGAGCCCTCTACCAAGAAGTCAAGGTCCATCTCCAAGAATTTCTCTATGATCCTCCTTTGGCAAATCTCGAATCCTTTGAGAAAGGCCTCCTAGGTGAATGCTATTTTGATATCTTCCATCGTCTTTGAAGACTTGAAGGATTTGATGGCCTGCTCCCTCTCCAAACCGACCTCTTCCTCGACCCTCTTTTGTTTATTCTCCTCCGAGATCAGGGCAGCCTTCAGTTCTACTGAGGTCTGTTCCTCCTTTTGAAGTGCTTCCTGAAGGCGCCCAACCTCAATTGAGTTAGTCTCTCTCAAGCGCTCGAACTTGGCCTGGGCATTCTTAGCCTTCGCTTGGGCTTCCTTGATGGCTTTTGAAGCCTCAGCTTTATGAAGGTTTAGTACCTCCACATGGGTGTATAGATGATGTCACAACTACAAATAATGGATAAGAGTTATGTTTATGAGATCTATGAATGTTTAACAAAGTGCAAAAGGTGTGAGGATTTATGGTGCTCCCAAGCCTTGGGAGGCCATAGGAGGAGTCAGGGGGTTGGCTCCAGAGATTCTAGGGGCTAGGTTGATGCTTCGGAGATCTAGAACATAAGATGAAGCAAGGAACCAAAGCTAGAGAATCAAGACTATAGAAAGAAGATTTTCTACAGGTTAGCCAACTCAGTCCAAAACTAGATCGCTAAGTCTCAGAGCACAAGCAAAATAGAGAGGTGCACGTTCGAGACTGCTGGCATAGCACAGGACTGGGTCTGCTCAGTTTTAGACTGAGCCGACCCAGTGAAACTTAGTTAGCTTAGTGCTGAGATTGAGCCGGCTTAGTGCACGGTCAGAATTATGCGAGGGTCTATTTTGGGCTAGGGTCTGGGTTGATCCTAGGAGTCTTAAGGCCTGGTTTGAGAGGTATTAAGGAGGCTAATTCATGTATGGATTAGGTCTAGATCCAGAGGATGAGAGCATGGGAGACATGGGTGTACATGGACTCGATGAGTGCTTTCATGTATTGGGTTAGTCGGGGAGTTTTTTTGTCGGACCTAATGACTATGTATAAATACATAGGTTATATTAGGGTTTTAAAGGTTAGAATCAATACAGATCTTTCCTCCCTCAACTCTCTTCTTCTCTTCTCTCTAGAGTTGCCACCCTAGGGCTCTTGAAGATACCCTAGAGAAGGGGGGCATCTCCCTCAAGCCCAAGGAGGGACGTGCCCCATCACAAATCCAGGTGGAGGATCGGTGGTGTGCTATCCATAGAGAATGTCATAGGTTGCTTCAGGTCTGTGCTAAAAATTAGGAGCTTGTGCAACATGATATCGGTGCTTGTGATATGAAGGATGATTGACGTTCGAGCGATATCATGGGTCTACAATTTGGTATCCGAGCTAGGTGATGCCTGAAATATTATGGATGACAATATGGTATTAGAGTCAAGTTTTAAAGCCTGATGATGCATGGAAGGAAAGGAAAAGTTGTACAAGGTGAAATAAAAAATCTGCACAAGGATTCCACAGTATGTCTCAAATCTATCTTGTTATTGTTATGGTTTGGCCAATTGGGAGTAGCGAGTTGAAGGTGGAGGTTGAGAGGATTAACAAAAAGGAATTTTCTCGGGGTGGAAGGATTTGGTGTATGATTTGTTGATCGATCTTGGTGGAAAGGCCAGGATGTATGATGGTTATGTGATAGACAGGGAGTGCTGGATTGCTGTAGTAGCATTTCTCTAGAGATGTAGGGCTGAGATTGGCTCGATGAAGTAGCATTCTAGGGAGGTATCTCAATAGAGAGCATCAAGGTTCTCTAGAAAGATGGGCAGTGTAGGACTATTGAAGAGAGAATTTTCAAGGGGTAGTGGTCGAAAGATGATTGATGAAGCAACTACACATCCTTCGATGTCTGGAAGGTGGGCAAGTAGTCGGAGATGTATTCAACAGTTCGATCAGAGCATGAATTTCCAAAGCCTTAAGAGTGATGGAGATGGATGATCCATGGAGGTCCAGTAGGTCAGGACTGGATGGCTTTAGAGTGGCATAGAGACAAGGCTAAGAAGTGCTGGAGTGTTGCAGGAGCACTACCCTAAAGGCACAGGGACTGAGAGAGGCTCGGTGGTGCAGCAGCTGAGGAGAGTATCTCAATAGATGGTGTCAGGGGCTTCTCAAGGAGATCGAGAGCAGATCTTAGGAAGAGCCAGAAGGTCTCAAGGAGCGTCAAGAGGTCTCAAGCAGTTGGGAGTATCATGGATCGAGTTTCTCCTACACGAGCTCTAGGGAGAGTCATGGTTCAGGTGGAGGATGGTTCTCCGAGTGCAACTGAAGTGATGGCTGGTGTAGGGGCAGAAGAGAAGGATAGGATGAAATTTTCTAGGGTTCAATCACTGGTTTCAGAAGAGTTGGATGAACTCTTAGGTTTTGGAGGTGCCCACAGGTTATGAAGGTATCTAAGATAGCTTCGAAGGGGGCCACGGAGTATGGAGGGTTCGAAGGGGCAGCGATGGTATTCGAGGTGCAGTGGCAGGCTTAGCAGTACAGCATTGAGTGGTTAGCCTCGAGAGACTTGATGATAGAGTCGACTTCTATGGCATCAGGTGGACTTTGGATATAGGTGGAGCTCCATAGTGGTGGCTTCACAATTGGAGAAAAAAATTTGGCATGAGTTCAGAGCATCGGTGATGCACAGTTCTAGGTAGAGCAGCACGTGCAGGTGGACAGGTGTAGCTCTCAGGAGATTGTGTCAGGTGGTATAGCATGTGTTGGTGCAGGAATGCTGTAGGTTCTTCAGAAAAGTCTAGAGAAGGTGATGTAGCTGCTAAGCAGAAGGGATTCTACAATTTCAGAATGGTGCCAAGAAGCAAGCATAGGTCTTCAGCGGTGGAGGTAGTCATCTCAAAGGCCTCAAGGGTGCACAATAGCTAAAGAGGATTGGCAGAGATGATGCTTGCATAGGTGCTATCGAGTGCGCAGGGATAGCAGAAACGTGCAGGAGGTCATTATTGAGGGGTTTGCCAAGGCTTGGGGCACCAAGATGGAGATTATGAGGATTTGTGGTGCTCCCAAGCCTTGGGAGGCCACGGAAGGAGTCAGGGGGTTGGCTCCAAAGATTTCAGGAACTTGGTTGGTGCTTCAGAGATCTAGGACATAAGGTGAAGTAAGAAACCAAAGCTGGAGAATCAAGATTGTAGAAAGAAGATTTTTTGTAGGTTAGCCAGCTCAGTCCAAAATTGGATCGGATAAGTCTCAAAGCACAGACAAAATAGAGAGCTACACATTCAGGATTGCTGGCACGACATAGATCTGGACTGGCTTAGTTCTAGACTGAGCTGACCTAGTGAAACTTAGCCAGCTGAGTGCTAAGACTGAGCTGGCTTAGTGCACGGGTAGAGTTACATGAGGGTCAGTTTTGGGCTAGGGACTAGGTTGATCCTAGGGGTCTTAAGGCCTAGTTTGAGAGATCTTAAGGGGACTAATTCATGTATACATTGGGTCTAGATCCAGAGGATGAGAGCATAGGAGACATGGGTGTACATGGGCTCGGTGAGTACTTTTATGTATTGGGTTAGTCGGAGAGTTTTTTGGTCGGACCTAATGGCTATGTATAAATACATAGGTTGTATTAGGATTTTAAATGTTGGAATCAATACAGACCTTTTCTCCCTCAACTCTCTTCTTCTATTCTCTCTAGAGAAGAAGCCCTAGAGAAGGGGGGTGTCTCCCTCAAGCCCAAGGAGGGAGGTGCCCCATCATAGATCTAGGTGGAGGATCAGTGGTGTGCTGCCCATAGAGAACATCATAGGTTCCTTCAAGTCTGTGCTAAAGATTAGGAGCTTCCGCAACATGATATCGATGCTTGTGATGTCAAGGATGATTGATGTTCGAGTGATATCATGGGTCTATAATTTAGTATCAGAGCTAGGTGATGCCTGGAACATTGTGGATGATAATAAAAGGTAAAAGGAAGAACTGATTATCTTAAGGAAAGCTGCACAAGAATCTCTTATGCTTTCCTCATTGTCTGTATGAAGCATCCTCTTAAGTAAGTGTGGAAGGAAGCAGCCCTCCATCATGGGTTGGATGACCTCCTAATCATCTAAGGAATCCTGCTCTAGTCTAGAATTATTGTTGCCAGACTCCCTAGTGTTTCTTCTAATTCTCTTGGTGGCAGCCTTCTTCTTTCTCCTCTCCACCACTATCCCTTGCTCGAGGGGTGTAGAGGTGGTAGCTTTGTCAGGCAAGGTCGAGCTCAGTGCAGTTGCAGCAATTTTTGGAATGGGGGAGACCTAAGTCGGCATGGCCAAACTCGGCTCATCAACCCTTGCCTGCTTCGACGACTCCCCTAAAGAACCACGCTTTCTTTTGAGGGCTTTGATTCCTTTGGTTAACTTTATAGTAGTAAGAAAATTAAAGTTAGAAGAAAAGAGAAAAGATTAGTTAACAAGATATAAATGTATACCTGCTGGATTGAGGGGACTTAAGCCAAGGTTAAACAAAGTCTAATCTTCTAGCAGTTTGGATAATAGAAGAGCACTGCAATTCCTTAGTCTGCTAACCGAGTCGAGGTCTTCTTTTTCTAACCTCGGAGCTTGATAGACTGAATCTCTCAGCTACCCCTAAGGAGGAAGTCCTAATTCTAAAGAAGGATAGGAAACAAAGAAAAATTTTTTCTTCTAGTTATGAATGAAAGAAGGGGCACCCATAAGCAACCCCTTCTTGCTAAACTGGAGGGATAGGTACCTCCAGTCCTTGACGATTGGATGATATTTAAAAGTGAAATAGTTATGGAATAAGAAAATAGTGTGATTGACCTCGGTTAAGATATAGAGGGAAAGAAATCCTATGATAAACCTAAACGAGTTCGAGATCATAGAGGTGAAGGAAATATTCAAAAATCGGAAGAGAGCTACAACTAAGGGAGGAATCGGGAGTTGGAATCTGGCATGAAGGGCTTCCAAATGCAAATAGAAATGACTTGGGGGGGAGCACAGGCTCAGCCACTTGGCCTGGTAAGCTCTAGCTCGTATTCTGAAGGAATCGTATATTGGATCCATATCATGAAAAGGTCTTTAGAGCACAAAGAACAAGGAATGATTTTGGGTATGAAGGTTGGACAAGGTGCTACCCTAGGTTTGGCTACATCACTAAGATCGGGGTTTAAGGGGCTGGAATTGGATGGGCTCCTAGAACCGTCAGACCAGGAGATTTTAGATGACATTCTAGAGTTAGAAAAATCTTCTAAAATCAAACAAAAATTGATAGATAGGGAGATAAACAAGAAAGCTACTGACCCCCTCCTAAGAAGTTTCTAAGTACTAGAAAACAAAAGAACGAGCAAAAAAATGTAGGAAGAGGGTTAGGACACTAACGTAAGGTAACTAGAGGAGTTGAAGATGCGGTCGGAGAATTGGAAAAGGAACAAGAATAGGATTGCCATAGGGAGGATGGAACAAAATACTCAAGCTCAAAGAAGATAGAGTGCAAGGAGGAAGGAAAACTAGGCGAAGGTGGGAAGTCGGGGAAAAAGATGGTGTTTAAATAGCTAGGGAAAGTTAGAAGCAATTATGATTGTAGATCCTCTCCATCCAATCCTCGCCTGCCACGTGTCCCACTCATCATAACCATGATAGACAGTTAACAGGATTTTAATAACCTCGAGCTCCACTTTGAAGGAAATTTTGAACATCAAAGTCTTTTTGGATCATTCAATATTGAAGAAACTTCGGTGCCAGTTGAAAAAAGCCAGAACCTCCTTATCTCCCGAGAGCGGGAAGCTAGAAAGAGACTTCGGCACTTATAGTTTTTTGTACTTCCTTCATTCGAACTTTTTTGAACTCGAGAGTAGAGAGATAAGTATTAGGAATAAAACAGCTCCCATTGAAGTCTAGTAGGATGTCTTATTTCGGTATAATTTTTCTGCAATCATGACAACCATAACCGAACTTTAACCAAGCTATTCTCCTACTCTAGGCCAATTCGAGGAATTCAACCTTTAGCCTATTTATGTTGGACGACCTTTTCAATTGCAATGGACGGCTCTCTTCTAATGACAGTAGAATCCGCCAAAGGCATGATGGACTTCGTTCGGATGAACTTGAGCAGTGAAAGGAGTCGCCATTCGGTTCATCATGATCCTAGACTCGAAATGGACTATAGGACTCCAAATGTAGAATCCTAACACATCCCAACCTTATCTGGTAACCAACTTTGAAGATAGTCAAACAACTTCTGGCCAAATTCCATGACTGCAAATGGTAGATCTCATTAATCTCAAAAACTAGGGATCCCGGCCAGCTAAATTCTTTTCTAGCCAAATTCCACTCCAACCGAATCCTTTCCAGCCAAATTCCTCTATAGTTGAGTTCTTCTACTCCACCCAACGAATGGTAGATCCTGGCACTCTTGCACCAAGGACCTCGATCAGAAAAATCTGAGTCAGTGAAAGGATTTCGCCAACAACATAAGTCCGAACCTCCTCTAGAAGCTGACCTTGAAGGTGGATGAACTCTTGGAAGCTGTCAAAAGCTATCTCAATAGAATCTAATTGCAAGTCTGCCGTTAGTTACTTGGAGGCCGACCTTTAAGTTCGGCCAGCCCAACATCAAGTTCTCCATCCCCAACATGGGCTGCTTACTATTAAGCACAGATGTCTCTAACCTCACATCCAAACTCCAATAAATGAAATCCAACCACCTACAAGTCACAATAAATGACACCCACACTCTGTAACAAACTCCAAAGAGCCTAAATGACCTACTGACATTCTATTACTGTTGTTACTATCATTTTGTTACGAGCTCCTCCTATAAAAGGAACCCTCTAGATATATCTTTTTCTTTAAGTTTTGATCTCTACTTACATTCTTCTGAGCACTCCATTCTTGTTGAGCAGGAGACTAACTTGACCATTAGAGGGTCCTGTCGGAGCCACCCACCTTCGGTTTGGACTTTGTCTTATAGGTCCCGTCGGTGACCTCATCTTTTCTAGCTCCAGCGAACTCTAGCATCAGTACCATTTTTTGCACCAACAACTAGCTTAGGTTCGAACTTATGGGATTAAACATATTAGAGCTCTTGATCTGATCGGATGATCGATCAACGATTAAGAATTATTTTAGGATTATACATTCAATATGATTGATGTTTGACCTAGTGCTAGTGTTGTAGGAGGATCCATTATCAATCAGATTGCTAATTGGCTCAATCTGATTGAGTCAAAAGGCTGAGATCGAGTCTAATTGAACAAGACTCCATTAGATTTAGTTTAGGCTTGATTGTATTAAGTCCAATTGGTTTATGGGATAAGCCAATTGCAAAGAAAAATTAGGACTTGTGTCCACCTAATTTCTAATTTTATTAGAAATTAAATTAGATTTAATCTGATTTAATTATGCTCTTAGTTGGACTAAGATCATCCTTAATTGGATTGCATAAGTTTTGATTTAATTAGATTCAAAAAGTGGTTCGAACCAAGTCTGACTGGGACTCTCTCTCCTTGCACCACCTTCTCTTCCCATGCCAATTCTCATGATTTTTGGCATGATTTTTCTCATGCCTAGAGAGAGGTAGCAGCTCCTAAGCCCCCTTTAATTCTTACATGGATGTTATTTTTGGACTTGGTCAAAACTAAAAAGTAGATTTGATTTCAAACTCTATTTGATAGAGTTTGTAGAAACCAAAACTCTTCCTTTCCTTATGGTGCCAATGTTAGATATGTGCCCTAAAAGCCAGATTGGCTAACATTTGTAATACACTTCTAAGAATAATTTTATAATTTTGACTATAAATTAATAAAAAGATTATTTTCTATCATAATATGTATTTAAAGTGTATGTGATACATCGTTTGAGTTAATGGTAATGACAATTCATATTTTCAAAGAGTTGAAAATTTAAGACACGAATTTTCATAATTAACTCATAAATTGCTTCCAATTGTAGGATCATCATGAGGATGGTGATTGATCCGGAAGGTTCATGTATGATCACTTTCTTTGAGTAGATGAGTCTATGGTGTGGAGACACTGGAGCGAGAGTACACGTACTTGTTAGAGAATGAGGGCACTGAGCGTGACCACCTCGAGCATTCATAAAGAAGTCTACCTTCTCATCGATGACTAGCTCGATGTTGCAGTAGTGTGTCTGGTTCTTTGACCTGAGGTGCATCGGTAATTCACCTTAAGGATGTTGTAGTTTGACTACACTATAACTTGGTCTCCTAGCTATTCAAAATCCTGAAGTGTGTGTTTGCTATAGAACGTTTATTATAGAAATTGGATTGCACTAATAAGGAATCTATCTACCTTGATAGATGAGGAGTAGCCCTATGATGATCATGAGAATCGAGTCCGTAAGCCCATGGCCATGGCAAAGTGAAGATGTTAGAAAGAGTTTCTATAAAGGGTTTCACATAGGACTCGAATTGAATGATTAATTCATATGATGGATATTGGGTTTGACGAGTTCACCTTAACCTAATCCTATCGGAGCTCAAGATAGAAGAACCCAATCACACAGGTAGTTTAGATATATGTGCCCTAGAAGCCAGAATTGGCTGACATTTGTAATACACTTCTAGGGGCAAAATTATAATTTTGACTATAAATAATAAAATAGATTATTTTCTATCATAAATGTGTATTTAGTGTCTGTGATACATCCCTTTAGTTAATGATAATGATAATTCATATTTTCAAGAGTTGAAAATTTCAGATATGAATTTTCATTTATTAACTCATAAAATGCTCCTGACCATAGGATCGTCATAAGGATGGTGATTGATTCGGAAGGTTAGTGTACAATCACTTCTTTATAGTAGATGAGTCTTGACTCTACGGTGTAGAGACATCAAAGCGAGAGTACAGATACTCATTAGAGAATGAGGGCACTGAGTGTGACCACCTCGAGTAGTCATAAGAAAGTCTACCTTCTCGTCGATGACTGACTCGAAGCTGCAGTGGTGTGTCTGGTTCTTTGATCTGAAGTGCTTTGGTAGTTCACCTTGAGGGTGTTATAGTTTGACTACACCATGACATGGTCTCCTAGCCATTTGAAATTCTGAGGTGTATGTTGGCTATAGCATGTTCATTGTAGGAATTGGATTGCATCAAGAGGGAATCTATCTACCTCGGTGGATGAGGAGCAGCCCTATAATGATCATGAGAATCAAGTCCATAAGCCCATGGCCATTGTAGAGAGTGAAATAATAGAAAGAGTTTCTATTAAGGTTTTCACATCGGACTTGAATCAAATGATTAAATCATATGATAGAAATTAGGGTTTGACGAGTTCACCTTAACCCTAATCTGATCGGGGCTCAAGATAGAAGAACTTAATCACACAAGTAGCTGTATCAAAAGGATTATTTTTAGTTTTGATGGGTTGCCACCATATACTGCTAGGTGTCACTAGTGGATTTTGGGAGTAATTAGAATGATTTAGACGATCGATCATTTCAGTTATCTAAATCAGAAGGTTTTGATTCATCAAAAGAAGTTTTGATGATGTCGATGATGGAGATCATGACATATCCCATTACCATATAGAACTGGACCTAACTGGATCACACAAACAAGGGTTTGGATTTGGATATCATCAATTGGACTAATCCAGTTTAATGGATTTAAATTAGATTCAATTAGGTTCAAGGAAATCGTGCTTGCACACGATTGAACCTAACGTTCTCCTCTTTCTATCATTAAAAATTATCTCGTCTGAGCCAAATGAGTTTGTGCTCACTCAAGTATCTTTACTTGGTCTGGCTGGAGCTTGTCTAGGTCAAAAAAGGATTGTCTTAATTTATGAGATAAATTTGAGATAACATCTGCCATTTTTCATCACCTGCTAATTCTTGTCCTTTGACTTTGGTCAAATGTTGACCTTTGACCCTTGGACATCTGCCCATGTGTCATGCACTTATTGGAGAGCAGATAGGGGCTTGTCCCCTTACTAAAATTTGAAAAGGAGGGGGCACATGCCTAGGATGGTGTGCACCCATAAAGAGGGATGCCTGGAGTCCCATACAGATGGGACTCTAGGTTGCTTCTTGGATTAAACTTAGGTGACCCTTACCTATAGACTTTGACCAATCATAGGTGCCATCTAAGGATAAATTTGTAGGGCTCTCATCTGATTGGATCAGGTGATGTCATCCCACCAATCAGATTTAAATCTGATTGTATGAAGCAATGCGATTGGCCGGGATGATGCAGCACTGCATGGCGCAGCAGGGTCTATAGATAAACCCTATCTACGCCCAACTTTTAGAGAGTTCCTCTTAGCCCACTTCCCAAGGCTACCCCTCTTCCTTCTCCATGCCATCTTCTAACCTCTCCCTCCTCTCCATGCCCAAGGAAAGTTGGGCTTCAGTTTGGTGCGATCCAGGCAAGAAAAGGCTGACAAGAAAGAAAGAAGGCAGCACTGCTGCAGAGACGACTGCTGATCTTCAAAAGGAGTTTTAAAGATCCTCCAAATCAGATCTAGATCTGATTTTTGGACAAGTGATAAAGAAGAAGAAGATCTCTAAATCTAGCTCGAGTGGATATCGGTAGAGGCCAGGCGCTTGCATGGCTAGATCCAGAACCTTAGGCAATCAGCAGGATCATCAAAGGGTAATTGGATTACCCAAATCAAGGTATAAATTAAATTAGATTTAATTTATTTTTATTTCTATTTATTAGATCTATAAAATTAGATTTGAAACATCTCAAATCTGATATGGATGCTTGAGAGAAATTTTTGAAATATCTTTCTTGATCCGATCAGATCTGAATGAACCTGATCCAGAAAATCAGGATTTTTTCTTTAACTGGTATCAGAGCTAGGTTCAATAAAAATTATTTAGATTTGATTTTTATTTTATTTTAATCTAAAAATTAGATGATTTTAGATGTTAGATAAGATATGATTAGATCTAAAATTAGAAAAATTAAAATTAAATAATATAGTTCTAAGTTCTATAATATGCATGACTAGTTGTAAAATAGAATAGTTCTATACGTAGTCTTGCATGATCATGATTTATTTTGATTAAATTATAATTTTAGATCTATTTATTTTCTATTTTTGATAATTATAAATATTATAATAAGATCTAAAAAATAAAAAAATAAAATTATTTAATTTTTAGATCATACGAGATATGATAATTGCATGTCTAGACTAGTTGTAGAATAGTTCTACATAGTTGTCTAGATTAGAATTTATTTTGATGTGATTAATTTAAATCTAATTTTTCATATAATTATAAGATAATTTAGATTTGAAAAACATGCATGCATGATACATGAGATGTATACAAAACATGTATTAAGTTAGATCAAATTTTTTATATAAGATATATGATGAAGATCTAACTAGTTTTGTAGATTTATATTTTTGATTAAGGTATTCCCCTTGGCCGTTCGGTCATAAGAATAAAGTAGGATTTAAATGCCCTCTCCTCTCATTCGATGGGGTGTTCTTATGATGTGTAGGGGTGCTACACATTCGTCCTTAATCAGAAATCAAAAACTTATTTTCTGCAAAATTCTAGATCCTGAAATCCTAAGATTTTATTTACATATTTTATTTATGAACCCTAAACTTAATGAAGAATTAAAATTATGAAATGTTAATTAGGTCTAAAATTGAGAATTTCAGATCTAAGACATATTCATAATATTGGGTTCAGGCTTGGGTAGCTTAATTAGGTCTAAGCGGTTGATCAAATTGAATCAAGAGTTGGTTAGATGGGATCAATAGTGCTAAATTGACCAGTCTAATAGGATTAGGTCTGGGTCAAGATTGAGTCACGTGAGTGATCGATCAAGCTAAGACCTAATTAGGCTCAGTGGTTAGAGTCGAGATTGTCGGCTAATCTGATTGGTTCTGGCTCAACAATTTGGTGTCTAAGGTAAGTCTAGCAGATACGACCGATCAGTTTGTAATTGAGAGCTACTCGACTCGAATGCATTCTTATCGCGTTAATGGCATATCCCTTCCATCGATCTCACTTATCTGGTCATGTTTGTTGGCTTAGTTCTGATCTAAGGTGGTCAATAATCCGAGCTAACCCATGCCACTAGGTTAGTCATAATGGTTATGACTATGTCAAGTCTAGTTTAATGAGACCTAAATCAAATCTTCCTAAGAAAAGATTAAGTCTAAGGTCTTCCACCATTGTAGATATGCGGGCCCTTCCCAGGGTTGATTGTTCTCGGTTGGTTATAGTGGCTCAATTGCATCGAAAAGATGCAACTATGTCTATTAGGCATTGGATGCTATGGGTTGGAGGATGGATTGGGCTCAATATTCTAGATATGGTGAGAGACTCAATTAGGAATCCAATCTGTGAAAATGGTGGATCTGACTTAACTAAGGAGTGGATCAATATTCCGGGCATGATGAGATTCATGAATTAGAGATCAAGTTTGGGTGCATCATGATTAGAGTATCATTGAACAAGAGTTGTTCACTCATTGGCTAACCCATCACTAATAACTGTTAGGTGAGGTGATGAGTTAGTTGGTGGGACTGCACCATCCACTAGAAATCATTTATCGTGGAGATTTTTGCATCTCTACAAAGGGAGTGTAGGGATTTGAGAAAATAGTGAGAGCTAATTTATTTAAAAATAAAATTCTTAAATAAATTGATTAAATTTTAATTATAATATTCAACTAAAAACTTTGACTCTTTATAGAAAAATGTCTGCATTCAACCCATTAGCATGAATCTTAGACACCCATAGACTGACCGGACCAAATTACAAGGATTGGCTTTGAAACTTCAAAATTATTTTGGATTCCAAGAAGTTAACTCATGTATTGGATCAGAACCCTCCTACCTTATCAGCCCGTCCATCTGCTAAATAGAGAGCGTCTCTGGATAAGTGGACGGACGAAGATAACAAGACCAGATACTACATGTTGGGCTCAATGTCTGATGAACTTCAGTGCCAACATGAAGATATTAGGACTTCTCACTAAATGTTGGCTCACCTACAAGAGATGTTTGGTGAACAGAGTCGCGCAGCCAAGTACCAAGTCACTAAATGACTTTTCAAGGCTAAGATGCGTGATGGGCAGTCAGTTCAAGATCATTGTCTGATGATGATCATAGATTTGAAAGAGCTTGAGAAGCTCAGAGTGAGGTTGGACTTGGATCTACAGAATGATATAATTCTACATTCCTTGACTGATGCATATGGGTAGTTCATCATGAACTACCATATGCATAAACTTCAAAATTCCTTGGCCGAACTTATGAACATGCTGGTTACCGCTGAGCTTTCCATGAAAGATTCTAAAGGCTTAGTGCTTACTATGGAATAGACTTCTTCCAAGAGAAAGTCTTTTGGAAAGAAGAAGAAGTCTACGAAAAAGCAGAAGGTGGAAGAAGGAAAGAAGAAAAAGGCAGAGCTGAAGAAGAAGGCCGCTGACAAAGGAAAGTATTTCCATTGCAACAATGACATTCACTAGAAGTAGAACTGCCTTACTTACCTGGCCACCCTAAAGAAGAAGGTGGTAGGTCCTTCTGGAGGTATGCTCATTATTGAGTCTAACCTTATGATTTCTTTTGCATCCAATTGGGTGCTTGACTCGGGTTCTAGTGCTCACTTGTGCACTTCTATACAGAGCCTTGAGGATAGGAGGTTGAGAGATGGTGAGATGTTCCTGCACGTTGGAAATATAGCAAGAGTTGTTATCATGGCCGTGAAAATATATCCTCTTCGACTACCATCTGGTTTAGACTTAATATTAAAAGACTGTTATTATGTGCCTACAGCAAGCAGAAATTTGATTTCTATTTCTTGCCTTGCATTAGAAGGCTATGTAATTAGTTTTCTTAAGGACCATTGTAACACTCTTTATAAAAGAAATAAAATTACAAGTGGTTTCCTTATTAATGGTCTTTATTAGTTACATGTTGATGCATCTATTTTTCATATCGAGCAAAATGTGAATACCATGAAACGACCTAGGGATAGTCCAAATGATAGGTATCTATGGCACCTAAGACTAGGTCATATAGCAGAAGATAGGGTTAACAAATTGGAGAAAACTGGGCTATTGAGTCCGTTGACTTTCGAGTCATATCTAATTTATGAATCTTGTCTTCATGACAAAATGACTAAACTCACTTTTGTAGGACATGGGGAAAGAGCCACGGATCTTCTTGCCCTAGTACATATTGATGTGTGCGGCCCATTTGATGTGCCGGCTAGCGGCAACTTTGTCTACATCATAATCTTTATCGATGATTTATCTAGGTATGGGTATGTGTATCTTATGAGACACAAGTTTGAAGCTTTTGAAAAGTTCAAAGAATTCAGACATGAAGTAGAAATCCAAATAGAAAAACCCATTAAGGTTCTTCGATCAGATCGAGGAGGTGAATACCTTAGTTGGGAATTCTTGAACTATCTCAAGAAAAATGGTATAGTCTCTTAATGGACTCCATTTGGAACACCTCAACTCAACAGAATTTTAGAATGGAGGAACTGGATCCTATTAGATATGGACCGATCCATGATGAGCTTCATAGACCTTCCTAATTTTCTTTGAAGACACTGTTTGTTAACTGCAATATACTTACTGAATAGAATTTCTTCTAAAATCATTCTTACCACACCGTATGAGATATAGCATGGTAAGAAACCAAGTCTGAGTCATCTTAGAATTTGGGGTTGTCTGGCTCATATCAAAAGACAACAAGCGGACAAGTTAGACTTTAGGTCCTTCAGAGCTTGATTTATAGGATATCCTAAAGAGTCATTAGAATATTATTTCTACATTTTAGAAGATCACAATGTGATTGTGAGTTGACATGCCATCTTTCTTGAAAAATAGTTTATTCAAGATAGCGGCATTGGAAAGCAAATCAAGCTCGAGGAAAAAGTCTCATAAGAGCAACGAGCTAAGGACCAAATGGAACCAAATTAGGTTAAGCCAATCTATTCACTACCTCCTCCACCTTGAAGATCGGAAAGGGTTTCTCAACCTCCTGAAAGATACTTAGGTACTATTTTAGAGGAAGTAGAGAAAATATTCCTTATAGGTCATAGGGTTCGTAGTGATGATCCCAAAACCTATAACAAGGCGATATCGGATATCGACTCCGAGAAATGATTCGAGGCAATGAAGTCAGAAATTGACTCGATGCACTCAAACCAAGTCTGGACCTTGGTAGATCCACCAGAAGGTATAGTACCTATTGGATGTAAATGGATCTATAAGAGAAAGATTGGTGCAGATGGGAATTTGGAGACATTCAAAGCTGGATTAGTGGCAAAAGGTTATAGTCAGCGTGAAGGCATTGACTATCAGGATACCTTTTTGCCAGTAGCTATGCTTAAATCCATCCACACATTGCTTGCTGTTGCAGCCTATTTCAATTATGAAATATGGCAAATGGACGTGAAAATGATATTCTTAATGGATATCTTGAGGAAGATATCTATATGGAACAACCACTAGGTTTCACATCTGGTGATGGTGGTCATAAGGTATGCAAGCTGTAAAGGTCCATATATGGACTTAAGCAAGCATCTCGGAGTTGGAATACTCGTTTAATGATGTGATCAAATTATTTGATTTCATCGAGAATGAGAAGGAGCCATGTGTCTTCAAAAAAATCAGTGGGAGCGCTGTTGTCTTCCTCGTATTGTACGTGGATGATATCTTTCTTATTGGAAATGATATTCCTATGTTGACCATAGTTAAAATATGGTTATCTAAAAAATTCTCCATGAAAGACCTAGGAGAAGTATCTTTTATTTTAGAAATTAAGGTCTATAGAGATAGACCGAATAGGATGCTCGGACTTTCATAGAAAATGTACATAGAGGAAGTGCTAAAAAGGTTTAGCATGGAAAACCCTAAAAGGGGTTTGGTACCCTTCGGACATGGCATTCATCTTTTCAAGAAGATATTCCCTAGCACACCTGAGGAAATAGAATGTATGAGCAAGATCCCTTATGCTTTAGCAATAGGGAGTCTCATGTATGCCATGTTATGTACACGACCTAATATAGCCCATGCTATGAGTGTCATAAGAAGATATCAGTCGAATCTACATGAAGAACACTGGACTTCTATGAAATGTATCCTTAAGTACTTGAGAAGAACTAAGGATATGTTGTTGATCTTTGGTAATGGAGAACTCCAAGTCCAGGGATATACAAACTCAAATTTTATGTTCGATGTAGATGATCGAAAGTCGACATCTAGGAGTCTATTTGTGTGTAATGGTAGAGCTGTCAAATAGAAAAGTTTCAAGCAGAAAATGATAGTAGATTCCACCATGGAAGCAGAATACATCGCTGTGTCTGAAGCTGCAAAGGAGGCATTCTAGTACAAGAAGTTTGCTGTAGAGATCGGAGTGATGCCATCAGATGCCATTCCTCTGTACTATGATAATAATGGCGCCATAGCCCTTGCTAAGGAGCCAAGATCCCATCAAAAAAATAAGCATATCGAGTGGTGATACCACCTCATCCACGATTATCTCGAGAAGGATTACGTCGAGGTCAAGAGAGTCGACTTTGCAGACAATGCGATGGACCTACTTACAAAGTCATTGGGCCAGCAGAAGATCGAAGCCCATCTTAAAAAGATGGGACTTAGATTTGTAGCCAATTGGCTTTAGGTCAAGTGAAAGTTTGTTAGATATGTGTGCCCTAGAAGCTAGAATTGGCTGACACTTATAATACACTTCTAGAGGCAAAATTATAATTTTAACTATAAATAATAAAATAGGTTATTTTCTATCGCAAATGTGTATTTAGTGTCTGTGATACATCCCTTGAGTTAATGGTAATGATAATTCATATTTTCAAGAGTTAAAAATTTAAGACATGAATTTTTATTTATTAACACATAAAATGCTCCTGACCGTAGGATCGTAATGAGGATGGTGATTGATCTGAAAGATTAGTGTACAGTCACTTTTTTATAGTAGATGAGTCTTGAGTCTATGGTGTAGAGATACCAGAGTGAGAGTATGGGTACTCGTTAGAGAATGAGGGCACTGAGCGTGACCACCTCGAGTAGTCATAAGGAAATCTACCTTCTCATCGATGATTGACTCGAAGCTGCAGTGGTGTGTCTGATTCTTTGACCTGAGGTGCATCGATAGTTCACCTTGAGGGTGTTATAGTTTGACTACACCATGACTCGGTCTCCTAGCCATTTGGAATCCTGAGGTGTATGTTGGCTATAGCATGTTCATTGTAGGAATTGGATTGCACCAAGAGGAAATCTATCTACCTCGGTGGATGAGGAGTAGCCCTATGATGATCATGAGAATCAAGTCCATAAGCCCATGGCCATGGCAAAGAGTGAAATAATAGAAAGAGTTTCTATTAAGGTTTTCACATCGGACTTGAATCGAATGATTAAATCATGTGATAGAAATTAGGGTTTGATGAGTTCACCTTAACCCTAATCTGATCGGGGCTCAAGATAGAAGAACTTAATCACATAAGTAGCTATACCAAGAGGTTCATTTTTAATTTTGATGGGTTGCCACATATACTTCTAGGTGTCACTGGTGGATTTTGGGAGCAATTAGAATGATTTAGATGATCGATCATTCTAGTTGTCTGAATCAGAAGAGTTCTAATCCATCGAAAGGAGTTTCAATGATATCGATGATGGAGATCATGATATATCCCATTACTATATAGAACTGAACCTAACTAGGTCACACAAATAAGGGTTTGGATTTGGATATCATCAATTGGGCTAACCTAGTTCAATTCATTTGAATTAGATTCAATTAGGTTTAAGGAAATCGTGCTAGCAAACGATTGAACCTAACGTTCTTCTTTTTCTGTCATTAAAAGTTATCTTGACTGAGCCAAATGAGTTTGTGCTCACTTAGATACCTTTACTTGGTCTGACTGGAGGTTGTCTAGATAAGAAAAGGATTGTCTTAATTTATGAGATAAATTTGAGACAACACCTGCCATTTTTTGTCACCTTCTAATTCTTGTCCTTTGACTTTGGTCAAACATTAACCTTTGACCCTTGGACTTCTGCCCATGTGTCATGCACTTATTGAAGAGTAGATAGGGGCTTGTCCCCTCACTAGAATTTGGAAAGAAGGGGGTGCAAGCCTAGGATGGCGTGCACCCATGGATAGGGAGGCTTGGAGTCCCATACAGATGGGACTCTAAGTTGCTTCTTAGATTCAACTTAGGTGACCATTACCTAGAGAATTTGACTAGTCTTAGGCACCATCTAAGGATGAATTTATGGGGCTCTCATCCGATTAGATCAGGTGATGTCATTACATTAGTCAGATTTAAATTTGATTGCATGAAGCAACGCGATTGACCGGGATGATGCAGCACTGCATGGCGCAGCAGGGTCTATAAATAAACCCTGTCTGCGCCCAACTTTCAAAGAGTTCCTCTTAGCCCATGCCCCAAGGCTTCCCCTCTCTCTCCTCCAAGCCATCTTCTAATCCTCTCTCTTCTCTCAACACCCAATGAAAGTTGGGCTTCAGTTTGGTGCAATCCAGGCAAGAAAAGGCTGATGAGAAAGGAAGAAGGCAGCACTGTTGCAGAGATGACTGCCGATCTTCAGGAGTTTGAAGATCCTCCAAATCAGATCCAGATTTAATTTTTGGAGAAGTAATAAAGAAGGAGAAGATCTCCAGATCTAGCCCGAGCGGATATCGATAGAGGTCAGACACTTGCATGGCTAGATCCAGAACCTCAGGCAATCAGTAGGATCATCAAAGGATAATTGGATTACCGAAATCAAGATATAAATTAAATTAGATTTAATTTATTTTTATTTTTATTTATTAGATCTATAAAATTATATCTAAAATATCTTAGATCTGATATGGATGCTTAAGAGAAATTTTTGAAATATCTCTCTTTATCCAATCAGATTTGAACAAACCTGATCCAGAAAATCAGGATTTTTTCTTTAGGTAGCTACATTGAGAGGTTTACTTTCAGTTCTGATGGGTTGCCACTATATACTATTAGGTGTCACTAATAGATTTTGGAAGCAATTAGAATGATTTTGATGATCGATCATTCTAATTGTATGAATTAAAAAAGTTCTGGTCCATCGAAAGGTATTTCGATGATGTCGATGATAGAGATCATGACATATCTCATTACTATATAGAATTGAATCTAACTAGATTACACAAATAAGGGTATGGGTCTGGATGTCATCAATTGAGCTAATCTTGTAAGATTGATTTGGATTAGATCCAATCAAGTTTAAGGAAATCGTGCTAGCACACGATTGAACCTGACTTTCTCCTTCTGTAATCTTTCTGATTCATCACAATTGAGTTAAATTTGATTTGACTCTTTTTTATATCTTGAATGAGTTAATTTTAATTTGACTAGAACTAGTTTAGATTAGATTAATTATGAAAATTAAATTCATTCCTAGTGCAATTGGACTAGGGTCAATAGTTGATCCAATTAAGAGAATTGAGAGTCACATGATCAAGGAGTTTTAAAATTTTTTCTAGAAATCATTTTGCTCTAATTTTTGGATATGTGATAGGAGATGAGCTATTTATTAGGTTTGCAAAATTTTGTGATTTTTGAAGGTGCCTAGGCTAGATTTTGATAGAGTTTGATTTGGATCAAACTCTTGAGGGAAGAGTCCTAGACTCACATGGACTCTTCCTTATCCTTTCATGCCACCACCTTCCATATGGATTTTTGGCATCAAAACTAGATGGGATCTGAGGTTTTCATGGAGATCAGGTTCAGGAGTCTCAATGATCAAATTAATAAGGTTTTTGGTTAAAAAGAAACTTTTTATGGTGCTATGTCTAGTATAAAAACTCTTCTCATGAAATTGCCTCAATGTAATTTATTTTTTCCACACCCAAAGGAGCCTTCCCTCTGATATCCATGCCCCCTTTATCCTCTCTCTCCCTCTTTTCTATATGTCTAAAAAGTTAGGCACAAATCTAAGTTGAAGGTCCAAGGTTTTTGGCATAAGATTCAGCATCTATGCGATGGTGTCCGTGAGACGAACAGACTACACTTAGAAGTCATTTTGAAGGCTTTTCAAACTAGATCCAAATCTTATTTTTGGAGGAGAGATTCATGAGAAGAAGATGTTTAGATCCTGCCCAAGTGAATATCGATAGAGGCTAGATGCATGCGTGGCTCCTTCTAGAACCTTAGGAATCAACAGGATCATCGCAGGATAATTAGATTACAAAATTAGGTACTTAAAATTAAATCTAATTTTATTTTATTTTTAACTTTTAATATCAAATCTCTATGATTAGATTTGAGAAGTCTTAGATCTGATTAGAATTTTAAATTTTTTTTTTTGAAATATTTCTTCAGATCCAATCAGATCTGAACGATCTTTTGCTGGAAAGATAGGTTTTTCCTTCAACTGATATCAGAGCTAGGTTACAGTTCTTTGGATCTATTATAGATCTAATTTTATTTTTAATTTTTATCTAATATTAAAAAATTTTAGATATCACATCAGATGTGATTATATCTAAAATTAAAAAAATTAAAATTAAATTATTTAGGTCTAATATGTATGAGATGCATGACTAGACTGAAAATAGAATAGTTCTATGTGTAGTCTAGTATAATCATGTTGTTAATTTAATTAAATATAATTTTAGATTAATTTAATTTTTATTTTTATAATATTATAATTAGATATAAATATTATAATTATTATAATCAGATATAAAAAATAAAAAATAAAGTTTTTAATTTTTGATTTATTCATATGTGATATGAAAAGATGCATGTTTAGACTAGTTGTAGAATAGTTCTATAAATTATCTAGAATAGTTTTATTTTGATATGATCAAATTTAAATCTATTTTTTAGATATTATATATGATATTTTAGATCTAAAAAATATGCATCTTTAATTTAGTGATGATACATGAGATGTATGCAAAGCATGTATTAGTTAGATCATTAATTATATATGTGATATATGATTTAGATCTAACTAGTTTTGTAGTTTCAATTATATTTTTGATTAAGGCATTCTCCTTGGCCGTCTGGTCATAAGAGCAAAGTAGGATTTAAAAGTCCTCTCCTTCCATTCGATGAGGTGACTTATGGTATGTAGGGGTGCTGCGCATTCATCCTTAATCAAAAATCAGAACTTATTTTTTTGTAAAATTCTAGATCCTGAAACCCTAGAATTTTGATACATATTTTTTATTTATGAATCCAAATTTAATTAAGAATTAAGATTATGAAACTAATTAGGTCTAAAATTAAGAATTTTTAGATCTAAAATATTTTCATAAAATTGGGTTTGGACTTGGGTAGCTCAATTAGGTCTAGCGGTTGATTAAACCGAATCAAAAGTTGATAAGGTGGGTCAAGAGTGCTTAGAATTGATCAGCCTAATTGTTGTAAGTCTGGGTCAAGATCGACTCATAGCCATATATGATCGATCCAATTAAGACCTAATTTGGCTCCATGATTCGAGCCAAAATTATAGGCTAATCCAATTAGTTCTAGTTCGATAATTTGGTATCTAAGGTAAGTTTGGTAGATACGATCGATTGATTTCTAATTGAAAGCTACTCAATCTGAATGCATTTTTGTCGAGTTAATGGCATATTCCTTCCATCAGTCTCACTTATCTAGCCATTTGTGTCAATCTAGCTCTGATTTGAGGTGGCTAATAGTTCAAGCTAACCCATGCCACTAGGCTTGTCATAACCATTATGACTGAGTCAAGTCTAAGAGACCTAAATTGAATCTTCCTAAGAAAAGATTAAGCCAATTAGTCTTCCACCATTGTAGATGTGCGGGGCCTTTTTGGGGTTGATTGTTCTCGGCTGGTTATAGTGGTTTAGTTGCACCGAAAAGATGCAACCATGTCTATTAGACATTGAATGGTACAAGTTGGAGAATGGGTTAGGTTCAATATTCTGGATATGATGAGAGATCCAATCAGGAATCTAATTCGTGCAAATGGTGGATTTGACTTAACTAATAAGTGGATCAATATTCTGGATACGGTAAGATTCATGAATTAGAGATCAGGATTAGGTGCACCATGATTAGAGAATCATTGGATAGGAGTTGTCCACTCATCGATTGACCCATCACCAATAACTATGAGGTGAGGTGGTGAGTCAGTCGGTGGGACCGCACCATCCACTAGAAATCAATTGATCTTGAAGATTTTCACATCTCTACCCAAGGAGTGCAGGGATCCAAGAAAATAGTGGGAGCCTAATTTATTTAAAAAATAAAATTTTTGAATAAATTGATTAAGTCTAACTATAAAATCTAACTAAAAATTTTGACTCTCAACAGAAAAATATCTGCATCCAATCCACTAGCCCGTATCCTGGACACCCATAGACTGACCGGATCTAACTTCAAGGATTGGCTCCGAAACTTCAAAATTATTTTGGATTCTGAGAAGTTGACTCATGTGTTGGAATGAAACCCTCCCACTTTACCAGTCCATCCATCCGCTGATTAGAGAGCATCTCTAGAGAACTGGATGGATGATGATAACAAAGCCAGGTATTACATGTTGGGCTCGATGTCTGATGAGCTCCAGCGCCAACATGAAGACATTAAGACTAGCCACCAAATGTTGGCAAACCTACAAGAGTTGTTTGGTAAACAAAGTCGTGTAGCCAAATATCAAGTCACTAGAAGACTTTTTAAGGCTCAAATGTATGATGGATAGTCAGTCTAAGATCATTGTCTGATGATGATCAAGGACTTAGAAGAGCTTGAGAAGCTCGATGTCAAGTTGGATAAGGATTTGCATATTGATATAATTCTGCAATCCTTGACTGATGCGCATGGGTAGTTCATCATGAACTACCATATGCATAAACTATAGAATACTCTGGTAGAACTTATGAATATGCTGGTTACTACTGGACTTTCTGTGAAAGATTCTAAAGGCTCAATACTTGCTGTGGAGCGGACTTCTTCCAAGAGAAAGTATTTTGGAAAGAAGGAGAAGTCCGTGAAGAAGCAGTAGATGGATGGTGGGAAGAAGAAGAAGGCAGAGCCAAAGAAGAAGGCTGTTGATAAAGAAAAATATTTTCATTGCAACACAGATGGTCATTGAAAGTGGAACTACCTCTTGTACCTGGCCAGTCTGAAGAACAAAAAGGAGGCAGGTCCTTCTGGAGGTATGCTTTTTATAGAATCTAACCTTACAATTTCTTCTATATCCAGTTGGGTGCTTGACTGTGGTTTTAGTGCTCACTTATGCACTTTTATGCAGGGTCTTGAGAATAGCAGGAGGCTGAGGGATGGTGAGATGATCCTATGCATCGAGAATAGAGCAAGAGTTGCTACAGTGGCCGTAAAAATCTACCCTCTATGATTATTGTTAGGATTAGATTTAGTTTTTAGAGACTATTTTTATATGCCTGCAGCAAGGAGGAATTTGATTTCTATTTCATGTTCAGTATAGGAAGGCTATGTAGTTAGTTTTCTTAAGGACCATTGTAATATTCTTTATGAAAGAAATAAAATTATAAGTGATTTTCGTATAAATGGTCTCTATCAGTTATATATTGATTTTTCTATTTTTAATATCAAGCAAAACATGAATGCCATAGGATCAAAATGATCTAGGGATAGTCTAATTGATAGGTATCTATGGCACCTTAGGCTAGGTCATATAGTGAAAGATAGGATTAACAAATTGAAGAAATCCAGGCTATTAAGTCTATTGACTTTCGAGTCATATCCGATTTGTGCATCATGTCTTCATGGCAAAATGACCAAGCTTCCTTTTATAGGACATGGGAAATGGCCATAGCCATAGAACTACTTGCCCTAGTACATACTGATGTGTGCAGCCCATTTGATGTACCGACTAGAGGAAACTATGTCTACATCATTATCTTACCGATGATTTATCTCGGTACGAGTATGTGCATTTGATGTGACATAAATCTGAAGCTTTTAAAAGGTTCAAAGAATTCAGACATGAAGTAGAAAAATAAACCAAAAAATTCATTAAGATTCTTCGATCAGATCGAGGAGGTGAATACCTTAGTCGAAAATTCCTAGACTATCTTAAGCAAAATAGCAGTCTTTTAATGGACTCTACCTAGAATACCTCAACTCAATGAGATTTCAGAAAGGAGAAATCAAACCTTATTAGATATGGTTCGATCTATGATGAGCTTCACAGACCTTCCTGAGTTTCTTTGAGGATATAGTATAATAACCGCTATATATTTACTGAATAGGGTTTCTTCTAAAACCCTTCCTACCACAGCGTATGAGATATGGCATGGTAAGAAACCAAGTCTGAGTCACCTCAAAATTTGGGGTTGTCTAGCTCATGTCAAGAGACAACATGTGGATAAGTTAGAGTATAGGTCCTTTAAAGCTTGGTTCATAGGATATTTTAAAGAATCATTAGGATATTACTTCAACATTCTAAAAGACCACAATGTGATTGTGAGTCGACATGCCATCTTCCTTAAAAAATAGTTTATTCAAGATGGTGGCATCGAAAGGTAGATTAGGCTTGAGGAGAAAGTCTTCCAAGAGCAACAAGCTAAGGATCCTATGAAATCCAATCTGATTGAGCCAGTCCAATCACTACCTCCTCCACCTCATAGATCAGAAAGGATTTCTCATCCTCCTGAAAGGTACTTGGTACTATTTTAGAGGATGTAGAAAAAATGTTCCTCATGAAAAATGGGGTTCATGGTGATGATTCTAAAACCTATGATGAGACAATATTAGATATCAACTCCGAGAAATGCTTAGAGGCAATGAAGTCAGAGATTGACTCAATGCGCTCAAACCAAGTTTGGACCTTGGTAGATCCACCTGAAGGTATAGTACCTATTGGGTGTAAATAGATCTACAAGAGAAAGATAGGTGTAGATGAGAATGTGGAGACATTCAAGGCTAGGTTAGTGATAAAAGGATATAGTCAGCACGAAGGCATTGACTATCAGGATACCTTCTCGCCAGTACCTATACTAAAATCGATCCGCACATTGCATGCTATTGCAGCCTATTTCAATTATGAAATATGGTAGATGGACATGAAAATGGCCTTCTTAAATGGATATCTTGAGAAAGATATCTATATGAAATAGCCACTAGGTTTTACATCCAATGATGCTGATCACAAGGTCTGCAAGCTGCAAAGATCTTTCTATGAACTTAAGCAAGCATCTCGGAGCTGGAATGCTCATTTCAATAATGTGATCAAATCATTTGGATTCATCAAGAACGTGGAGGAATCATGTGTATTTAAAAAGATCAATGAGAGCACTATTGTCTTCCTTGTACTATACGTGGATGACATCCTCCTTATTGGGAATGATATTCCCATGTTGACCACAGTTAAAATGTGGTTATCAAAAGAGTTTTCTATGAAAGACCTAGGAGAAGCATCCTTTATTCTAGGATTTAAGGTCTATAGGAATAGACCGAATAGAATGCTGGGTCTCTCACAAAAGATGCATATAGAGGAGGTACTAAGGAGGTTTAGCATAGAAAACTCCAAGAGGGGATTGGTGCCCTTCAGACATGGCATTCATCTCTCCAAGATGATGCATCCCAACACACCTGAGGAGATTAAACGCATGAGCAAGATCCCTTATGCTTCGGCAATAGGGAGCCTCATGTACGTCATGCTATGTATGCAACCTGATATCGTTCATGCTGTGAGTGTCACGAGTAGATATCAGTCAAATCCAGATGAAGAGCACTGGACTTCTGTAAAATGTATCCTTAAGTACTTGAGAAGGACTAATGATATGCTCTTAGTTTTTGGTAATGGAGAATTTCAGGTCCAGGGTTATATAGACTCAGATTTTATGTCTAATATAGATGATTGAAAATCAACATTTGGTAATTTGTTTGTGTGTAATGGTGGTGTTGTCAGGTGGAAGAATTCCAAGCAGATTGTGATAGTAGATTCCACCATGGAAGTAGAGTACATCGCTGCATCAAAAGCTACAAAGGAGGCATTCTAGTACAAGAAGTTTGCTGTAGAACTCAAAGTGATGCCATCAGATGTCGTCCCTTTGTACTGCGATAACAATGGTGGCATAGCCCTAACTAAATAGCTGAGATCTCACCAGAAATCGAAGCACATCGAGTGGCGGTTCCACCTCATCCATGATTACCTCAAGAAGGATTATGTCGAGATCAAGAGAGTTGACTCCACAGACAATACGGTAGATCCACTGATGAAGCATTTAGGTCAGTAGAAGATCGAAGTCCATCTTGAGAAGATGGAACTTAGATTTGTAGCCAATTGGCTTTAGGTCAAGTGGGAGTTTGTTAGATGTGTGCCCTAGAAGTCGGATTGGCTAACACTTGCAATACACCTCTAAGGGAAATTTTATAATTTTGATTATAAATTAATAAAAAAATTATTTTTTATTATAGTGTGTATTTAAATTGTATGCAATACATCTTTTGAGTTAATGGTAATGACAACTCATATTTCCAAAGAATTGAAAATTTAAGACATGAATTTTCATAATTAACTCATAAACTACTTTCGACCGTAGGATCATCATGAGGTTGGTGATTGATCCAAAAGGTTGGTGTACGATCGCTTTTTTTGAATAGATGAGTCTTGAGTCTATGGTGTGGAGATACTGAAGCGAGAGTATAGGTACTTATTAGAGAATGAGAGCACTGAGCATGACCACCTCGAGCATTCATAAGAAAGTCTACCTTCTTATTGATGACTGGCTCGATGTTACAGTAGTCTGTCTGGTTCTTTGACCTGAGGTGCATCGATAATTCATCTTGAGGGTGTCATAATTTGACTACACCATAACTCGATCTTCTAGCCATTCAGAATCTTGAGATGTATGTTGGCTATAGTACGTTCATTGTAGGAATTGGATTGCAGCAATAAGGGATCTATCTACCTTGGTAGATGAGGAGTAGCCCTATGATGATCATAAGAATCGAGTCCATAAGCCCATGTCCATGGCAGAGTGATGGTGATAAAAAACGTTTCTATAAAGGGTTTCACATAGGACTCGAATCGAATGATTAATTCATATGACGGATATTGAGTTTGATGAGTTCACCTTAACCCTAATCCTATCGGAGGTCAAGATAGAAAAACCCAATTACATAGGTAGTTGTACTGAGAGGTTTACTTTCAGTTCTGGTGGATTGCCACCATATACTGCTACATATCATTGATGGATTTTGAGAGCAATTAGATTGATTTTGATGATCAATCATTCTAATTGTATGAATTAGAAAACTTCTAGTCCATCGAAAAGTGTTTCAATGATGTCAATAATGGAGATCACGACATGTCTCATTTCTATATGAAACTGAATCTAACTGAATTACACAAATAAGGATTTGGGTCTGAATGTCATCAATTGAGCTAATCTAATTCGATTGATTTGGATTAGATCCAATTAGGTTCAAGGTAATCGTGCTAGCACATGATTGAGCCTGACTTTCTCTTTCTGTAATCTTTCTAATTCATCGCAATTGAGTCAAATTTGATTTGACTCATTCTTTTATCTTGAATGAGTTTATTTTCATCTAACTAGAACAAGTCCATATTAGATTAATTATAAAAATTAAATTCATTCCTAGTGAAATTGGATTAGGATTAATAGTTGATATAATTGAGAGAATTAAGGGTCACATGATCAGAGAATTTTAAATTTTTTTTAGAAATTATTTTGCTCTAATTTTTGGATATGTGATAGGACATGAGTTGTACTTTGAGTATGCAAAATTTTGTGATTTTTGGAGGTTCCTAGACCAGGTTTTGATGGAGTTTGATTTGGATCAAACTCTTAAGGGATGAGTCCTAGATGCTCATGGTCTCTTCCTTATCCTTTCATGCTGCCATGTTTTAGATGGATTTTTGGCATCAAAACTAGATGGGATTTGAGGTTTTTCATGCAGATCAGGTCTAGGAGTCCTAATGGTCAAATTAAAAAGGTTTTTGGTCAAAAAAGGACTCTTTATGGCACTATGTCTAGTATAAGAACTCTTCTCACAAAATTGCCTCAACATAATTTATTTTTTTCACATCCAAAGAAACCTTTCCTCTAATATCCACACTCCCTCTGTCCTCTCTCTTCCTCTCTTCTATATGCCTAAAAAGTTAGGCACAAATCTGAATTGAAGGTCCAAGGTGTTTAGCATAAGATTCAGCATCTACGCGACGGTGTTCGTGAGACGAACAGGCTGCCCTTAGAAGTTATTTTGAAGGCCTTTCAAATCAGATACAGATCTAATTTTTGGAGAAGAGATTCATGAGGAGGAGAAGACATTCAAATCTTGTCCGAGTGGATATCGATAGAGGTCAGGCGCATGCATGGCTCCTTCTAGAACCGCAGGAATCAATAGGATCATTACAGGATAATTAGATTACCAAATGAGGTACTTAAAATTAAATCTAATCTAATTTAATTTTTTACTTTTAATATTAGATCTCTATGATCAGATCTAAGAAGTCTCAGATCTAATTAGGATTCTTAAAATTTTTTTTTGAAATATTCCTTCAGATCCAATCAAATCTGAACGATCCTTTGTCGGGAAAACTCTTCCTTTCCTTAAGGTGCCAAACCTCCTGATTTTTCTCTGATATTTTTGTCAAAAATTGAAAATGTTTGTGTACATTCTCCCTAGTTTCCATGCCAAAGAATGAGGTGGGGGCACCTAAGAGTGGGCACCCCAATCCTTGCTCAATTTGGACATACCTTTCTAGGTATTTGACCTAGATAACGACTCTATCATAACTCTCTATTTAAGGAGAGTTAGGGCATGAGATTTCTATAGCTATTAGACTTTAGAGAGAGGGCTTGGGCATGGGAACCTTGGGTGCAAAGGGGCTTTGGGCATGGTGCTTTGTAAAGGCATAATTTATTGTGTCCTGGTGAGAGAAAAAGATAAGAGAAGAAAGGATTCTTCTCTAGGGATTTTTAGTTCTCTTTTCCTCTTTTCTTTGCGAGATTTTAGAAGAGTTTTCTCTCTTCCAAATCCTTCCCATCTCCTTTGATTGTTGGAGGGTCTAAGTTATTGAAGAAGGAGATTTGCGATGAACCATCGAAGAAGGATCAGCACCGTACATACTGTGCTGATTTCTATATTCCTAGACTTTGGATCAAGATCGAGGCTTTGTGTGAATATTTCATAGAGGTTGGATGTATGCGTAGCTTGAAGCGATATCTTCAGTCTCAGATCAGCAAGTGGTGATTTTGACTTGTGAAAGATGAAAGAGATTTGATCTCTTTGTCCTACTAGATTAGATATAGTTTTGATTTGATGTTGATATGATCAACATCTTTATTTTATTTAATATTTAATTTTTTATATTTAATGATTAATTTATTACTTTCGTTGATCAAGTTTTGAAAAAATTTTAAAATACATGCTAGAAATCCGAGACTTTTTTTTCAGTTGGTATTAGAGCCTAGGTTCTTTTATGACAATTTTTATGCATGTTTAGATTATTTATTTAGATTAGATCTAAATTATGATCTAATGTTTAAATCTAAAATTAAATTTTAGATCGCATGGATTGATATTATAAGGTTATCTTGTTGTAAGGTTTATCCCTGATAGTGAAAATGTTGTTCTAGTTCATGTAGATCTAAAGTTAATCATAAAGTTATTAGATATGATCCAAGTTAATTTATAATTTAATTAAATTTAAAATTATTTAAATCTAAAAATAATTATTTTAGTTGTACGTACTAATCTTATAAGATTATCCTACCATAAAGTTTATCCCTTATAGTGTATAGATTGTCCTAGTACGTACTGATCTAAAACTTGGTCATAAAATTTTAGATTTGATCTAAAAAATTTTATGATTTAAATTGAAAGTATTTCAATCTAGTTTTTATGATCATAAATATGTTAGATTTGATCTAAGATAATTTCTGATTTTTTAAAATTAAAATTATTTTAATTTGATGTTCATAATCATGAATATATTTAGATTAGATCTAAAGTAGATTCATGTTTATGTTATTTACATATTGATTATGAATCAAACATGCAACTAGTTAGTAGAACCAAGTTATAAAAATATTTTATAAATATGAAAATCATTTTCAAAATGTCAAACCCCAATCCTTAGTCCAAAATACTAGTACAAAAATGATCTATGGCAGCGCTTACTATGGCAGCCACTGTCGTAGGTCGAACTTATAGCAGTGGTTACAAAAAATCACTGCCATAGGCCAACCTATAGCAGCGGTTCATTATAATCGCCATCATAAGTCGGACCTATAGCAGTGGTTAGTAGGAACCGCTGCTATAATCTGATTTATGCCAGCAATTAATTGTAACCACTATCATATATATATATATTTTAAAATATTATATAATTTTAAAATTTAATGTCTATTTTTATCATTCATTATCTAAATAATTATCATTAGAATATCTTCACAAAATGTCGCCTTGATCCGATCGCCCTAGCTTCGTCGATCAAAAAAATTCGATTTCGATGACCACGAACGATGATGCGATGATCTGATAGATGGAGACCTCCGATGGATCCAAAAATCTGTAATGATGATCTCGGTGATGTTTGTAGCATACTATCAAAGTTTTACTTAAATCGAATATCATTATCTTGATCAATTTAGTATAGGTTAGTTTCAACCGTTAAATGATAAATGAGTGATCAAAGGACCAAATGGTGTCTGATTATGAGATGAAGAATGATCTAAAACTATATGTCTTTTGATAACCATTCTGAAACTTCATTAGTTGTTATACTCATACTTTTGTAATATCTACTCAACATGAACAGTTTATATGAAAATAATTTAAATTTTACTATCATCACCATCTAAAATATTTAAAATTATAATAAAGATCATTTAACTAAAAAATTATCTCATAATTGGATGTCGTTTAATCCTTTGATTGCTTGTTTCTAATTTAACGGTTGAAATCATTTCGTACTAAATTGACCATGATAATGATATATGATTGAAGTAAAACTTTGATAGTATACTATAAACATCATCAAGATCATTGTAGATTTTTAGATCCATCATAGATCTCCATCTATCAGATCATCACATCATCGTTCATGATCATCGAAATCAATTTTTTTTGATCGATGAAGCTAGGGCCATCGAATTGAGACGATCTTTTGCGATGACACTCTAATAATAATTATTTAGATAATGAATGATGAAGATGGACGTTAAATTTTAAAATTATATAATATTTAAAAAAATAAGAAAAAAATTATTTTTCACCTATGGCAGTGGTTATCAAAAATTGCTGCTATAGGTCTATAGCAGCGATTATAGAACCGCTACCATAGATCTATGGTAGTGATTTTGGATAACCACTGCTATAGATCTATGGCAGCGGTTCGATAACCACTACCGTAGGTTAGGTTAAAAATCTCCAAATTTTTTCTTTCCACCCATGTGTGCTCGATCTCTCTCTCCACCTCCTCTTTGTCGTCGGTGAGGCTCCTCACCCCTGGTCAACATCGCCCCTCCTCCCCCTCAGGCTAGCATCGCCCCTCCTCCCCCCCGACCATCGCCCCTCCTCCCCCCTGGCCGGCGTCGCTCCTCATCGCCCCTCGACTGGCGTAGCCCCTCGTCGCCCCTCCTCCCTCTTCGACCGACGTCGCCCCTCCCCCCCGACCTATGTCGACCCTCCCCCCCCCCCCGATTAGTGTCGCCCCTTCCTTCCCCCTTCCTCTCCGGCCCTCCATCCTCAACCGCCCCTTTCCGCCACCTGCCACCCCCTACCCGCCCCCCCACCCCTCCATCCGACCCTTCCTCAGCCCTAGTGAAACCCCCCTCCGACAAACCCCATCCGACCTCCCTCGACCCTCTTGAAACCTCCCCTCGATGAACCCCATCCACGCTCGACCCTCCATCGGCCTCCTGTGAAATCCCTCCCCCATACTCTATCCTTCTTTCAACCCCGGTGCGAAACCAAACCCCCTTGTGACGAGCCCCCTCCACCCTCCTTCGGCTCCCACAAAATCCCATCATTCTGACCCTCCCCGACTGAGTGCGAAGCTTCCTTCGGCCTCCTCACCACTATGCCCCCTCCCCCTATACCCCCATCCTCGGTCGTCCTTGCTCTCTCTCTATCTTTCCTTTTTTTCTTTCTTCTTTATCTTACTATCTTGCTTTTGCTTTGCAAGTTACTTCTAGTGTCATCGTCTTCCTCTAGCATCATCATCGGTGACCCTCAAAGTTTTTGGTGCGACTAGCTCTCTATAGTCGTAGGTATAATTTTTTTTAATTTTATAGTATTATTTATTAATCATGTATATTTATAATAATTTATAAAATATTTATAATAAATATTATAAATATTTATAATAAATATTATAAATATTTATAATAAATATTATAAATATTTATTATAAATATTATAATTATCTGTATGTCGTTGTTTTTGGGTCATGCCGTGGTGGTAGCCTTGGATTGTGCCATGTCAGCGGCTATGGACTAGATCTATCAACGGATTGAGTTTGGATCGAAATTTAGATATTCAGATCTAGATCTAATTTTAATTACTAGTACCGGATCCGAACCCAAATACCCAATGGATCTGTACTTGAGAGAGGAAGAGAGGAATTCGACCTCACTGCCATCATTAATTATTTATGAATGTAATTCATGTTGTAGAATTTATTGTATAACATTTTTTGGATGTTTATATCTTATTGCTTTTGTTTATTGCATTGCATAACGATAGATCCATCAATTGATTAGTATACATAATCTCCGACATCCGTACAATTATATATAATTATATGGATTAGAGAATTATATACAATGATTAATTGATTGTCCAGTATGGATAGTTTAGAAATTATAGATAATTCTATAGGTAATTATAGTAATCAAATGGTATGCTAAGGATTTTGAATAAAATTTTGGATAGTACTTTCCTTTTGTTCTCCCTACACAAGAGAACTAAGAGAAAATGCTGTCAAAATTTCATTCGATCCCTGTTGCATATCATTTGATTACTATAATGAACCTATAGAATTAATATGATTTCTGAATGGGATAGGATCTATCTTTATCTATTAGTTGGTGATAGGGTGTATTTATTGCATATCTGAAAATGATATTTAATCTGAGTTTCACACATGATTTACTTGCAGTATCATCATTTTCAAAATGGATAAGGGGTGGATGAAGTTTAGTAGGCTCTCGCCAGAATATAAGGCTGGACTTCAAAAATTTTTGATGATGCTATAGAGAAATTTGGGGACCATGGACTGATCCAATGTCCTTGTAAAAAGTGTATGGGTAGGCCATAGCTACCTCATCAAGATGTCAATGATCACCTCACTATATATGGCTTTAAAGTCGGTTATGAAATTTGTTGGGACCAACATGGTGAGGGTAGGCTGCAAGGAGGCGATCAACCAAGTGAAACAAATGGTTCGTGATATTTTTCATTTGTTGGCCACAATGATGGTGCATCTACGTCCATGTCTGGCTTTGTAATTGATCGAATGACAAACAATGAGGATGTGGAGAAGGTTCGCAAGTTGATGGAGAATGCTAATGTTCTGTTGTATCCCGGATGTAAAAAGATGGCGAAGCTTGAGTTCTTAATCTGGTTGTATCATGCGAAATGCTCCAACGGGTTCAGTAATAATGGAGTGAACTACATACTAGAACTTTTGAGGATATACTTTCAGATGATGCATGAATTTTGAAGAATAATTATGAGACATCGAAGATTATTGAATAGCTGGGCTTTACTTATACTAAGATACATGCATGTCCCAATGATTGCATGCTCTATTGGGAGGGGGATGTCAACTGCAACGAGTACACGAGGTGCGGTGTATCAAGATGGAAATAGAATAAAGACGGCACATTGACTTGTATACCTCAAAAGTTGATGTGGTACTTTTCTTTGATTTTGAGACTACAAAAGTTATTTATGTCGGCAAAGACATCGAAGGACATGAGATGGCATGAAGAGGATCGAACAAAAGATGATGCATTGAAGCATCCAGCCGATGGAGAGGCATGGTAGAAGTTTAATGAATTACATCCCAACTTCGCACAAGAGATACGCAATGTGAGGTTGGGCTTGTCGTGTGATGGTTTCAACCCATTCAAGCATATGAATACTGCCCATAGTGTATGGCCAGTATTTATTCATGTTTACAACCTCCCACCGTGGATGTGTATGAAAAAATTCTTTGCTTTCATGACAGTGCTCATCCTTAGACCGATGGAGGGAGGTAATGACATTGATGTTTATTTGTAGCCTCTTATTGTCGAGCTGAAATAGTTATGGAGCATTCAAGGTATTCCAACTTTTGATGCTTTGCCGAATGAGCCATTCTCCATGCGCACAGTGCTTTTATGGACAATAAATGACTTTCCAGTCTATGCCCTAATATTGGGTTGGAGCACCAAAGGTGAGCTAGCATGCCCGATTTATGGAAGAAACATCCGGTCTAGAAGGTTGACACATCGAAGGAGCTTTAGCTATATGAGGCATCCACGTTTTCTCCATCGAAACCATCCATACAGAAGGGATGCACGCTCCTTCGATGGCACTATTGAAGAAGATGAGGTACTTGGCCGAATATTTGAGAGTGAAGTACTTAGAGAGTTGGATGGTCTCAGTATTGAATTTGGAAAAAATGATCGATTGGTGATAAAAAAAGGAAGCATCGATCAAAGAAAGATGATACATACTTTAATTGGATGAAAAAAAGCATCTTCTTTGACTTGCCATATTAGGAGACAAACTTATTGTGCCAATGCTTAGATGTAATGCATATTGAAAAGAATGTGTGTGAGCTCTTTTTGGCAACAATCTTGAATATCAAGGATAAGACTAAGGATGACTTGTATTCCTTACTTAACTTGAAAGAATGGGATATTAGAAGATCACTCCACTCAGAGCCGGCAGGAGGAGAATAGTGGAGGCTTTCTTATGCATGCTATGTTATGAATTCCTTCGAATGATCAACATTTCATCATGTGTTGGAGAACATAAAGATCCCAGATGGATACTCAAGCAACATATCAAAGTGTATGAATAGTAAGGATGTCAAACTTGGGGGATTGAAGACTCATGATTATCATGTACTGATGCAGGAATTGATCTCAATAGCTATTCGTCGCGTGTTGCCAAAAAATGTTAGAATGGCGGTTATTCATCTTTGCAATTTTTATAAAGATATTTGTGCAAAGAGGTTGCTTAAGAAAGATGTGAAGAAAATGAAGGCAAGGGCGGTGACTATATTATATGATCTAGAAAAGATATTTCCATCATCATTTTTCATGGTTATGATGCATCTCACCGTGCACCTTGCGGGAGAAGTTGCACTTGAAGGCTCAGTGTTCTGCTGATGGATGTATCCTACTGAGAAAAATATTTTAACTCTAAAATCTTATGTAAGAAATATGAATCACTCGGAGGGATCTATAGCAGAAGGTTATTTAGATCAAGGGTGTATGAATTTTTGTACCATATACTTAAACAAGCTCGAGACACATCGTAATCGATCAATGATGAATGATGATCAGTATGAGCCAATTGAGCCTACATTTGAGTCCATTCCATAGCCAGATGGACTTTCCACTTCATACCGCCTCATTAATTTGAGCATTGAGGAAAGGGATAAGGCACACCACTACGTGCTCTTCAACTATGATGTCATTGAGCCGTACATAAGGTGAGTCACTCAGCATTATTTATTTTATAATAATTAAAAAAAAATCTAATTATACCTAAATTTATTTTTTGTGCATGCAACAAACACAAGAAGATCATAAAAGTAAAATATAGCGCTCTAGGTATGCAGGAGAAAGAGAAAATGCATAGAACAAATTTTCTAAATAGTTCAAAGATCATGTAAGCAATTATATATTCTTGCCTGGTATAACTTATTAGAACATGTTTACTAATTAGGTGTCATCTCTTTAATTAGGTGTGCGGATTGCTGCTCAATGATGTGAGCCCTGAAGTGCATGCTCTTTCAATGGGCCCTAATTGTACCGTGCATGAGTATAAATAGCTCGTCATTAATGACTATAGGTTTAATATTCACAGGTCCATAAATATGGCAACACAAAATAGTGGCATCATGTTAAGCACCACCATTGGATGTTATGCTAGCTCGAGGGATTCACAGCCTCGTATGGAGGATTTGAACTATTATGGCATGGTGAAGATAGTCATCTTGGACTATTATTCTAAAAAAAGGATCACGTTGATGAAGTATGATTGGTTTGACACCTTATCACAATCTAGGATGAAGATTGATATGGTTTTACTCTCGTTAACATGCAATGCCATCTCCGCACTGAAGAACCATATATACTTGCCTCCCAAGCTAGTCAAGTCTTCTACGTTAGTGATTCCTTAGAGCCTTAATGGGGTGTTGTTGTGAGGATGGTACCTAGGTATATTTTTGATGACACTAAAGTTGATGATGATGTTGGACTATGCATGCAAAGCGCTCCTCTAGGACAAAACTTACTTGGTACTATAAAGATCCCAGACATATTTGTCAGGAGTGATGGTGATGTCCATATTTTAGATGCCACTAGACGATGACTTCAACATTTTGGTATAAATTATTAGAGTCTAATTATTAATTTTTATTTTAATTTTTTTATTTCTTTCTTATTTTGGTCAAAGAGCTCTCTTTCTTCTGATCTTTGGAAGCTTAAGAAAAATGTGTGTCATGCTGATAGACCATGCCATGCCGATAGGCCGTGCCGTGCCGGTAGGCCATGCCATGCCGGCCACTAAGAGAACTCTGATTTGGTATAAATATTAGAGACTATTTATTGGTGCTATACTAATATTATTATTCAACATATTATATTGATTAATATTCATTAACGTTGCAGGTCACGATGGCACCGAAATGCCATCTAGCTTTCACCCCTGCCCCTCGATGGGTTACGCATAGTTTAGCATCCGAGGAGTAGTCGGAGTATACTCCATCCACCTCAGTGCATATTTTGGAGTTACGGGCTTCGAGGATATGTTGGCCCACTTTTCAGCTCTAGCTCCAGCTTCGGCTCCAGCTCCAGCTCCAGCTCCGACTCCAGCTCCAGCTCCAGCTTCAATGATGTAGATTTAGGAGACTTTTGATGTATTTTATTTTTTTTAAAAAAATACTATAATAAATTTTATTCGATAATAAAATTTTAGCATTCTAGAATAATTTTTGTATTTATTATATTTTCTTGTATTATATATCTATATTTATCAGGTAAAATATATAAAAAATAAAAATTTTAATTTTTTAATTATAAAAAGATCTATGATAGCAATTTTATAATCGCTATCATATCCATGCCAACCACTGTCATAGGTCCTTGATGCTAATGGTACCAATCGCTGCATTAGACCTATGGCAGCGGTTAAGAAACCGTTGCTATAGATTACCTATGACAGTGGTTATATAACCGCTGCTATAGATAATCTATGGCAGTGGTTATATAACCGCTTCTATAGGTCGATCTATTACAGCAGTTTATAAATCGTTATAATAGGCTATCTATGACAGCAGCTTAAACAACCACTACAATAATTGCTGCCATTGAGCTACAACAACGGCCACAGTGGCAACGGTTAGAAAATCACTACCATAGCCTATGGCAGCATTTCTTGGACTACGACAGTGGTTACGAACCGCTGTCATAGTCTTTTTTTATAGTAGTGAAACTTAATTAAAAATCAATAATTATTTGATTAGGATCTAGGATTATGAATCCTAAGATACAAATTATCATACTTAGGTTAATAGGTTAGAGCAAATTAGGTCCATTAATTAGGTTAGACCTAAGGTTAGATTAAAAAGTAGACTTAATTAGAGAATTGACTAAATTTAATCAAATATGATCTTAGATTAGGTTAAGAATTCTCTAGATTAATTATAATACTTGTAGTTGGTCAAGTCCATGTCTTTAACGAGAACCAAAATAAACTTGATTCTTGGCTAAGCGGTCTAGCCTGAATTGTTAGGTTGATCCAATCGAAACTAATTAACTAGTTGGTGTCTAAGATAAGTCTGGCAATGTATGACTAGTGGTCATTAATTGGAAGCTACTTGCACTAATTTGATCTTTGATGAGTTAATGGCATATCCCTTCCACTGATCTCACTTACCTAGATTTCTTAATGAAATCATATTTTGATCAGATCACTTGATAATTCGAGCTAACCCATGTCAGCTAGGTAAATCAGTATGACTATTTTAGGTGCTTCTGGACCAATCTATATATGAACTCTCTTAATTTGACTTGATGAAGTCAGTGAAAGGATCATGATTTGCTGGTTCATCTGACTCTCTTCTCTTTAAAATAAATTAACTAAATCCTCTAAAATTATTAGATTCTTAAAATGAAATAGTTATGTTGATAACTAAATCATAGCCTCCCATTGAGTGATAATGGATGGGCCAAAGGTCTGATGCTTATCGATTAATGGAATTATCATTTATAATATGATTTCTTGGCTGCATCCCTCTAGATGGTGATTAGGTTGACCAACCAAAGTTGGACTTAATCATTCATTGGTTAGATGGACCAAGTATGGTCATGTTAATGGGTAGACCTAACTGGACCTTTTCAGTGAAGGCTAAAGCCTACTAATTATGGACTTGGGCAAAATTAAATTACTAGAAGTTGTTTAGAGAAATAATTAGTGATGAACCTATCCTTAGATGTATATGGGTTGACTGGCCAAAGTCGGGCTTGTGTATAGTCTATGTGGATTCTAGTACCCACTAAAGAATTAGGATAATTCCTTGAGTTGGAGGTAGAGGCTATCAATTTGAATAAAAATAGTGGAAGAACCTTTTGATTAAAGTTTAAATCTTTAGGTTTAATAAATCATTTACTAATTAGGTCTTGATTTTTTTTTATGTAGTTATGACCACTTTCCTTTCACTCCGATCATTGTTGGACAATGACAAGCTAGTGGCATCCAACTTCGGCAACTATTGCCAAAAGTTGAAGATTGTCCTTGAGCATGAACAGATCTTGTATATCCTTACAGATCCAACACCTAAGAAGCCAGCTCCTAATGCACGTGGGTAAGTCTAAGACACTTACCTTCGATCTCAATGATCGAACCATGGTGTGTTGCATCATACTAGTGGCTATAAGCAACAAGTTCAATCATAGGTTCGAGTTAGCTCAATCAGAAGACATACTTCAAGTATTGAACAAGTCTTTTGGCACTACCGATGATGTTGAGAGGCACAAGACTAGTTGTGCTATCTTCAACATCAGGATGAGAGATGGAGCTTCAGTCACTGATCATATATTTTATATGATCGAGATGATGGAGCAGTTGAGCAAACTTGGCTTTTTCCTATATGAGCAAGTAGGAAAAGATGCAATTTTGAGCTAACTGCACAAGTCTTGTCTCCCATTCCTTACTCATTGTAGATTAACAAAGCCTAAAGTTAACTACCATGGATTACTAGGGTTACTTCAGAACTTTGAGAAGGATCACCAGCTCCATAAGAAGTTGGTGAACTTAGTGGAAGGATCTTCTTCTAACTCTCGATCCTTTAAGAAAGAGAAGAAGAACGACAAGAAGAAGTCCAAGAAGGTGCAAGTTCAAACTGGGACATCTTTGCAGGGCTAGACCAAAAAACCCAAGCCCGATAAGAGTCAAGTAGAGTGCTTCTTTTACAAGAAGTGGGAGCATTGAAAGAGAAACTATCCTTAGTACATTGCTTCGCTGGACCCGAACAGGCCGAGAAAGAAGCAAAATATTGCTAGGCAAGCTACTTATATGATAATTCTTTGCAATTTCTCTATTATGATATTACTGACTGGGTATTGGATATCGAAAGTTTTTATTATATTTGCAATTTGTTGCAGGGGTTATAGATCAGTAGAAGATTTGAACAAAATAAAAGATTCCTAAATATTGAAGATGGAAGACCAGTTCTAGTTCTAACATTAGGGATATTAAAACTTATATTTGAGTCTTATGCCATTATACTTAGTGATTGTCACTTTTGTCCTAGTTTTTTTTTTTAATATCATTTATGTAGGCCTTTTGGCCAAAAAGAATTATGATATTTCAATAAAGAAAGAATTTTGTGATGTCATTTTAAATGATGTTACAATCTTTTCTGGACATTTGAACAATGAAATTTATTTATTATCATAACCTATTAATATAGTCTACTCCACTGGCAAACATCCTAGATTAGATAATGTGTCTGATATCTATCTATGGCACTGTAGGCTAGATCACATCAATAAGAATAGGATAAACAAGTTGACTCAATAGAAAATTCTTGAAGTCAATTATTATGAATCACTTCCAACATGTGAGTCCTATCTTCTTGAAAAAATGACCAAGTCATCTTTTACTAGAAAAGGTGAAAGAGCTATTGAGCTCTTAGATCTAGTACATACTGATGTATGTGGGCCTATGAGCACAAGTACTAGAGGTGGATAATTTTACTTCATCACTTTCACAAATGACCTATCCAGGTATGGATATGTTTATCTAATGAAACACAAGTCGGATTCATTTGAAATGTTCAAATGATTTCGAAATGAAGTAAAAAAATAAACTAGAAAGAGGATTAAAACTCTTCGATCTGATCGATGGGATGAATATCTTTTTGGTGAGTTTTTTACATATCTAGGAGAAAATGAGATTCTCTTCCAATGAACTCCTCTAGCAACACCACAGCATAATAGGGTGTTTGAAAGAAGAAATTGGATTCTGTTAGATATGGTTTGATCCATGGTGGGTTTTGCCAGCTTGTCGATATCCTTCTAGGGATATGCACTCGAATCGACTTGCTATCATCTAAATAGGATTTTGAGTAAGTCTGCAGTTAAAACTCCATATAAGATATGGATAGGGCATAAGTCAGTACTCTCATACCTTAGGATCTGGGGGTGCCCAGCTTATGTCAAATGTTTAATGATAGATAAACTTGGACCTAGGTCTGACAAGTGCACTTTCATAGGATACCCAAAAAAAATCAAAGGATATATTTTCTACCATGCTGATGAACAAAAGGTGTTCGTCCATCTTTAGATAATTTTTTTAGAAAAGAAGTTCCTTAGTGAAGGAACTGTTGTATTTAAGGTTGAACTTGAAGAAATTCAATAGGTAGAAAAGCCGACAGCATTAGTTGAACCAAAATTTGATTTGATTAGATTAAACTCGAATCCCTCTACACTATTAAGGCAATTCGATAGAGTACTGCATCAGCTAGATAGATACTATAATTTCTTGATCCAAAATGGTGATCCTATCAAATCCGATAGAACGATGAGGATCTAATTACTTACATGGATGCAATGCAGAGGTCTGATTTCAAGAAGTGGCTTGAGGCCATGAAATCTAAGATGGAATCCATGAAGATCAATGATGTGTGGACATTGGTTAACTCACTTGAAGGGGTTAAACCCATTGGATGTAAGTGGATCTTTAAGAGGAAGAGGGGTGCAGATGGAAAGGTGGAGACCTATAAAGCCCATCTTGTTGCCAAGGAGTATCGTCAATGTTTTGGTATTGACTATGATGAGATGTTCTTTCCTATGGCAATGCTCAAATCCATTCAGATTATACTTGCCATAGCTGCCCATCTAGACTATGAGATCTGATAGATGGATGTAAAGATAACTTTTTTGGATGGAGAACTGACCGAAGAGTTATATATGATACAACCTGAGGGATTCACGTCCATAGATAAGTCTATGGTGTACAAACTTCAGAGATCCATTTATGGATTGAAGCAGACATCTTGGAGTTGGAACATGCATTTTGATAAGATGATCAAAACTGATTTTATTAAGAACGAAGAAGACTCCTGCATTTACAAGTGGGTAAATGGTCCAGTAGTGGTATTTCAAGTTTTGTACATGGATGACATTCTCTTAATTGTGAATAATGTCTCTACACTGCAAGAAATAAAAGTTTGGCTATCATCTCAGTTCTCCATGAAGGACTTGGGTGAAGCATCCAACATCCTAAGGATGAAGATCTATAGAGATAGATTTGAGAGGATGCTTGGGTTATCCTAGTTCATGTACATAGAAATTATGATGAAAAGGTTCCACATGGAGAATTTCAAGAAGGAATATCTTTCGATAGGCCATGAAATTTCTCTCTCTAAGAAGGATTGTCCAACAACTCCTAAAGAGAGAGAGTGTATGAGTAGAATCCCATATGCTTTGATTGTGGGATCTATCATATATGCCAAGACATGTATGAGATCAGAAGTAGCATACTTACTAAGAGTAGTGAGTAGATATCAATCTAATCCATGGAAGAATCACTGAAAAATGATGAAAACCATCTTTAAGTATTTAAGAAATACTAAGGACCAGTGGTTGATCTATGGTGTCTATTAGGATTGGTGGTGCTCCCAAGCCTTGGAAGGCCATGAAAGAAATCAGGATGTTGGCTCCAGAAGACTAGGATAGGTATGATCCTAGGGCTAGGATCAATTTGGTCCTAGGGTGGAGGTTCTGCCCTGCACCATCATAAGGTCCTGGTTTGTGGGTCTCATGCGGGCTAATCAGAGTGTAGGCCGGATTTGGATCCACGGGAGTGAGATTGAGCCCAATCTCACTAGGTTAGCCTTGGGAGTTTTTTTACGAATTGGATTTTGGTCCATGTATAGGTATAAATATACATGTATATTGTAAATCCTAATTAAGAGAAGATCAATAAAGCCATTTTCTCCCACATCTTTTTTTTTCTAATTTTTCACACACCAAGGTGCTCTACGGGGCGTGCCTCCAAGCATGGAGAAAGGAGGCATGCCCAACTCTTCCTTCAGCCTCCAAGCATGGAGGAAGGAGGCACGCCCCACTCTTCCTTTAGCTTCAATAACATTAAGAGATCCTGCACAATAGAGTTGGATTTGAAACTTGTGAGATTTACAGACTCCAGCTTTCAATCATAACATGAAATAGTAGAAGCATGTCGGATTATATTTTTATCCTAAATGATGGAGCTATCTGCTAGAAAAGTTTCAAGCAGCATATTATGGTAGACTCTGTTTGTGAGGTAGAGTACATCACGACATCAGATGCCATGAAGAAAGCTATGTGGTTGAGAAAGTTCATCACCAAACTTGGAGTAGCATCCTCCCTTAATGGTTCAGTCTAGCTCTATTGTGACAGCACTGGAGCCATTGCTCAGATAAAGAAATCGAAGGCACACTAGCAAACAAAGAACATACTGCATCGCTACCACCTGATCTAGAAGATCGTGGATCTAGGTGATGGTGATCTTCAGAAGATCAATGAAAAGGAGAACCTAGCCAACCTCTTCACTAAAGCCCTAGCTGTAAAGATATTCGGCAACCATAAGTCGAAGATGGATATTAGATATTGTACTGAGTGGCTTTAGAAAAAGTGAAAGTTGTTGGAAAATATGTCCTAAAGCCAATTGTTAGCCTATTGATGGTTGTGCTATTTCATAAAATATAAATAATTTATTAATGAATAAAATTTTATTCTAACATTTTTTTATCATAAGTTTACATCTTCTAATGAACTCCATGTTGTGATGAAGTTCTTAGGACTATTTAGTTTCGATAAAGAGAGAATTTATCGATTAGTCTTTAAATTATTTATGATCAAATGATACATATTGTTAACTAGGATAATAATGTTTATCGAGTGTAGGTCGTTGTGTGCCATATGGATCGATTGTTCTCTTAACCAAGGAGTGTGGAGACACTAGTATGGCATATAGTTGAGATGTAGGAGCACATCGTCAATGAACACAACTAACTTCGGAGTATTTTGCTGTCAAAAATTGCTCTAATGGGATATGGAAATCAGTGTCCCTTAGACCTAAGATCGCCACGGTGGCTTGCAAGCAACTCATTGTGCTTTAGTATTAGACCATCTAAATTTCTAATTTAGTAATAAAAGATTTTTAGGCACGGTCAAGTACTTGTGAAGGTGATGAGTGATCAAGATGGTATTGACCACTCCAAGGAGGTGCTTGGTTGAGGGGAGTAAGGGTTTGAAATTAGAATGGTATTGGATGACTCTCATTTCAACTGCTTGGTTAGGGGGAGTTCAATTCTGATTTTTATTTTAGAGTGGAATGGGAATAGCCCAATCTACCTAAAACTCAATCCCCACTCTTTCCTATGGATTCAAATTTTCATTCCAATTTTGATTTCGATTCTAATTTTGATCATGAACCAAACACTTTAGAGGAGTAGACTATTCCAATTCTAATTTTAATCTATTTTGATTTTCATTTTGATTCTAATTTCGATCGCGAACCAGGTACCCCCTAAGTGTTTGGAGAAAATACATCACTGTAGTTTAATTTAGCAAAACCTTGGTTAGGATAATCCATGAGATGGATTTGGTATTTTGAAATATAATATGGATAACTTAATCAAGGTTGATAGTTAAACCCTGAGTTGTTCTATGAGCAATTAAGTCAAGAGGATGAATTATACGAAAACCATATCCACATGGGTTCTAAGAGTGTTGCTTTATACATTCGACCTATCCATCTATCGGATAGCATTGCTAGATGGTCACTTTGATTGGTATAGAAATTTATTTTGATACTATGACTTAGGTTCAAATCTATGGGGTCACATACATTAGAGATCTCGATTTGATCGGATGATTCATCAATGATTAAGAATCATTTTAGGGTTAAACATTCAATACGATTGATGTTTGACCTAGTGCAAGTATTGCATGAGGATCGATTAGCAATTGGATTACTAATTGGCTCAATCTAATTGAGCCAAAGGACTAAGATTGAGTCTAATTGAATATAATTCAATTAGATTTAGTTTGGGCTTTGATTGGATCAAGTCTAATTGGTTTATGGGATAAGCTAATTGCAAGGAAGAATAAGTTCCTATTTAATTAGGACTTGTGTATACCTAATTTCTAATTTGATTGAAAATTAAATTTCATTTAAATTTTATTTAATCTAATTTAATTAAACTCTTAGTTGGACTAAGATTATCCTTAATTGGGTTGTACCAATTTTGATTTAATTGGATTCAAAAAATGGTTGGGACCAAGTCAAAACAAGGAGTCCTTGTCTGATTGGGACTCTCTCTCCTTGCGCCACCTTCTCTTCCCACACCAATTCCCATGATTTTTGGCATGATTTTTCTCGTGCTTAGAGAGAGGTAGCATGCCCCTAACCCCCCTTTAATTCTTACATGGAAGTTGTTTTTGGACATGGTCAAAACTAGAAAGTAGATTTGATTTCAAACTCAATTTGATAGAGTTTGTAGAAACCAAAACTCTTCCTTCCTTTAAGGTGCCAAACCTTCTGATTTCTCTCTCATATTTTTGTGGGAAATTGAAAACATTTGTGTGCATTCTGTCTAGTTTCCATGCCAAAGAATAAGGTGGGGGCACCTAAGAGTTGGGCACCTCAATCCTTATTCAATTTGGGCATACCTTTCTAGGTATTTCACCTAGACAAAGACTCTATCATAACTCTCAATTTAAAAGGAGTTAGGGCATGAGATTTCTATAGATTCTAGACTTGAGAGAGAGGGCTTGGGTGTGGGAACCTTGGGTACAAAGGGGCTGTGGGCATGGTACTTTGTAAAGGCATAATTTATTATATCCTAATGAGAGAAAAAGATAAGAGAAGAAAGGATTCTTCTCTAAGGATTTTTAGTTCTCTTTTACCTCTTTTCTTTGTGATATTTTAGAAAAGTTCTCTCACCCAAATCCTTCCCATATCCTCTAATTTTTGGAGGGTCTATGTTATTGAAGAAGAAGATTTGTGATCAACCGTCGAAGAAGGATCAGCACAGTACTAGCATCTATGCTGATTTCCATATTCTTGAAGTTCGGATCAAGATCGGGGCTTTGTATGAATTTTTCATAGAGGTCGGATGCATATGTGGCTCGAAGTGACATCCTCTGCCTTAGATTAGTAAGTGGTGATTCTGACTTGTGAAAGGCAGAAAAGATTCGATCTCTTTCTCCCACTAGATTAGATCTAGTTTTTGTTTGATATTGATATGATCAACATCATTATTTTATTTAATATTTAATTTTTTAGATTTATATGATTGCATATATCATCTCATTAGATCCTAGTCTAGGATTTATTTGCATATTTTAATGATTAATTTATTACTTTTGCTGATCTAGTTTTAAAAAAGTTTCAAAGTACATGCTAGAAATCCTAGTCTTTTCCTTCACATAATTGGACCACGTTCTATGAAATGTACTCCTATATTTCATCTGCATGCCACTTCTTGGTTACAAGGATCTCCAATCCATATGGCACACAATGATCTATACTAATGAACATTATCGTCCTAGTTAATAATACATTATTTGGTTGTGAACCAGTTTAAGAACTACATAATAAATCTTTTTTTATCAACCAAAAGAAGTTCTAAAAACTTTATCATAACATAGAAGTTCAATAAAGAAGATCTACAATTTATGATGAAAAATATCAAATAATTTTTATTAATTAATAATTCATATAAAAATTATAATGAGTTCAACCATCTATAACTTAGATGACTGGCTTTAGGACACATTTTCCAACAACTTTCACTTGGACTAAAGCCAATCGGTATGGTATCGAATACCCATCTTCTATTTATGATCATCAAATTCCATGATCTCGATGACTTTAGTAAATGGGTTAGTCAGGTTCTCCTTTCTATTAATCTTCTGAAGGTCAACGTTACCTTGATACACAAGCTCTTAGATAAGGTGATAGCGATGCAGAACATGCTTGATTCACTGATCAGACTTTGGTTCTTTCACTTGAGCTGTGGCTCCAATGCTGTCACAATATAGTAGAACAGGACCATCAATGAAGCTTGCCATTCCAAGCTTGTTGATGAACTTCCACAACCAGATAGCTTTCTTGGTAGCGTCAAATGCCGCAATATACTCTGCCTCACAAACTTAATCGACCACAGTGTGCTGCTTAAAACTTTTCCAGCAGATTGCTCCATCATTCAGGATAAATATGTATCCTAACACGCTCTTGCTATCATTATGATCTGACTAAAAATTGAAATTTGTATATCCTATAAGTTTTAAATTAGTTTCTGTATATATAAGCCACTGGTTTTTAATATTTCTTAAATACATAAGGATGGTTGTTACGACCTTCCAATGTTTCTCACCCAGATCAGACTAGTATTTACTCACTATCCCTAGTGAGTATGCCACATCTAGTCTCATACATATCATGGTGTACATAATAGATCCCACTATCGAGGCATATAGAATTCTATTCATATGCTCTCTCTCTTGAAAAGTCATTGCAAAATTCCTCTTAGAGAAAGAAATCCCATGACCTATTGAAAAATAGCCTTTCTTAAAATTCTCCATACTGAACCATTTCAACATGGTGTCACTGTATGTGGATTGGGACAATCCAAGTAATCTTTTAGATCTATCTCTATAGATATTCATCACAGGATGTAGGATGCTCCTCGAAAATCTTTCATTGAGAATTGAGATGATAGCAAACCTTTATTTCCTATAATGTAGGGATATCATTTTCGATTAAGAGAATGTCATCCACATACAACATAAGAAATACAACTATAGAATCATCAGCCCATTTGTAGATGCAGGATTCTTCTCTATTCTTAATGAAGCCATACCTTCTGATCATCTTATCAAAATGCATGTTCTAACTTTGAGATTGTTAAATGTGTGCCCTAGAAGCCAGATTAGCTGACACTAGTAATACACTTTATTGGGGATAAACCTCGCTCTCGCCGAAGTCCAGTCTGATGCTTAGCCTAATGCGATTGGTAATCACAGAAGAGCTTCAACTGAAAATTCTCCCTCCAGCAGTCGAATCCCAACCAAACATTTTTAGCAGCCAAACTCCTCTAGCGGCCGAACCCCTCGGACTCCCTCCAACGATCGAGCCCCAGCTGAACTCCTTTAAGCAGCCGAACTCCTCCAGCGGCTGAACTCCTTCCAAACTTCTCCTTTGGTCAGACTTCTTCGTCAGTCAAACTTCTTCCAGACGTCTTCTTCAATCGAATTCCTCTAGGAGCCTAACTCCCTCCAAACTTCTTCCTCAGTTGGATTCCTCTAAGAGCCGAACTCTCCCCTAGACTTCTACTTCAGTCGGATTCCTCCAGGAGCCAAACTTCCTTCAAACTTCTCCTTCAAATGGATTCCTCCAGGAGCCAAACTCCCTCTAAACTTCTCCTTCAATCGGATTCTTTCAGGAGCCAAACTTCTTTCAGACTTCTCCTTCAATCGGATTCCTCTAGGAGCCGAACTTTCTTCGGACCTCTCCTTCAGTCAGATTCCTTCAGGAGCCGAACTTCCTCTGAACTTCTCCTTTAGTCGGATTTCTTTAGGAGTCAAACTCCTTCCAGACTTCTCCTTCAATCGAATTCCTCAAGGAGCCGAACTCCTTCTAGACTTCTCCTTCAGCCGAATTCCTCCAGGAGCGAAAGTCCTTCTGAACTTCTCCTTTAGCTAAACTTCTCCACCAATCGGACTCCTTCTGGACTTCTCCATCAGTCAAACTCCATTCAGATTCTTCTAGTGGATTACTTCCAGATTTCAAGTAGCATTTCTCTTGGATGATCCCCTCTAGCCATATTCCCTTTAAGAGTCCGAACTCCTCTAGAATTGACATACGTTAAAGCTCTTCACCCTTCCACATGGCCCTGAGTGGCTCAGTACCGGATGGCTATGACTGTCACTATCGATTTACTGCAGGCGATGCCCCGCTCACGTAGCCCTGAGCGGCCAGCTATCAGATGGCTATGGCTGTTATTATCAGTTTGCTATAAGCGGCACCCCTCTCATGTGGTCCTAAGTGACCAGCTACTGAATGATTATGGCTACCACTATCAGTCTGCTACAGACGCTCCTCTTAGTAACAAATTCTATGCGGCCCCAAGTAGCCAGCTATCGGACAACTACGGTTGTTACTATCAATCTGCTCCGATTTCCATCTATAAAAGGGATCCTTCAGATATATTTTCTCTAAGCTCTCTTTTTCTTTCCAAAATATCATCAAACTCTTTCCTGAGCACTCTATTTCTGTTGGCCAGAAGAGCTGACTTGATCATCGGAGGGTCCTGTCGAAGCCACCACCACCACCGACTTTGGATGAGATTTTGTTTTGTAGGTCACCAACAGCGACCTCTTCTTCCTCAACTTCTATTCGATCCGGTGTCAACCAGATTCTACACCGATAGGATCGACACTAAAGGAAGGACCCTCTATTTTTGAGGTACCCTTATTCTTAAAGGAGTGCCCAGTCGATCCTATGGATCTTCTTCTTTAAGGTTCATCTCCATCCTGTCCCTCAATCCTAAAAAATGGCTCCAAAGAAGGAGACTACCTAAAGATCTACCACTTCTGCCATCAAATCTGGGCCAGATCCATCTGTCCCTACTCCATCATTGGTGCTTCAACCTCCTCCTCCACCGATGGCCATGGTAGATCTGGAGCAGTCTCTCCCTCAATCCCAAAAAATGCCTCCAAAGAAGGTGACTACCTAGAGATCTACCACTTCTACTGTCAGATCTGGGCTAGATCCGTCTATCCCTACTCCATCGCTAGTGCTTCAACCTCCTCCTCCATCGATAGCCATGATAAATCTGGAGCAGTTTAACCTACTGATGCAGTGGGTTCAGGACCTCATCAAAATGGTGTAGACCATGCGGCAGCCCTCGATGGAGGTTTTGCCAAAAAATCCATCATCGGGAGGTCAAAAACTGGTCCTAAGAAGAAGCACTTGGGCTAGCATACCCATCACCTTTGGGAAGGAGAAATAGAGAGCAAAGGATCCTTGCTCGGATCATGATTCTTCTCTGGAAGGGCCCTTTCCCATCCATAGTCGAAAGCCTTCCAAGATCTATGATCGAGATGACATCCTCGATCAGAAACTATGGAAGATGGACCGATGGATTGAGGAACTCCACCACTTCACCTCGGTTCACCATGATGACGTCTACACCGATCCTCCTTTTTCTCCTTGAATTATACAAGAGCCCATTCTACCGAACTTCAAGCTCCCCCAATTTGAAAGCTAACGGAACCTCTAATCCGATCGATCACCTAAAAGTCTTCTATACGATGATGCTGCTCCATGGCACACTAGATGCCATCTTATGTTGAGCTTTTTCATCTACCTTGAAGAGAGCAGCAAGAAACTGGTACCGGCATTGAAGTTGGGTATGATCTTCTTCTTTGATCAGATGAGCCATCAGTTTATGGCTCATTTTGTTAGCAACCGACGTTTCCTCTGAGGTTTGGATTTTCTAATGAATATCAAGTAGAAGGAGGAATCTATCCGGGCTTATGTCACCTGATTTAATGCTGCTACATTGGAGGTCCAAAATCTAAACCAGTCTATTGCAATGGCTGCACTCAAGGGAGGCCTTTAGAAGAATAATTTATTATTCTCCCTGGAGAAGATGTACCCCAGAAACTTTATCGATATGCTAGCTTGGGCTGAGGGATATGCCTGAGCGAAAGAAGCCTTCAAGTTGAAGGATGAGAAAGCCATAGAAGAGTGGCAGATGGGCGAGTCTAATAGACCAACCACTGATGGAGGGCCAAATGAAGTTCGATCGTGCTCACGGACTCCCTCGAGCACAAGCAAGCCCAAACTCCTCGAGCTCATCATCGAAGAAGCCCCAATAGAAGGGCACGAAGAAGTTCTCCCTCCAAAAGGTTTCACAACTACGCCCCCCTTAATGCTCCTAAAACATAAGTTCTGATGGAAATTAAGAATCAACTATCAAGATCAGAAGAATTACGATCTTTCTCCAAACAAGCACAATCAAAGCAGGTACTGCCTCTACCATCGTGACCATGACCACGATACTAAAGAATGCATTCAGCTCAAAGACGAAATGGAGGAGCTCATCGAAAGGGACGAGTTGGGTCAGGCTCCATCGACGTTCGTCCGAAGATCGACTCAGGGCGCTACCATTGATCCAAAGTGGCCATGAGAAGATCGGCCAAGGGCGCTGCCGTAGCCAAAACCACTAATGAGAAAAGAACAACAAGGAGATCGGCCGCCTTTCGGCATCATCAACACTATCTTTAGGGGACTTAGTGCTTCAGTGAGCCACCATCTCTCAGCCTCAAAGCTAGGAGAAGTTTATCCTAAATTGGAAAGGCCAGTATGAAATAGAGGAGATCGTCTAGCCTAAAACTTATCACTTGAAGGAGCTCAGAGGAACAATGCTCCCACAACCTTGGAATTCAAAAAATTTAAGGATGTACTTCTAGTAATTTCCCTTTGATAAAACTCCTCCATTTCAATATTATTGTTTTTTGGTGCAAAAATTATGTGATGACAGAAAAGAAGCAATCAATAGTGGCCATGTTAGGAATAGGAGGAGAACCTCATCCTAACATGAGCAAGTCGAAGGCTTCATTCATTTTAGACGAGATGAGGGGAGAGGCCTCTCGACAGACGGCTCCTTCAACCTCGATTGGAGATAAGATCTCCCCGAGCTCAGGAAATGCTCAACAAGATATAATATCTTCTTTATCCTCGACTGGAGATAAGATCTCCCTCGAACTTCAAAGTCTAGTCAACTGAGATAAGATCTCCTTCAACCTTGGTAGGAGATAAGATCTCCCCCGAGCTTCAACGTCAATCTCAATAAAAGATAAAATCTCCTTCAACCTTGGCTGGAGATAAGATCTCTCCCGAGCTTTAACGTCAACCTCAATAGGAGATAAGATCTTCTCCCAACCTCAGATTTTTAATCAAAGATCATCCTTCAAACTAATCATGTCAATGGAGATAAGATCTCCTTCAACCTTAGTTGGAGATAAGAATCTCAAGCTTCAACGTCAACTCAATAAGGGATAAGATCTCCAACTTGATAGAGATTAAGATCTTCCTTACCTCAGGAGATAAGATCATGGGGGACATAAGATCTCCAAGCTTTAAGTCAACAAGAGATAAGATCTCCTTCAACTCAATGGAGATGATCCCCCGAGTTTCACATCAATCTTATAGAACATGATCTCTTTAACTCGACTGGAGATAAGATCTCTCCCAACTTACCGTCAGTCAAAGAAGATAAGATCTTCTACTTGTTGGAGATAAGATATCCCGAACTTCAACGTCAATAGGGAGAGTCTTCTTCCTGGGAGATAGCTTTAAAAGTCAAGTCTCGTTTCACTCTTCAAAGGAGATAAGAGATAGAAATATAAGATCTCCTCTTAACTGATTTGGGAATAAAATCTTTCTCTGAGCTTCAACGCTTCAACGTCAACAGAGATAAGATCTCCTTCAACCTCGACTAGAGATATGATCTTCCGAGTCTGTCAACCTAACAGTTAAGATCTTCTTAATCTTGGCTGGAGATAGAATCTCCCTGAGCTTCAACGTCACCACAATAGGAGATAAGATCTCCTTCAACCTGTGAAGATAATCTCTCTCAGCTTAACGTCAACTCAATGAGAGATAAGATCTCCTTCAACCTCGGTTGGAGAATAAGATTCCAATCCTTTCAATAAATTCTCCTTCAACTGGATGGAGATAATCTTCTGAGATTCAATGTCATCTTAGAAGAGTTGGAGATAAGATCTCCTCCGAGCTCAATCATTCAATAGGAGATAAGATCTCTTCAACCTTAGTTAGAGATAAGATCTTTTCAAGCTCTAACCTTCAATAGGAGATAAGATCTCCTTCAACCTCGGCTGGAGATAAGATCTCCCCTAGATTCAACTTCAACTTCAACAGGAGATAAGATCTCCTTCAATCTCGGCTGAGATAAGATCTCCCCCGAGCTTCAATTGCATCCTCAATAGGAGATAAGATCTTCTCAACCTTGGCTGGAGATAAGATCTCCTTCGAGCTTCAACGTCAACCTCAATAGGAGATAAGATCTCCTTCAACCTTGGTTGGAGATAAAATCTCTTCCGAGGTTCAACGTCAACTTCAATAGGAGATAAGATCTCCTTCAACTCCAACAGGAGATAAGATCTCCCTCGAGCTTCAATCTCAATGGGTGTAGAGTCCGAAAAAGTACTTCGGTAGTCATCTTTTTGTACTTTCTTCTTTCAAATTTCAAACTCGAGAGTGGGGGAACTATTGTTGGGGATAAATCTTACTCCCATCGAAGTCCTATCTGATGCTTAGCCTAATGCAACTTGTAATCATGGAAGAGCTTTGATTGAAAATTCTTTCTCCAGCAGTGGAACCCCGGCTGAACTCCTTTAGCAGTCGAACTCCTCCAGGGGCCGAATCCTTCGGACTCCCTCCAGTGGTCGAACCCCAACCAAACTTCTTCAAGCAGTCGAACTCCTCCCAGACTTCTCCTTCGATCAGACTTCTCGATCAGTTGGACTTCTTCCGGACTTTTCCTTCAGTCGGATTCCTCCAGGAGCCTAACTCCCTTTGGACTTCTCCCTCAGTAGGATTCCTCCAGGAGCCAAACTCCTTTCGAACTTCTACTTCAGTTGGATTCCTTCAGGAGCTAAACTACCTTCAAACTTCTCCTTCAGATGGATTCCTCCAGGAGCCAAACTTCCTCCAGACTTCTCCTTCCGAATTCCTTTCGGACTTCTCTTTTAATCGAATTCCTCTAGAAGCCGAACTCCTTTCGAACTTCTCTTTCAATTGGATTTCTTCAGTTGTCGAACTCCCTTTGGACTTCTCCTTCAATCAGATTCCTCCAGGAGCCAAACTTCTTTCGAACTTTTTCTTCAATCAGATTCCTTAAAGAGCCAAACTTCTTTCAAACTTTTCCTTCAGCCAAACTTCTCCACCAGTCGGACTCCTTCTGAACTTCTCCATTAGTCGACCTTCATCCAAATTTTTATAGTGGATTACTTCCAGATTTCAAGTAGCATTCCTCTTGGATGATCCTCTCAAGCTGTATTTCCTTTAGAAGTTGGAACTCCTCTGGAATTGACATACGTCAAAGCTCTTCATCCCTCCACATGGCCCCGAGCGGCTCAGTACCAGACAGCTATGGCTATCACTATCAATTTACTGTAGGCAGCACCCCACTCATGCAGCCCTAAGTGGCCAACTATCAGATGACTATGGCTGTCACTATCGATCTGCTGTAGGTGGTGTCCCTCTCATGCGGCCCTAAATGGCCAGCTACCGGATGGCTATGGCTATCACTATCAGTCTGCTACAGGTGTCCCTCTCCATAATAAATCCTACATGGTCCCGAGCGGTCAGCTACCATATGGTTACAACTATCACTATCAATCTGCTCTAGGCTCCATCTATAAAAGAGACCCTCTAGATATGTTTTCTCTAAGCTCTCTTCTCCTTCTCGAAACTTTGCCAAACTCTTTCCTGAGCACTCCATTTCTATTGGTCAAAAGAGCTAACTTGATCGTTGGAGGGTCCAACCGAGCCACCACCGACTCTGGATGGGACTTTATTTTATAGGTCACCAATGGCGACCTCTTCTTCCTCAGCTCTAGCTCGATCCAACGTTAATCAGATTCTGCACCAACACACTTCTAAGGATAATTTTATAATTTTGACTATAAATTAATAAAAAGATTATTTTTTATTATAGTGTGTATTTAAAAGTGTCTATGATACATTCTTTAAATTAATGGTAATGATAATTCATATTTTCAAGAGTTAAAAGTTTAAGACATGAATTTTCATAATTAACTCATAAACTGCTCTCGACCGTAGGATCATCATAAGGATGATGATTGATCTGGAAGGTTGGTGTATGATCGCTTTCTTAGGATAGATGAGTCTTGATTCTATGGTATGGAGATACTAGAGCGAGAGTATAGGTACTCATTAGAGAACGAGGGCACTGAGCATGACCACATCGATCAATCATAAGAAAGTCTACCTTCTTGTTGATGACTGGCTCGATGCTGCAGTTGTGTGTCAGGTTCTTTGACTTGAGGTGCATCGGCAGTTCATCTTGAGCGTGTTATAGTTGACTGCAATATAACTCGATCTCCTAGATATTCGAAACCCTGAGGTGTATGTTAGTTGGAGCATGTTTAATATAGGAATTAGATTGCACCAAGATGGGATCTATCAACCTCGATAGTAGAGCAGTAGTCCTATGATGATCATGAGATTGAGTTCTTAAGCCCATGGCCATGGTAGTGTGATATAATAGAAAAGAGTTTTCTATTAGGATTTCACATCGGACTCAAATTGAATGATTCATTTATATGATGGATGTTGGGTTTTGACGAGTTTACCTTAAACCCTAATCTTATCGAAACTCATGATAGCAGAATCGATTCACACAGATAGCTACATTGAGAGATTCGCTTTCAATTCTGATGGATTGCCATAATTAGATGTGTGCCCTAGAAGCCAGATTGGCTAATACTTGTAATACACTTCTAAGGATAATTTTATAATTTTAACTATAAATTAATTAAAATATTATTTTCTATCATAGTGTGTATTTAAAGTGTATGTGATACATCCTTTGAGTTAATGGTAATGACAATTCATATTTTCAAAGAGTTGAAAATTTAAGACATGAATTTTCATAATTAACTCATAAACTGCTTCCGATCGTAAGATCATCATGAGGATGGTGATTGATCCGAAAGGTTGGTGTACAATCACTTCTTTTGAGTAGATGAGTCTTGAGTCTATGGTGTGGAGACAATAGAGCAAGAGTAAAGGTACTCGTTAGAGAATGAGGATACTGAGCATGATCACCTCAAGCATTCATAAGGAAGTCTACTTTCTCATCGATGACTGGCTCGATGTTGCCATAGTGTGTCTAGTTCTTTTACCTGAGGTGCATCGGTAATTCACTTTGAGGGTGTTGTAGTTTAACTATACCATAACTCGGTCTCCTAGCCATTCAGAATCCTGAGGTGTATGTTGGCTATGGTACGTTCATTATAGGAATTGGATTGCACCAATAAGAAATCTATCTACCTCAGTAGATGAAAAGTAGCCCTATGATAATCATGAAAATCGAGTTCATAAGCCCATGGCCATGGTAGGCTAAAAATGATAGAAAGAGTTTCTATAAATGGTTTCACATAGGACTCAATTCGAATGATTGATTCATATGATGGATATTATGTTTGATGAGTTTACCTTAACCCTAATCTTGTCAGAGCTCAAGATAGAAGAATCCAATCACATAGGTAGCTGCATCGAGAGGTTCACTTTTAGTTCTGATGGGTTACCATTATATACTGCTAGGTGTCATTTGTAGATTTTGGATGCAATTAGAATAATTTTGATGATCAATCATTCTAATTGTATGAAGTAGAAAAGTTCTGATCCATCAAATGGTGTTTCAATGATGTTGATGATGGAGATCATGACATATCTCATTACCATATAGAACTGAACCTAACTAGACAAGCATTTGAGTCTGGATGTCATCAATTAAGCTAACCAAGTTTGATTGATTTGGATTAGATCTAATCAGGTTCAAGGTAACCATGCTAGTACATGATTGAGCCTAACATTCTCCTTCTATAATCTTTCTGATTCATCGCAATCGAGTCAAATTTGATTTGACTAATCCTATATCTTGAATGAGTTTATTTTTCTCTAACTAGAATAAGTTTAGATCGATTAATTATGAAAATTAAATTCATTCCTAGTGCAATTGGACTAGGGTCAATAGTTGACCACATTGAGAGAATTGAGTGTCACATGATCAAAAAGTTTTAGAAATTTATCTAGAAATTATTTTGCTTTAATTTCTAGATATAAGATGGGGCACAAGTTATACTTTAGGTGTGCAAACTTTTTTGATTTTTGGAGATGCCTATCCTAGGTTTTGATAGAGTTTTATTTGAATTAAACTCTTAAGGAAAGAGTCCTAGACGCACATGGACTCTTACTTATCCTTTCATGCTGCCACCTTCTAGATGAATTTTTGGCAACAAAACTAGATAGTATCTGAGGGTTTTCATGGAGATCTAGTCTAGGAGTCCCAATGATTGAATTAACAAGGCTTTTGGTCAGAAAGGGACTCTTTATGGCGCTATGTCTAGTATAAGAACTCTTCTCACAAAATTGCCTCAACATAATTTATTTTTTGCATACCCAAAGGATCCTTCCCTTTAATATCCACACCCCCTCTATCCTCTCTCTCCCTCTCTTCTACATGCCTAAAAAGTTAGGCACAAATCTGAGTTGAAGGTCCAAGGTTTTTGACATAAGATTCAGCATCTATGCGATGGTGTTCATGAGACGAACAGGATGCCCTTAGAAGTCATTTTGAAGGCTTTTCAAATCAGATCTAGATCTAATTTTTGAAGAAAAAATTTATGAGGAGAAGATGTTAAGATCCTACCTAAGTGGATATTGGTAAAGGCTAGGTGCATGAGTGACTCCTTCCAAAACCTTAGGAATCAAAAGGATCATCGCAGGATAATTAGATTATCAAATCAAGTACTTAAAATTAAATCTGATTTAATTTTATTTTTAACTTTTAATATTAGATCTATATGATTAGATCTAAGAAGTCTCAAATCTAATTAAGATTTTAATTCTTTAGATCCGATTAGATCTGAACAATCCTATGTCGAAAAAATTGGCTTTTTCTTCTACTGGTATCAAAGTCAGGTTGTAGTTCTTCAGATCTAATTTAGATCTAATTTTATTTTTACATTTTATCTGATATTAAAAAGTTTTAGATATCACATCAGATGTGATTAGATCTAAAATTAAAAAACTAAAATTAAATTATTTAGATCTAATATGTATGAGATGCATGACTAGACTGGGAATAGAATAGTTTTATGTGTAGTCTAGTATAACCATATTGTTAATTTGATTAAATATAATTTTAGATCTATTTAATTTTTTTTTGATATTATAATTATTATAATTAGATCTAAAAATTTAAACATAAAGTTTTTAATTTTTGATTTATTCATATGTGATATGAAAATAATCATGTTTAGACTATTTGTAGAATAGTTCTATAAATTATCTAGAATAGTTTTATTTTGATATGATCAAATTTAAATCTATTTTTAGTTGTTATATATGATATTTTAGATCTAAAAAATATGCATGTTTAATTTAGTGATGATACATGAGATATATGCAAAGCATGTATTAGTTAGATCATTAATTATATATGTGATATATGATCTAGATCTAATTAGTTTTATAGTTTTAATTATATTTTTGATTAAGATGTTCTCCTTGGCCATCCGATCATAAGAACAAAGTAGGATTTAAAGGCCCTCTCCTCCCATTTGATGAGGTGTTCTTATGGCATGTAGGGGTGTTGCACATTCATCCTTAATAAAAAATTAGAACTTATTTTCTGCAAAACCCTAGATCCTAAAACCCTAGGATTTTGATATATATTTTTTTATTTATGAACCCAAACTTAATTAAAAATTAAGGTTATAAAATTAATTAGATCTAAAATTAAGAATTTTTAGATCTAAGATATTTTCATAAAATTAGGTTCGAGCTTGGGTAGCTCAATTAGGTCTAGCGGTTGATCAAACCGAATTAAGAGTTGGTTAGGTGGGATCAAGAGCCCAATAGTTGTAAGTTGGGGTTAAGGTCGACTCATAGCCATGTGTGATCAATCCAAATAAGACCTAATTTGGCTCCATGATTTGAGCCTAGATTGTAGGCTAATCTGATTAGTTTTGGTTTGATAATTTGATGTCTAATGTAAGTTTGATAGATACAATCGACTAGTTTTTAATTAGGAGCTACTCGATTTGAATGTATTCTTATCGAATTAAAGATATATCCCTTCCACTAGCCTCACTTACCTGGCCATTTATATCAACCCAATTCTGATTTGAGGTGGCTAATAGTTCAAGCTAACCCATGCCACTAGGCTTGTCATAACTGTTATGACCGAGTCAAGTCTAAGAGACCTAAATTGAATCTTCCTAAGAAAAGATTAAGTCAATTGATCTTCCATCATTGTAGATGTGCGGGTCCTTCCCGGGGTTGATTGTTCTTGACTGGTTATAGTGGTTCAGTTGCATCGAAAAGATGCAACCATGTCTATTAGGCATTGGATGCTATAGGTTGAAGGATGGGTTGGGTTCAATATTTCAAATACGGTGAGGAATCCAATCAAGAATCCAATTCGTGCAAATGATGGGGCTGACTTAACTAAAGAATGGATCAATAATTTGGACACGGTGAGATTCATGAATTAGAGATCAGGATTAGGTACACCATGATTAAAGAATCATTGGATAATAGTTATCCACTCATTGGTAGACCCATCATCAATAACTATTAGGTGAGGTGGTGAGCCAGTCAGAGGGACCGCACCACCCACTAGAAATTAATTGATCATGAAGATTTTCGCATCTCTACCTAGGGAGTGTAGGAATTCAAAAAAATAATGAAAGCCTAATTTATTTAAAAAATAAAATTTTTAAATAAATTGATTAAGTCTAATTACAAAATCTAATTAGAAATTTTGATTCTCTATACAAAATATTTGCATCCAACCCACTAGCCTATAGACTGACTAGACCCAACATCATGGATTAGCTTGGGAATATCAAAATTATTTTAGGTTTTGAGAAGTTGACTCATGTGTTGGAATAGGACCTTCCCACTTTGCTAGTCCATCCATCCACTGATCAGAGAGCATCTCTAAAGAAGTGGATGGATGATGATAACAAAGCCAGGTATTATATGTTGGGCTCGATGTCTGATGAGCTCTAGCACCAACCTGAAGACATTAAGACTAGCCATCTAATGTTGGCTCACCTACAAGAGTTGTTTGGTGAACAAAGTTGTGCAGCCAAATATCAAGTCACTAGAAGACTTTTTAAGGCTCAAATGCGTGATGGACAGTCGGCCCAAGATCATTATTTGATGATGATCAAGAACTTAGAAGAGCTTGAAAAGCTTGGTGTCAAGTTGGACAAGGATTTACAGATTAATATAATTCTGCAATCCTTGACCGATGCATATGGATAGTTCATCATGAACTACCATATGAATAAACTACAGAATACTCTGGCAGAACTTATGAATATGCTGGTTACTGTTGAGCTTTCTATGAAAGATTCTAAAGGCTCAGTACTTGCTGTGGAATAGACTTCTTCCAAGAGAAAGTCTTTTGGAAAGAAGAAGAAGTCTGTGAAGAAGCAGAAGTTGGATGGTGGAAACAAGAAGAAGGCAGAGTCAAAGAAAAAGACCGCTAACAAAGAAAAATATTTTTATTGCAACACAGATGATCATTGAAAGTGGAACTACCTCTTATACCTGGTCAGCCTGAAGGACAATAAGGAGACAGGTCCTTCTGGAGGTATGCTCATTATAGAATCTAACCTTACAGTTTCTTCTGTATCCAATTGGATGCTTGACTCTAGTTCTAGTGCTCACTTATGCACTTCATACAGGATCTTGAGGATAGCAGGAGGCTGAGGGATGGTTAGATGATCCTATGCATCGAAAATGGAGCAAGAATTATTACAGTGGTCGTAGGAACCTTTCCTCTGCAATTATCATTAGGATTAGATTTAGTTCTTAGAGACTATTTTTATGTGCCTGCAGCAAGCAGGAATTTGATTTCTATTTCATGTATAACATAGGAAGGCTATGTAATTAGTTTTCTTAAGGATCATTGTAATATTCTTTATGAAAAAAATAAAATTGCAAGTGGTTTTCTTATAAATGGTCTCTATCAGTTACATATTGATGTTTCTATTTTCAATATCAAGCAAAATGTAAATGCCATAGGATCAAAACGACTTAGGGATAGTCTAAACGATAGGTATCTGTGGCACCTTAGGCTAGCTCATATAGCGAAAGATAGAGCTAACAAATTGGAGAAATTCGGGCTATTGAGTTTGTTAACTTTCGAGTCATATCTGATTTATGAATCATGCCTTCATGGCAAAATGACCAAGCTTTATTTTGTAGGACATGGGAAAGGGGCCATAAAACTACTTGCCCTAGTACATACTGATGTGTGTAGCCCATTTGATATGCCAGCTAGAGGAAACTATGTCTACTTCATTATCTTTATTAATGATTTATCTCAATATGGGTATGTGTATTTGATGCAACATAAATCTGAAGCTTTTAAAAAGTTCAAAAAATTTAGACATGAAGTAGAAAAATAAACCAAAAAATCCGTTAAGGTTCTTCGATCATATCGAGGAGGTGAATACCTTAGTTGAAAATTTCTAGACTATCTTAAACAAAATGGCATAGTCTCTCAATGGACTCTACTTGGAACACCTCAACTTAATAGGATTTCAGAATGGAGAAACTAAACCTTATTAGATATAGTCCGATATATGATGAGCTTCATGGACCTCCCTGAGTTTCTTTGGGGACATAGTCTAATGACCGCTATATATTTATTGAAAAGAGTTTCCTCTAAAACCGTTCCTACCACACCGTATGAGATATGGCATGGTAAGAAACCAAGTCTAAGTCACCTCAAAATTTAGGATTGTCAGGCTCATGTCAAGAGATAATAAGCAGACAAGTTAGAGTATAGATTCTTTAAAGTTCGATTCATAGGATATCCTAAAGAGTCATTAGGATATTATCTCTACATTCCAAAAGACCACAATGTGATTGTGAGTCGACATGCCATCTTCTATGAAAAATAGTTTATTCAAGATGGTGGCATCGGAAGGCAGATTAGGCTCGAGGAGAAAGTCTCCCAAGAGCAACGAGCTAAGAATTCTACGAAATCCAATCAGATTGAGTTAGTCCAATCACTATCTCCTCCACCTCATAGATCAAAAAAAATTTTTCATCCTCCTAAAAGGTACTTAGGTACTATTTCAGAGAATGTAGAGAAAATGTTCCTCATGAAAAATGGGATCATGGTGATGATTCCAAAACCTATGATGAGGCGATATTAGATATCGACTCCGAAAAATGATTAGAGGCAATGAAGTCAGAGATTGACTCAATGCGTCTAAACCAAGTCTGGACCTTGGTAGATCCACCTAAAGGTATAATACCTATTGGGTGTAAATGGATTTATAGGAGAAATATAGGTGCAGATGAAAATATGGAGACATTCAAGGCTAGGTTAGTGGTGAAAGGATATAGTCAGCATGAAGGCATTGACTATCAGGATACCTTCTCGTCAGTAATCATGCTAAAATCTATCTATACATTGCTTGCTATTACAGCCTATTTCAATTATGAAATGTGGCAGATGGATGTGAAAATGATCTTCTTAAATGGATATCTTGACGAAGATATCTATATGGAACAACCGCTAGGTTTCACATCCAGTGATGCTGACCACATGGTCTGCAAGCTGCAAAGATCCATCTTTGGACTTATGCAAGCATCTCGGAGCTAGAATGCTCATTTCAATGATGTGATCAAATCATTTAGATTAATCAAGAACGAGGAGGAATCGTGTGTATTCAAAATGGTCAGTGGGAGCGCTATTATCTTCCTCATACTGTATGTGGATGACATCCTCCTAATTAGGAATGATATTGTCATGTTGACCATAACTAAAATATGGTTATCAAAAGAGTTCTCTATGAATACTACTATAAAAAAGGGCTATGACAATGGTTCATAACCGCTGTCGTAGCCCAAAAAATCACTGCCATAGGCTATGGTAGCGATATTCTAATCGCTACTATTGTGGCCATCGCCATAGCTCTATGGCAGTGGTTGTTGCAACGGTTGTTTGAACCGCTACCATAGATAGCTTATTACAGTGGTTTATCAATCGCTATAATAGATCGACCTATAGCAGTGGTTATGTAACCACTGCCATAGTTAATCTATAGTAGCGGTTACATAACCACTACTATAAATAATCTATAGCAGCAATTTCTTAACAGCTGTCATAGGTCTAATGCAGTAGTTGGTACCGTTTGCACTAGGGATCTATGGCAGTGGTTGGCATGAATATGGCAGTAGTTATAAAATCGCTGCCGTAGATCTTGAATAATTAAAAAAATAAAATTTTTATTTTTTATATATTTTATCTAATAAATATAGATATATAACATAAAAAAATATAATAAATACAAAAATTATTCAAAAATGCTAAAATTTTATTATCGAATAAAATTTATTATGATATTTTTTAAAAAATAAAATACATCAAAAGTTTCCTAAATCTACATCATCATCGTCGTCACCGGGAGCCAGAGCTAGAGTCGGAGCTAGAGCTAGAGTTGGAGTCAGAGTCGGAGCTGGAGCTAGAATGTGGGCCAATATATCCTCGAAACTCATGACTCCAAAACACGCACTGAGCGTCGACATCATGTCTCTCATGATGCCCTCTAGATGAGATGCATGCTCCTCGGCCCGATCTACCCACGTCGTAGCATATGATTTGCCCATGCTAATGCCTCCTCAAGCTTCTTTCAGTTGATGACATCGAAAGTCTGTGAGGAGATGCTCGCCTCAGACCAGTAGCTCATCGACGTATGTCCGGGCCTACATCGGATCCTCCCAGAGTGCTCAGGCCCCAAGACCTGAGACAGATGGTCATGGGGCCTAGAGGTATCTGGGTCTTTGCTCGCGAGCACATCTAACTGATCCTGTAATTATAAATTAAAATAAAATTTTATAAAAAATGCTATAATACTAATCATATATACTAATATATTTAATACTTACAAAACTATGTCCGATCGTGACGTTCATCGGCCTATCTGTCTTGTCCGTGCAGTTAGATCGAAAGATCTCACTATGGCTGGGCATCACTCCATCTTTTATCAGCTATAACAAAAAACAAATTTATCAAAAGATGATAAAAAATATGAATTTAATTTATCTAGAAAGATTAAGAATTAATTACCTCTCTATGCACACGACTGGCTATGGACTCATGGCCTAGAGTGTGCGTATACTCTTGGACTGTACGGTTCAACTGATTCTGATGGAAGGTAGCCTAACAAGTATTCAAATAAATAATAAATATTTAAAAAATATTTAAATAAAACTTTAAGCATATTGAAAAATTCAAAAATTAGGAATTTTACCTCAAACTCCTGACTCCTCCAGTGTCTAAACATCCTCTTCCACTGACTCGGAGGATAGTCCTGTATCCAAGGAACAAGCTCTTCCAGAGTGTCTCGTCAGTGCTCGAGCCATTGGCTATAGAGCTTGACCTTATAAACCCGGTACAACTCTTCGATCTTCTTCAGTCGGGCATCTCGAGCTCTCTTATGATCGAGAAAGTCGTACCTCCTCTATACAAATTTATCAAAAATTAGTTATAAAATTATTCTAATCAAACATATATAGTGTAAATATATAAAATGCATAAATATAACTAAGACGTGCGTACTTACCCATATCTCCTCCCATACCCGATCCCTGATGACAGCATCCATCAAACATCAGTCTCTAGACTCTATGGGAATGATGTCCGACCATCTCACAAGCACTCCAAAAATGGAATGCATCTCCAGCATGGTCTCCCCTATCGGCCTCCCCTCCACATCCTAATAGACCATCACCTGATGCTGGCAGTTCCATACGTGTGCCATACGTGTGGGACCGCAAAATGTCTGACTGGATGATGCACCTGCAATGCAAATACGTTATGCAAATATGTAAGTGTATAAATACTATATAGAAAATAAAGTTATGCTAATATAATATAAATGTACACTCAAATGCCTGCGTAGTAGCATGTGCCTTAGACATGGATGATGGTAGAGGTTCAGCTATTGGTAGAGTAGATGTCGCCGATGGAGTTAATGCCATCGATGGAGTAGATGCCAGTGGTGGAGGTCCCTAAGCAGCCGATGCCGAGGTGGATGGAGTATGCTCCAACTGCTCTTCCGATGCTGAACTATGTGTTACCCACCGAGGGGCAGGGGTGAAAGCTAGATGGCATTTCGGTACCATCGTGACCTGCAACGTTAATGAATATTAATCAATATAACATGTTAAACAATAATATTAGTATAGCATCAATAAATAGTCTATAATATGTACACTAATCAATTGATGGGTCTATCATTGTGCAATGCAATAAATAAAAGCAACATGATATGAACATCCAGAAAATGTTATGCAATAAATTCTACAACTTGAATTACATTCATAAATAACTAAGGATGAGCAACAGTCATAGATCTGATCTCTTGCATGAACCTTGGTGTTAATCCAGAAATTTGAAAGAAGAATAAAGTAGATGATGGTGGCACCTTAGGGCTTAAAGTTGGAATCTTAGAGAGACATATCAAATTTTATTCGCTCGAAAGTTGAACCAGCTCCGTGCCTGAGATAGCCGGCTCCGTGTCTGAGACATCCGACTAGGGTCCTCCCCCAGCCGGTTCGATCATGGCCCAAGCTAGCTCGACTGCGTATCCGAGCCAACTCAGCTGCATATCTGAGCCAACTCGACTATGTGCCATCCCCTTGATCACTCCCTCTCTCCCTCTCTCGATCTCTCTCACCGGCGACAGCGGTGAGGCCAAACCCCTCCCTCCTAGCTTTTCCATCTCTCGATCTTCCTCTCTCCCTCTCTCGATCTCCCTCATCGACGAGGTCGGACCCCATCCCTCCCTCTCTCACTCTCTCAATCTTCCTCGCCGGTAAGACTGGACCCCATCCCTCCTAGTGATGCTGGTGAGGTCGGACTCCCTTCCTCTCTCTCTCGCTCTCTCGATCTCCCACTCTCCCTCTCTCAATCTCCCTCATTGGCGAGGCCGGACCCCCTCCTTCCCAATGATGGTGGAGAGGCCAAACCTCCTCCCTTCCAATGATGGTGACGAGGCTAAATCCCTTCCTCTCTCAAGTATAGACCCATCGGATATTCGGATTCGGATCTGGTACCAGTAATTAAAATTAGGTCCGAATCTGAATATCCAAATTTCGATCCGAACCCAACCCATTGACAGATCTAGTCCACAATTATCGACATGGCACGGCCAAAGGCTACCACCACAGCACGACCCAAAAATTATGGCATGTAGATAATTATAATATTTATAATAAATATTTATAATATTTATTATAAATATTTTATAAATTATTATAAATATATATGATTAATAAATAATATTATAAAATTAAAAAAAATTATATCTGTGGCTATAGAGAGTGGGTCTCACTAAAAGCTCTGAGGGTCACCGGCAATGATGCTAGAGGAGGATGGCAGCACTAGAGATAACCTACAAAACCAAAGCAAGATAGTGAGATAGAAAAGACAAAAAAAAAGGAAAGAGAGAGAGAGTAGGGGCGGTCAGGGATGGGGGCCATGGGGAGGGGGGCACAGTGACGAGGAGGCCGAAGTAGGCTTCCCACTCGATTGGGGGAGGATCAGAATGGTGGCGGTGGTGGGGGGATGGGATTTTGCGGGGGCCGATGGAGGGTGGAGGGGGGCTCATCAGAAGGAGGGGTTTGGTTTCGCACTGGGGGGCCGAAGGAGGATAGAGTGTGGGGGAGGGGTTTCATGGGGTCCGGTGGAGGGTCGAGGGTGGATGGCAGTTCGCCAGAGGCGGGGTTTCATAGGGGGGCGAGGGAGGGTTGGATGGGGGTTTGCTGGAAGGGGGTTCGTTGGGGATCGAGGAGGGTTGGATGGGGGGGTGGGGTTCATGGGGGGCCGAGCGAGGGTGGAGGGGGTTCGTCAGAGAGAGGGGTTTTGTGGGGGGCTGAGGGAGGTTGGATGGGGTCCACTAGAGGGAGGGTTTCGCTGGGGGCCGAGGGATGGTCGGATGGAGGGATGAGGGGCCGGGTGGGGGGTGGCGGGTGGTAGGGAGGGGCGACCGAGGATTGGATGGCCGGAGGGGGAGAGGGAAGGAGGGGTGACGTCGGTCGGAGGGGAAGGAGCCTTACCGACGATGAAGAGGAGGGGAAGAGAGAGAGAGAGATCGAGCATGCATGGAAGAGAAGAAAAAATTTGAAGATTTTTAACCTAACCTACGGCAGTGGTTATCGAATTATTGCCATAGATCTACGACAGTGGTTATCAAACCACTGCCATAAATCTATGATAGTGGTTATCCAAAACTGCTGTTATAGATCTACGATAGTGGTTCTATAACCGCTGCTGTAGATCTATAGTAGCGATTTTTGATAACCACTGCCATAGGTTGAAAATAATTTTTTCTTATTTTTTTTTAAATATTATATAATTTTAAAATTTAATGTCCATCTTCATCATTCATTATCTAAATAATTTTTTTTTATTTTTAGAGTGTCATCGCAAAAGATCACCTCAATCTGATGGCCCTAGCTTCATCGATCAGAAAAATTTGATTTCAACGATCATGAATGATAATGTGATGATCTGATAGATAAAGATCTCTGATGGATCCAAAAATCTACAATGATAATCTTGATGATGTTTTTAGCATACTATCAAAGTTTCACTTCAATCGAATATCATTATCATGGTTAATTTAGTATGGAATAATTTCGACCGTTAAATTAGAAACAAGCGATCAAAGAGTTAAACGACATTCGATTATGAGATAATTTTTTAGTTAAATAATTTTTGTTATAATTTTAAATATTTTATATGATGATGATAGTAAAATTTAAATTATTTTTGTATAAACTATTCATTTTAAGCAGATATTGCAAAAGCACGAGCATAACAATCAGTGATGTTTCAGAATGGTTATCAGAAGATGTATAGTTTTAGATCGTTCTTCATCTCACGAGTTGCATTTTATAATCATCACCATAAAAAATGATTAAAGTTGTAGTCAAGATCATTTATAAAAAAAATTATCTCATAATCGAACACCATTTGGTCCTTTGATCACTTGTTTATTATTTAACGGCCGAAACTAACTTATACTAAGTTGACCAAGATAATGATATTTGATTAAGGTAAAACTTTGGTAGTATGCTAAAAACATCATTGAGATCATCGTTGTGGATTTTTGGATCCATCGAAGGTCTCCATCTATCAGATCATTACATCATCGTTCGTGGTCGTCGAAATCAAATTTTTTTTATCGACAAAGCTAGGGCCATCGGATCGAAGCGACCTTTTACAATGATACTTTAATGATAATTATTTAGATAATGAATAATAAAGATGGACACTAAATTTTAAAATTATATAATATTTAAAATATATATATATATATATATATATGGTAGTGGTTACAATTAATCGCTGTCATAAATCAAATTATAGCAATGGTTCCTACTAATCGCTACTATAGGTCTGACTTATAGCAGCGGTTACAATGAACCACTGCTATAGATCAACCTATGGCAGCAATTTTTTATACCTATAGCAGTAATTTTTTGTAACCGCTACTATAGATCCGACCAACGGTAGCGGTTTTCTCTAACCACTGCTATATGTTGGACCTATAGCAGCGGTTACAAAAACTACTACCATAAGTCTGACCTATAGCAGTGGTTAATGAAAATCGCTGTCATAGAAGCTATGGCTGTGATTTCGAAAATTGCTGTCATAGTATGCACTGCCATAGACCATTTTTGTAGTAGTAAAAAGACCTAGAAGAAGCATCCTTTATTCTAGGAATTAAGGTCCATAGGGATAGACCGAATAGGATGCTGGATCTTCCATAAAAGATGTACATAGAGGAGGTACTAAAGAGGTTTAGCATGAAAAACTTTAAGAGAGGATTGGTGCCCTTCAGATATGGCATTCATCTCTCTAAGAAGATGTATCCTAACACACCTAAGAAAATTGAACACATGAGCAAAATCTCTTACGCTTCGGCAATAGGGAGCCTTATGTATGCCATACTATATACGTGACCTAATATCGCCCATGTTGTGAGTGTCACGAGTAGATATTAGTCGAATTCAGATGAAGAGCACTGGACTTCTATAAAACATATCCTTAAGTACTTGAGAAGGACTAAGGATATGTTCCTGATTTTTGGTAATGAAGAACTCCAGGTCTAGGGTTATACAGACTCAAATTTTATGTCTGATATAGATGATCGAAAGTCAATATTCGGTAGTCTGTTTGTGTGTAATGATGGTGCTGTCAGCTGAAAGAGTTTCAAGCAGACTATGATAGCAGATTTCATCATGGAAGTAGAGTACATTGCTACATCGAAAGCTGCAAAGGAGGCATTCTGGTTCAAGAAGTTCATCGCAGAACTCAAAGTGATGCCATCTGATGCCGTCCCTCTATACTGCGACAATAATGGTACCATAGCCCTAGCTAAGGAGCTGAGGTCTCATCAAAAATCCAAGCATATCGAGTGGCGATTCCACCTCATCCACGATTACCTTGAGAAGGGTTACATCGAGGTCAAGAGAGTCGATTCCATGGACAATGCGATAGATCCACTGATGAAGCCTCTAAGCCAGCAGGAGATCGAAGCCCATCTTGAGAAGATGGGACTTAGATTTGTAGCCAATTGACTTTAGGACAAGTAGAAGTTTGTTAGATGTGTGCTCTAGAAGCTAGATTGGCTAACACTTGTAATACACTTCTAAGGGCAATTTTATAATTTTGACTATAAATTAATAAAAGGATTATTTTCTATCACAGTGTGTATTTAAAGTGTATGTGATACATCCTTTGAGTTAATGGTAATGACAATTCATATTTTCAAAGAGTTGAAAATTTAAGATATGAATTTTCATAATTAACTCATAAACAACTTTCGACCGTAGGATCATCATGAGGATGGTGATTGATCTGGAAGATTGGTGTATAATCACTTTCTTTGAGTTGATGAGTCTTGAGTCTATGATGTGGAGACATCAGAGCGAGAGTACAGGTACTTGTTAGAGAACGAGGGCACTAAGCGTGACCACCTCGAGCATTCATAAGGAAGTCTATCTTCTCATCGATGATTGGCTCCATGTTGCAGTAGTGTGTCTGGTTCTTTGACCATTGGTGCATCGATAATTAATCTTGAGGGTGTTGTAGTTTGACTACACCATAACTCGATCTCCTAGCCATTTGGAATTCTGAGGTGTATGTTGGCTATAGTACGTTCATTATAGGAATTGAATTGCACCAATAAGGGATCTATCTATATCAGTAGATGAGAAGTAGCACTATGATGATCATGATAATCGAGTCCATAAGCCCATGGCCATGGCAGAGTGAAGATGATAGAAAGAGTTTCTATAAAGAATTTCACATAGGACTCGAATTGAATGATTAATTCATATGACGGATATTGGGTTTGACGAGTTCACCTTAATCCTAAACCTGTTGGGGCTCAAGATAGAAGAATCCAATCATATTGGTAATTTTGGGAAATATGTCCTAAAGCCAATCATCTATGTGGTAGATGATTGGAATTAGTATATGAATTATCTAATAATAATAATTATTTGACTGGTTTATCATAAAAATTTTATCTTTCTTAAATGAACTTCTAAATTATGATGAAGTCCTTAGAACTACAATCAATCGATAAAGAAGGATTTATTGGATGGTTCTTAAATTATTCATGACTAAATGTTAAGTTATTAACACAGACGATAACTTATCGAGTGTGGATCGCTGTATACCATATGCGTTGGTTGTCCTCGTAATCAAGTGGTGTGGAGGCATTGGTATGGCATCCAGGTGAGATGTAGGAGTACATCTGCACTGAACATGACTAATGTAGCACTCTACTATCAAGAGTAACTAGCTAAGGCCAATGGATAAAAGTGTTCCTCCGACCTAAGATTACCACGATGACTTGCAAGCAACTCACTATACTTTGGTTCCAGACTGTCTGTATTTCTAATATAGGATCGAAAGGTTTCTGGGTATAGTTAAGTACTTATAAAATTGGTGTGTGAGTTAAGATGGGATTGACCACTCCTGATTAACTTTAGGAAGAGAATGACTCGCTGTGTTCCAATTTAGCAAAATCTAGGCCTGGGTAATCCTCGTGAGGTGTCACAGGATTTGCAAAATTTTGAGATATAATAGAAATAACTTGTATGAGTGTTTGATAGCATACTCAAAGTTGTCTTAAGCATTATTGGTCATAGGAATGAATTATATGGTAACCATGGGCTAGGGTTCTAAGAATGTTGCTTTGCATACATTCGACCTATCCGGATATCGAAAATCATTGCTAGATGGTAACTTCGATTGGTACAGAAATTAGTTACTGTACTTTTGGCTTAGGTTTGAATCTATGGGTTCACACACATTAGAGCTTATAACCTAATCAAATGGTTAATCAATGACTAAGAATCGTTTCGAGGTCAAACATTCAATGTGATTGATGTTTGACCTAATGCAAGTTTTGTAAGAGGATTGATTAGCAATTAGATTGCTAATTGGCTCAATTTGATTGAGCAATTAGGCTAAGATCAAGTCTAATTGAATTAGATTTAATTAGAATTAGTTTGGACTTAATTGGGTTAAGTCTAATTGGTTTATTGGATAAGCCAATTGCAAGGGAAAATCATTTTCTAGTTGGGCTAGGATTTAAGTGCATCTAATTCCAAATTGACTTTGGATTTAAATCAAAATTAAATATAATTTAATTTGATTTAATTGAGCTCCTAATTATACTAGGATCATTTTTAATTGGTTGTAATTAATCTAGTTTGAATATAATTTAAATTGGGCTTTGACCTAGTCAAATAGGAGGTGTCCCAATTGGACTAGAACTCTCTCCCTTTCCTTGCGCCAACAATAGCTCATGCCCCAATTTTAATTTCTAGATGTTTACATTATTTTTCCATGCCCCAAAAATGGTTCCCAACCCCCTTCTTTTGTTGATTTGGAATTGGTTTTGATTTGATGAAAATAAGAAAATTGTTTGGCTTGGTTTCCTTTTGAAAAGAGTCTCTAGTCTCCAAAACTCTTCCTACCTACTATTGAATTTTTCTCCATGCCACCTAATGCTGGTCCACCCCATATTTGGTTTTCTTTTGGCATGATTTATAGGTATCTTATGCAGAAAAAAAAGGGGAGGGGCATCCAAGAGTTAGACACCCCATTACTTCCTAGTTTGACTAGGTCATTTGACCTAGTCAACCCAATTTTTATGGCACCTCTTTGAGATATCAATATGTTATCAAAAAAACTCTGAATTCCCATGGTAAAAACTAGAAGGAAGAGAAGGTTTGGTGTGGGGGTTATGGGTTCCTACTTTCTTGGAGAAATGGGTTTCATTATGACATGAAAAGTTCATGTCTTAATGAAGACAAAGGTAAGAGAAAAGTCCAGTTTCTCTTAGAGATTTATTTTCTAACCTTCCCTTGTTTTCTTGTGTGATTTTTATATGATAAAAATCTGAGAGAGAGAGAGAGAGGAAGGGTTTGAGGAAAGATGGCACCAAGATCATTAGAGAAAAGGTCTTCATCTGGACATCAATCATTGATGTCATGAAGGCACAAAGGTAAGAGAAGATTGTCTTCTCTTTATTTTTCTTTTGAGTATATTATTCTTCATTATTTTATATGATTTTTATATGACAAAGATCTAAGAGAGGGAGAGAGAGGAAGAGGGCATGGGATCTGTGCTCCAAGGTGTTGGGGCATGGTGATCATTTTTGGGCATGATCTAATCAGGTCCTGATGTGAGAAGAAGAAGAGAAGAAGGTCTTCTCTTAGGGTTTTCTTGAGAGCCCTTCTTCTCCATCCTATTATGAGATTTTTATGAGAATAATCTAAGAGTGTAAGATCTAGAAGAATAGGAAAAAAATATAGAGGAGAAGGTCTCCTTTGATCCTAGCATAGAGATATTTTTAGGACATCAATCGTTGATGTCCTAAAGGAGAAGATTTATCTTCTCCTAGGGTTTTTTCATATGTTTTTTATTTTAATTTTTTAGGAGATCCAAAAATTGAATTTCTTCATCGATCCTCCATGTATTCTTCATCTCTTAGAGAATCTCAGAGATTTGAAGAATACTTATTTGATTGACCATCAGCAGGGATCCGCATGAAGCTAGCACTTCTAGTGGATCTTTGTTTGACGAACTTTCGATCTATGTTGCAGGTTCGTATGGATCACTTGTAGAGGTCAGATGCTTGTGCGGCTCCAAAGGTAATAACAGATTCAACCACAAAGTTCTCAACCCATGCAAAGGTAAGAGATCTGATATCTTGGTGACCTAGATGAAATCTAGGATTAGATCTAGAATTATTCTAGATCTACGAATTGATATGATCAATACTACTTATGGTTAATTTAATTTTAGATTTATATTTATATCATAACATTTTATAGATTCTTGATGTCAAGTTTTGTAATTTGATTACATGCATGTTGTAGATTAAATAGTTTAATCTATGTCTTCCGCTGCTCTATATTTCAAAAAAGTTTTGAAATTTATACATGAAACCTTGCATGTTTTTCAACAGTGGTATCAAAGCATCTAGGTTCTTTTATAACATGTTCATGTATGCTTAAGAATAAATTTAAAAGTTTAAATTAATTAAAGATCGCACATACTGTCATAAGGTTGTCCTGTTGTAAGGTTAACCCCTTACAATGAAAAGATTATCCTAGTATGTGTTGATCTGAATCTAAATCATGAATAATTTATATTAGATCTAAGAAAATTTATAATTTAATTTTTTGATTTAAATTTAAAATTAAATAGATATTTGCTCTATTTTAGATTATTTAGATTAGATCTAAATAATATCAGGATTGCACATACTGCCATAAGATTGTCCTGATGTAAGGTTTACCCCTTACAGTGGAAAGATTATCCTAGTATATGTTGATCCAAGAATTCTAAATCATAAATATTTTAGATAAGATCTAAAGTAATTTATGATTTATTTTTAAATTTTAAATTTAATTTTAAATGGTTTATGATCTGATCTATATGATATGTTTTGTGTTTAGATCTAGATCCTCTTGTTGCATATGTTGATATATAATTTTTGTTTTAAACCTAGAATGTATATGTATGACATATTTATTTTATAGAATTTAAATTGAGAACCTACTTTTTGTAAAACCCTAGATTCAAAATCCTAGGATATGATCTAAATAATGAAATAAATCATATCTAAAACCATGTATTGAATATGATTCAATATAAATTGTTTACAATTTGAAAATGTTTCAAATAATAAAATTAGAAACTAGTTATGAGGTTCCATAAATCCAAACATTGAACTTAATTGAGAATTAAGTGATTATTTAGGATCTAGATTTGTGATTTGAAAATCCTAAGATAATTTCATAAAACTTGGGTTAAAGGTTAAATGGGTTATTTTTTATCAGGTCATTAATTGGGTTAGACCTAGGATTAGATTTAAATATGGACTTAGTTAAGAAATTGATCAAACCTAATTAATAGTTAATTAGAATTAGATCATTTCTTTTCTATAGATTAATTCAATAGTTGTAGTTGATCAAAGTTCATATATCTAACAAATGGATCTGATTGTGGCTCAGTGGTTGAGCCTGAGTCTTTAGGCAGACCAAATCAAAACTAACAAACCAATTGATGTCTAAGGTAAGTCTGGCATTCTGGACTGATGGTTTTTAATTAGTAGCCTAGTTACCTAATCATTTCTGATGGTGTCTAAGGAAAGCCTTGGCAGACCCTCCCATCGATCTCACTTACTTGGCCAAGGTGGTTAATCAGATTTCGATTAGATTGCTTATTGATTCGAGCTAACCCATGTCATATAGAAAATCAGTGAGACTGATTTCATTTAGTGAAACTGATTTTGGTGCCCATGGACCAAAATTGAGCCTAATCCTCATCAGTGACTTGTGAAGTCAGTGGGAGGACCTAACTTGGTGAAGTCAGTGGAAGCAAATTGGTCCATATCCTTTATCCTTAAATCACTAATAATTTAAATCTTCTAAAATTATTAGGTCCTTAAAATGATGAAGTTATGGAGAAAATTAAGTCATAGCCTCCCATTAAGGTGTTTGATAATGAGTCCATTAACTCAATAATCATTAGAGGCCCATAGGCCTGGTGCTTGTTGACTAATGAAATTATCATTCATCATATGATGATTTGGATGTGTCTCTCGAATGGTGGTTAGGTTGATCAACCATAGTTGGACTTAATCATTCATTAGTTAGATGCACCAAGTATGCTCATATTAATGGTTGGACCTAACCGAATCCTTACAGTGGAAGCCCTAGCCTACCGATTAGATTTTTGGGGCAAAATTAAATTACTAGAAGTTGTTTGGAGAAACAATTGATTATGAACCTACCCTTAGGTGTATATGGATTGACCAACCATAGTTGGGCTTATGTGCAGTCTATGTAGATTCTAGTACCTACTAGGGAATTAAAGTAATTTTCTAAATTGGAGGTAGAGGCTACCAATTCGAATAAAATAGTGGAAGAATCTTTAGACTAAAGTCTAAGTCTTTAGGCTTAAAATAATTCATATACTTAGGTCATTGTTCTCTTTTCTCAAATTAAGGCTAAATCCTAATTGCTCCTATCACTGTTAGACAGTGAAGACTTATGGACCCAACTTCAATAATCAATATTGAGAGTTGAATTTGGTTCAGTAATACGAATGGGTTCGTACTAAGGCTTCTAAGCTCAGTCAAAACAATAAATCCTAAAGGAAGAAGAATTGTCTTGCTTTCTTTGACCATAATAGGTTGAACAAGAGAAAGGAGTAAGAGTTTCTTATCAAGGACGTTATATGATAACACCTTAAAATTTCTCTGTATGTAATTCTACTACCTAAGTATTAGATACTAGTGGTCTTATACAATTCATTGCAAGAACTTTAGGTAAGTGGAATGTACACACCCTAGTTAGATTATGTCATGGATATCTATGTTTGGCATTATAGGCTTAGTCATGTTAACAAGAACAGGATAAATGGGTTAGCTTGAGAGAAAAATCTCGATATCAATGATTGTGAATCATTAATAGCCTCTAAATCTTGTCTTCTTGGAAAGATGACAAAGTCACCTTTTACTAAAAAAGGTGAAGGAGCCAATAAAATTCTAAGTCTCATATGTGGTGATGTATGTGGACTTATGAACTTAAGTGCTAAAGAAAGATATTAGTATTTCATTACAGACGACCTATCTAGGCATGGATGCATCTGGCCTGAATCATTTAAAATATTCAAATGATTCAATAATGAAAAAGAAAAAATAAACTGGAAAGAGCATTGGAACTCTTCAATCAGATCGAGGAGGCGAATACTTATCCAGTAATTTTGTGATATATCTAAGAGAGAATAGGATTCTCTCTCAGTGGATTCCTTTTTAAAACATAGTGTATCAAGAAGAAAATTAAACTTTGTTAGACATGGTTCAATCCATGATAGGGTTCACTAGTCTATCTATTTTAGGGTTATGCTTTACTGACTATTTGTTTTACTCTAAAAATTTATACCGAGTGAATCTATTGCATTGACTCCATATGGGATATGAATCGGGCATAGACCTAGACTCTTTCACCTTCAATTTTGGGGTTGGTCGGCCTATGTCATAGGTTTGCACATAGATAAACTTGGATGCTGATCCAATAGGTATTTAAGGATGATTAATTCTACCCCACTGAAGAACATGAGATGTTCATTAGCAGTAGGGCATTTCTTTTGGAAAGAGTTCCTTAGAGAAGGAACTGATACCTATCAAGTTGAACTTAGAGAAGTTTGATTGGTAGAAAAGAACTGACGTAATCTAGTAAATCCATAAAATCAAATTTGATCAGATCAAATCTGGAGCGCATTAAAGTATCACCATTTAGGAGATCTGGTATAGTACCGCATTAGCTGGATAGATACTTTAGTATCTATGTTCGAGATGGCGATCATATTGAGCTCGATGAGAACAACAAGGATCCAACCATCTATAGGGATATAATATAATGATCTGACTCTGAGAAGTAGCTTGGATTAACATGATCCAAATTGAAGTCCATGAAAATCAATAGTGTATGGATACTAAATGATTCACCTGAAGGGATAAAATCCATTGGGTGTGAATGAATTTTCAAAAGAATCAAAGTAGTGCAGATGGAAAGGTAAAGGCCTTAAAGCCCATTTAGCTATTACCTCAGAATTAGAACATATGTTTTGAATGTACGCCTTTGTTATGAACAAAGATAAATCCTACATTTATAGTTGGGCAAAATATTCTGTAGTGTTATTCTTTGTGTTGTCTGTGGATGAAATTCTCTTAATCGAGAATGATATTCTAGCATTGCAAAGAATAAAGACTTAGCTGTCATCTTATTTCTCTATGTACGTGACCAGACATGGTATACTCACTAGAGGTAGTGAGCAGATACCAATCTAATCCAAGTGAGAGCCACTGAAAGATTGTATAGACAATCCTCAACTATTTTGAAAATACTAAGGTTCAGTGACTCAAATATGAAAGTATTGACTTAAAACATGTGAATATTTCAATTTCAATCAGAACAAGATGATAATAAGAGAATGTCAGCTCATACCCTAATTGTAGGAGCAATCTGCTGGAAAGGCTCCAAGCAGGATACTTTAGCTTATTCAGTTAGTGATGTAGAGACATCTTGGCATATGATGCTGCTATGTAAGCTGCATAGTTGCTAAGATTCATTAGTAGGATGGGAGTGGCACCCTCCATAGATGGTCTAGTCCTATCGTAGCACTGAAGCTATAGCTGAGACTAAAGAACCAAAGAACCAGCATATTCTGCATTGCTATCACCTTTAATTTTTTATCAGGGTGACGTCGATCTTTAGAAGATCGATGGATAAGAACTTGACTGATCCATTTGCTAAGGCCTCGAAACTAAAGAGTTCTACAAACTCAAGTGGAAGATAGGATATTTGATATTATTTTGATTGGCTTTAGTCCAAGTGGGAGTTGTTGGAAAATGTATCCTTAAGCCAATCATCTAAGTGATAGATGATTGAAATTAGTATATAAATTATCTAATAATAATAGTTATTTGGTTGGTTCATCATAAAAGTTCTATCTTTCTTAAATAAATTCCTAAATTATGATGAAGTCCTTAGAACCATAATCAATCGATAAAGAAGGATTTATCAGATGGTTCTTAAATTATTCATGATCAAATGATAAGTTATTAATAAGGATGATAATTTATCGAGTGTAGGTCGCTGTATGCCAAATGCGTTGGTTGTCCTCATAACCAAGTGGTATGGAGATACTGGTATGGCATCCAGGTGAGATGTAGGAGTACATCTATACTGAACGTGACCAATGTAGACTCTACTGTTAAGAGTAGCTAGCTAAGGCTAATGGGTATAAGTGTCCTTCCGACCTGAGATCACCATGGTGACTTGCAAGCAACTTACTGTACTTTGATGTCAGACTGCTTGTATTTCTAATATAGGATTTTAAAAGTTTTTGGATACAGTCAAGTACTTGTAAAGTCGGTGTATGAGTCAAGATGGAATTGACCACTCCTGATTAACTTCAGGAAGAGAATGACTCACTATGTTTCAATTTAGCAAATCTAGGCCTGAGTAATCCTCATGAGGTGTCATGGGATTTGCAAAATTTTGAGACACAATAGAAATGACTTATAGCGCAGATGGGAAGTGTTGGTGTAGAATGTGATTATTGTCGGATCTAGCTAGAGTGGAGGAGGATGAGGTCGCCATCAGAGACCTACAAAATAAAGTTTCGTCTGGAGCCGATGGGGGTAGCTTCGGTAGGACCCTCCGACGATTTAGTTAGCTCTTCCGGCCAACAAAAATGGAGTGCTCTAGAATGAGTTCGATAAAGTTTAGAGAAGAAGGGGAGGGCTTAGAGCCTACAGATTAGAGCTTAGAGCTTAGAGCTTAGAGCAAACGTATCTAGAGCGCCCTTTTTATAGGCGGAGCTCATAGCTGGTTGATGGTGATGGCTGCAGCTATCAGGTAGTAGGCCGCTCAAGGTTCGAAGGGGTCAGTCCCGGGGGAAGGCATCATCTGCAGTGCCATCTGTAACAGATTAATGGTGACAACCATCACCGCCCGGTAGCTGGTCGCTGTCACCTGCAGTGGACTGATGGTGATGGTCGTAGTCGTCCGATATTGAGCCACTCAGGGCTGAATGGAGGGTTGAAGAGCTTTGATGTGTACCCATTTTGGAGGAGTTCACTCGAAGGGAATATGGCTGGAGAGGATCGTCGGAAGGAATACTAGCTGAAGGAGCTTGGAAGGAGTTCGACTCCCATAGGCATCCATCTAAAGGAGGGATCCAAGAGTCCGACCAAAGGAGGTGTCTGGAAGGAGTCCAACTCTTGAAGAAGTCCGACCGAAGGAGGTGTCTGGGAGGAGTCTGACTCTTGGAGAAGTTCAGCTGAAGAGAATGTCTGGGAGGAGTCTGGCTCCTGAAGAAGTCCGACCAAAGGGGATGTCTAGGAGGCATTCGACTAGAGTTCAGCTACTAAGAAGTTTGAATGATGAGGAGTTCGACCATTGAGAAGTTCGACTAAGGCTCGTCTGTTGGAGAGTTTGGAAGGGGCTCGACCTCTAAAGAGTTCGACCGGCTGAAGGAGTTCGGCTAAGACCCGTTCGCTGAAGCTCTTCCATGGCTACCGATTGCATTAGGCTGAGCATCGAATTAGACTTTGGCAGGAGTGGGGTTTATCCCCAGCAATAGTCCCCCCCACTCCTGAGTTCGAAACTCGAAAGAAGAGAGTGTAGAAAAAGTGACTGCCGAAGTCCTTTTCTGGGCTCCGTGCTGGTTCAGGCTGAAGCTCGAGGGAGTTCTCATCTCCAGCCAAAGTTGATGTTGAAGTTGAAGCTCGAAGGAGATCTCATCCCCAACCGAGGTTGACTCGATCGCTCGGGAGAGATCTTATCTCTAGTAGAGGTTGTTGCGGTCACTCGGGAGAGATCTTATCTTTGGCCGAGGTTGACTCGGGCGCTCAGAGGAGATCTTATCTCTTACAGCCGAGGTCGTTGCGGGCACTCAGGAAAATCTTATCCCCTACAGCCGAGGTTGGCCTGGACCCTCGGGGAAGATCTTATCTCCTACAGCTGAGGTTGTTGTGGACGCTCGGAGGAGATCTTATCTCTTGCGGTCGAGGTTGCCTCGAAGGACATCTTATCTCCTATAGCCGAGGTTGGCCCTGACCCTCGGGAGAGATGTTATCTCCTACGGTTGAGGTTGATACAGACGCTCGGGGGAGATCTTATCTCCTGCAGCTGAGGTAGGCCTAGACCCTTGGGGGTGATGTTATCTCCTGCAGTCGAGGTTGATGCGGGCGCATGGGGGAGATCTTATCTCCTGCAGCCGAGGTTGATGTGGACGCTCGGGGAGATGTTATCTCCTGCAGCCAAGGTTGATGCGGGTGCTCGGGGGAGATATTATCTCCGACAGTCGAGGTTGATACGGATGCTCGGAGGAGATCTTATCTCTTACAGCCGTGGTTGATGTGGGCGCTCGAGGGAGATCTTATCTCCTACAGCCAAGGTTGGCCCAGACCCTCGGTGGAGATTTTATCTTCTACAGTCGAGGTTGCCTTAGGAAAGATCATATCTCTTGTAGTCGAGGTTGACGCGGATGCTCGGAGGAGATCTTATCTCTAGCAGTCGAGGTTGGCCCGGACCCTCAGGGGAGATCTTATCTCCTATGGCCGAGGTTGCCTCGGGGGCGATCTTATCTCCTACAACCGAGGTTGATATGGGCGCTCGAGGAAGATCTTATCTCCTACAGCTAAGGATGGCCTAGACCCTCGGGGGAGATCTTATCTCCTACGGTCGAGGTTATTATGGGCGCTCGGGGGAGATCTTATCCCCTATGGCTGAGGTTGCCTCGGGGGAGATTTTATCTCCTAAAAGTCGAGGTTAACGTGGGTGCTTGGGAGAGATCTTATCTCTTGCAATCGAGATTGGCCCGGACTCTTAGAGGAGATCTTATCTCCTACGACTGAGGTTGCCTCAGAGGAGATCTTATCTCCTATGGCTGAGGTTGTCACGGTCGCTCAAGAGAGACTTTTCTCTAGTCGAGGTTGACTCAGGCACTCAAGGGAGATCTTATCTCCTATGATCGAGGTTATTGTGGGTGCTTGGAGAGATCTTATCTCCTGTAGTCGAGGTCGGCCCGGACCCTCGAGGGAGATCTTAGCTCCTACAGCTGAGGTTGTTGCGGGCACTTAGGGGAGATCTTATTTCCTGCAGCCGAGGTTGATGCAGGCACTCGGAGGAGATCTTATGTCCTACAGTCGAGGTTGGCCCTGACCCTCGGGGGAGATCTTATCTCCTACAACTGAGGTTGACGCGGGCGCTCGGGAGAGATCTTATCTTCTACAATCGAGGTTGGTCCAGACCCTTAGGGGAGATCATATCTCTATAGCTGAGGTTGCCTCAGGGGAGATCTTAACTCCTATAGTCGGGGTTGACACGACGACGCTCAGGAGAGATCTTATCTCCTGCAGCCGAGGTTGGCCCGAACCCTTAGGGGAGATCTTATCTCCTACGGCCGAGGTTGCCTCAGGGGATTTTATCTGCTATGGCTGAGGTTGCCTCAGGGGTGATCTTATCTCCTACAGTCGAGGTTGATGTGGGTGCTCGAGGGAGATCTTATCTCCTATAGTCGAGGTCGACCTAGACCCTCAGGAGAGATCTTATCTCCTATGGCCGAGGTTGTTGTGGACACTCGGGGGAGATCTAATCTCCTGCGGTCGAGCTTTTCTCGAGGAAGATCTTATCTCCTGCAGCCAAGGTTAATGTGGGCGCTCGGGAAGATCTTATCTCCTACAGTCGAGGTTGGCCCGAACCCTCAGGGAAGATCTTATCTTCTACGACCGAGGTTGCCTCGGGGGAGATCTTATTCCTACGATCGAGGTTGTCACGGTCGCTTGGGAGAGATCTTATCTCTAGTCGAGGTTGACTCGGGTGCTCGAGGGAGATCTTATCTCCTATAGCCGAGGTTGTTTCGGGCGCTCAAGGAGATCTTATCTCCTGCATGTCGAGGTTGGCCCAAACCCTCGGGGTGATCTTATCTCCTGCAGTCGAGATTTGTTGCGGGCACTCGAGGAAGATCTTATCTCCTACAGTCGAGGTTGTTGCGGGTGCTCGAGGGAGATCTTATCTCCTATGGTCGAGGTTGGCTCAGACCCTCGGGGGAGATCTTATCTCCTGCAGCCAAGGTTGTTGCAGATGCTCGGGGAGATCTTATCTTTTTATGGCCGAGGTTGCATCAGGGGAGATTTTATCTCCTACAGCCGAGGTCGACCCTCGGGGGAGATGTTATCTCCTGTGGTCGAGGTTGATACCGATGCTCGAGGGAGATCTTATCTCCTGCAGTCGAAGTTGGCTCGGACCCTTGGAGGTGATGTTATCTCCTACAGCCGAGGTTGATGCGGGCACTAGGGGGAGATCTTATCTCCTGCAGCCGAGGTTAGCCCTAACCCTCAGGGGAGATTTTATCTCCTACGGTCGAGGTTGATGCGGAAGCTTGGGGGAGATCTTATCTCCTACAGTCGAGGATGATGCGGGCGCTCAGGGGAGATCTTATCTCCTACAACCGAGGTTGGCCCGAGCGCTCGGGGGAGATCTCATCTCCTATGGTCGAGGTTGCCTCGGTGGAGATCTTATCTCCTATAGTCGAAGTTCAAGGTTGAACTCCACGAATTCCTGCTGGCAAAGACCTCGAAGCTTGATCTTTGACTCTGCTCATGTTTAGGATGGGGTTCTCCTTCTATTCTCAATGTGGCTACTTTCGGCCGTTTCCTTCCCATCATCATGTAATTCTTGCATCAGGGAATAATAATGCTGAAATGAAGTAGTTTTATTAAAGGGAGATTATTGTTAATACATCCTCAGATTTTCTAAGTTCCAAGGTCGTGGAAGCATCATCCCTCTGAGCTTCTTCAAGTGATAAGTACCGCATCGGATGACCTCCACCACTTCATACGGGCCTTCCCAATTAGGGGCAAGCTTTCCCTGGCCCTGAGGCTAAGAGACAGCGACTCGTCGGAGCACTAAGTCCCCCACTCTAAACGTCTTGCCTCTAACTCTGAAGTTGTAGTACTGAGCCACCTTTCATCTATAGGCTGCCATCCAGATGCGGACTTTCTTCCTTTTTTCCTCCAGTAGGTTGAGGTTAACTCTAACATCCTGTGGGTTGTGCTGCTTGTTGAAGCCCACGACTTATGCCAATGGGAGCTTATGCTCGATCGGGATAACTGCCTCCATGCCGAAGGCCAAGGCTAATGGTGTTTCCCCAGTCGGCATCCTTTGTGTAGATCGATACGCCCAGAGGACGTGGTAGAGTTCGTCCACCTAGGCCCTCTTTGCCCTATCGAGCCTCATCTTGATGCCTTACAGTAGGGTTCGGTTGGTCACCTCAATTTTTTCATTGGCCTATGGATGAGCCACCGATGTGAAGCAGTGGAAGATGTTTAGTTCTTCATAGAACTCGATGAACCTCGCTCCAGTGAACCATCGCCCATTATCGGTTATAAGGATTTAGGGCAGACCGAACCGATAGACTAGTGACTTTCAGACGAAGTCCTGCACCTTGGTCTTGGTAATCTTCGCTAGTGGTTTGACTTTGACCCACTTGGTGAAATAGTAGATTGCAACTAGGAGGAACATCCGCTGTCCGAACGCTGTCGAAAAGGGGCCAAGTATGTCCATTCCGCATTGCGCAAATGGCCAAGGTGTGCTTAGCAGAGCAAGCTCGGATGTTGATTGTCTTTGTACGTTGGCGTTCTTCTGACAGCGGTCGCACTTCTTCATATACTCGATGGAATCGTGAAACAAGGTCGCCAATAGTACCCTTATCAAAGTAATTTTTGCGATAGGGACTTGGCTCCTATGTGACTTCCATAGAGTCCTTCATGCACCTCCCATAATGTGAGGTCGGCCTCTGAAGGTCAGAAATATCTCAGCAGCGGAAGCGAGTATGACCTCTTATACAACCTGCCTTCATGCAAAATGTAGCGGGAGGCCTGAATCCTGAGTTTTCGAGCTTCTTTTGGGTCATGAAAAAGGACCCCCTTCTTATGGTAGGCGACCAACGGGTCGATCCAGCTTGGCTCGAATTCTATCTGTAGAACGACCTGAGGTTCCTCAGAGGTTGGGCACTTCAGAGTCTCCAAAGTACTTCTTTGGGCAGTTCGGTTGGGGCTGAAGTAGCCAACTTAGAAAGAAGATCGGCTCTTGCATTTTCTACCCTTGGAATCTGTTGAATGCTGAAACTATCAAAGGCCAGAGTCAAATCCCTCAGTTTTCCAAGGTATCTTACCATGCTTTTCTCCCATGCTTCGTAGCTGCCATTAACTTGGTCGACCACCAACTAAAAATCACTATAGACTTGAAGTCGATCTACTTTTAATTCTCTTGCTATTTTTAATCCAACGATCAGTACTTCATATTCGGCCCCATTATTGGTCGTGGAGAACTCGAAGCATAGTGCATACTCAGCAACGACTCCCTTAGGGTTGACCAAGACCAGCCCCGCACCAGCTCCAGCGGAGTTGGATGAACCATCCATGTGTAGAGCCCAAAAGCCTTCGAAAAGGTCAGCACTTTCCTCAGGGAGGTTTGTCTGTGATAGCAGGGCATCGGTCTCATTCTGTTCAAGCTCAGCTTCAATTGGAATGGTGCATTCTAACATAAAATCTACCAATATCTGAGCCTTGATCGATGGTTGGGGCCGGTAGTTGATGTCGAACTCTATGAGCTCGATTGCCCATTTTGCGATTCTTCCAAAAGCGTTCGCTCAGTGAAGGGCTGCTTTTATTGGTTGGTCCATGAGGACCATTATGGTGTGCTCCTAAAAATAAGGTCAGAGCCTCCTGGCAGCAATTAGAAGAGAGTAAGTTAGTTTTTCTAACCTAGAGTACCTGATCTCCGCATCCCTTAGGATCCGACTCATGTAGTAGACCGATCGCTGCATCTTCACTTCTTCCTTGACCAAGACTACCGCCAGGACAACTGAAGAGATAGCTAGGTACAGGAATAATTCCTCTCTAGGTTCGAGCTTTGTCAGTAGTGGGGGTGAGCCGAGGTAGTTTTTAAGCTCCTCGAATGCCTGTTGGCACTCTGCCATGCAACAGAAGTTCTTTGGTTACCTGAGAACTTGGAAGAAGGGCACACATCGTTCGACTAACCTTGAGACAAAGTGATTTAGGGATGCCATTTTTTTGATCAGGCGTTGAACTTCCTTGATCATCTTTGGAGCGGTCATCTCCTGAATGGCTCGGATTTTCTTGGGATTTGCTTTGATTCCTCATCTTAACACCATGAACCCTAGAAATTTCTCGGAGGTCATACCAAAGGTGCACTTGGTCGGGTTCAGTTTCATCTTGTGCTTCTTAAGTGCACCAAAGGTCTCTTTAAGGTCGGCAAGGTGGTTTGTTGAAGCTCGACTTTTGACGAGCATATCATCCACGTACACCTCCATGTTATGGCTGATCTACTCCAAGGGGCATGACCCTGTAATAATAAAGACCATGGTTAGTAATAAAAGTGGTCTTCTCTTCATCCTCAAGCACCATCCGTATCTAGTTATAACTAGAAAAGGCATCCATGAAGGTGAGAAGCTCATGGCCTGAGGTCGCATCCATCAGTTGATCAATCCTTGGTAGAGGGTAGCTATTGTTCGGGCAGGCCTTGTTCAGCTTTTTGAAGTCAATGCACATCCTTCACTTATTGTTCGCCTTTTTGACGAGGATCACATTTGAGACCTAGGTTGGATAATTAACCTTCTGGATGAATCCGACATTGAGGAGCTTGTCTACTTCGGTGATTGCTTTCTGCCTCTTTGGGGCATGGTGGTGCATCTTTTTTTTTTATCAGTCGATGCCTTGGATCGATCGCCAGTCGATGTTCCATGACCTCGGCGTCAATCCCCGACATGTCCGCTGGGGTCCAGGCAAAGATGTCCACATTTCTTCTGAGGAAGACAATAAGTTGCTCTCAAACCTTGTCCGCCAAGTTGGAGTCGATCTGCACCGCATGCTCCACGTTTCCATCATTTAAGGGCACGGAGATGAGGTCCTCCATAGGCTCGCCCCGCTCCTTAGTGAGGTCATCGCAGACATCCAGTCCGTCAATGAGATAAGGGTCAGATTGTTCTCCCTTATGTAGGGCAATTGAGTAGCAGTGCCTCGCCAGAGCTTAGTCTCCCCTGACCTCTCCGATCCCGTGACTTATCGAAAACTTCATCTTCAAATAATAGATTGACACCACCGCTCGAAGTGCATTTAGACCAGGTCGGCCGAGAATGACATTGTAGGCGGACAGAGTCCTCACGACTAGAAAATCGACCTATGCTTTAGTCAGTTTCGGATGTTGCCCTACCGTCACAGTCAAAGTTATTATGCCTTCAACTGATACAGCATTGTCAGTGAATCCTACCAGTGGAGAGTTCATAGGCCCCAAGCGATCATCGGGTAAGGATATTTTTGAGAAGGCATAATAAAATAATACATCGATCGAGCTTCCATTATCCACCAAAATGTGGCGTACATCATAGTCGGCAATGTTCAAAGAAATTGCAACCACATCATTATAAAAAAATTGGAGACCCTAGGCATCCATCTCGGTAAAGGTCATGGGTTTCTTGGTCCTCCATCTCTTCATCGGTCCCTCAGATCCACTGGCCTCTCTTTGTTGAAGTCCCTCCGAGATAGTATTGATGACGTTGAGAGATGGCCGATCTTCTTGTTGGTCCTCCTCACTTGGTGGTAATGCCCTCAACCGACCCTCCCACTCTTCAGACCATCTCCGTAGGAATCGGCCAAGTCTGCCTCGCCTAACGAGCTCTTCGATCTCATCTTGGAGCTGGATGCACTCCTCAGTGTCATGGCCATGGTCATAATGATAAAGATAGAACTTGTTGGGATTATGTTTGCTGAGGCAAGAATGCATCCTCTTCGGTCTCAGAAGTTGTTTCCCGATTTCCATCAGCACTTGAGTCTTCAGAGCGTTAAGGGGGGCGTAGTTGTAAAATCTTCATTGGAAAGAACCTCGGTGCTGGGGAGAACCTCGGCATGCCCTTTCGTTGGGGCTTCCTCACCTTCGGGTCCGAGAGGAAGTTTGGGCTTGCCTATGTCCGGAAGGAGTCTGGGAATGTGGTCGAGCTTCACTCCGCTTTCCTTCTTCGATGGGCCTGCCTGGCCTATCGATTCACTGCTTGCCGCTGGCTTCATCATCCTTAGCCTTGAAGGTCTCCTCTGTCCGAGCATAACCTTCAGCCCGAGCTAGCATGTCAGCAAAGTTCCTAGGATACTTTTTTTCAGGGAGAACAGCAAGTCATTCTTCTGAAGGTCGCCCTTGAGGGCGACCATTGCGACTTATTGGTCCAGATTTTGGACCTCCAATGTGGCAGCATTAAACTGAGTGACATAAGTCCAGATGGATTCCTCCTCCTTCTGCCTAATGGTCAACAAAAAATTCGAACCTTAGCACGGATGCCGACTACTAACGAAGTGGGCTACAAACTGTTGGCTCATCTAATCAAATGATAAGATGGTACTCAGCTTAAGCACCGAGTACCAGTTCCTGGCGACTCCCTTAAGGGTAGAGGGGAAAGCCCGGCACAAGATAGCATCTGGCATGCCATGGAGGAACATCATTATCCGAAAGGCTTCTAGGTGGTCGATTGGATCGATGGTCCCATCGTAACTCTTAAACTGCGGAAGCTTGAAATTCGTCGGGATCGGTTCCTGCATAATTTTCTGTAAAAAAGAAGGTTCAGTACAAATATCATTACCACGTGAGGAGGGAGTGTGATGGAGTTCTTTAATTCGTCGGCTCATTTCTAAGAGCCTTTGATCTAGGAGATCTTCACGATCTTTGATCTCCAAGGTTTTCTGGTAGAATGGGTGCGAAGCTTCCCCCTTGGTCAAGTCGTGGTCCGAGCAGGGGGCCTCCATCCTCTGCTTTCTTCTTTCGGGGATCGGCAGTCGGGTAGCCCAAGTCGGCCATTCTTGGATCGGACCACAGGAATCTAGAGAATTCTACTCTAGTTGAGCCGATGTCGGGACTTGTCGGTGCATGGCCTACACCGCCTGCATCGCCTTCGTGAGGCCACGAACCTGCTGGATGAGCAGATCAAACTGCTTCGCATCCACCATAGCCATAAGTGGAACTTGGGTTGCCCAGATTGGAGTGGGAGCAGATGGATCTGAATGGGATCAGGCCATGGAGGCCGTCGATCATCGGGTCGAAGCTGTCCTGGGGGGCATTTTCTCCTAGAAAAGAACTCTGGAGAGGAAGGAGGGAGGTTGTCGCTGAGCACTCCTTTAAGAACAAGGAAACCTTAGAGATAGAGGCCCTTCCTCTAGCGCCAATCTATTGCTGCAGAATGTGGTTGTCGTCGGATCCAGCTAGAGTGGAGGAGGACGAGGTCGCCATCGGAGATCTGCAAAACAAAGTTTCCTCCAGAGCTGGTGGGGGTAGCTCTGGTATGACCCTTCGATGATCAAGTCAGCTCTTTTGGCCAACAGAAATGGAGTGCTCTAGAATGAGTTTGATAGAGTTTAGCGAAGGAGAGGAGGGCTTAGAGCCTAGAGCTTAGAGCAAACGTATCTAGAGGGCCCTTTTTATAGGTGGAGGTCATAGCAGATTGATGGTGATGGCTGCAGCTATCAGGTAGCGGCCCGCTCGAGGTTTGATGGAGTCAGTCCTGAGGGAAGGCACCATCTGCAGTGCTGCCTGCAATAGATTGATGGTGATAGCCATCATTGTCGATAGTGGATCACTATCTCCTATAGCAGACTGATGGTGACGGCCATAGCCATCCGATATTGAGCCACTCGAGGTCGAATGGAGGGTTGAAGAGCTTTGATGTGTACCCATTTTGGAGGAGTTTGAACTCCCAAACAAAATATGACTGGAGAGGATCATCGGGGAGGAACACTAGCTGAAGGAGTCTGGAAGGAGTTCGGCACTCGTAGGCGTCCATCTGAAGGAGGGATTTAGGAGTTCGATCGAAGGAGGTGTTTGGGAGGAGTCTGACTCTTGGAGAAGTCCGATTGAAGGAGGTGTCTGGGAGGAGTCCGACTCTTGGAGAAATTCGACCAAAGGGGATGTCTGGGAGGAGTCTGACTCCTGAAGAAGTTCGATCGAAGGGGATGTCTGGGAGGCATCCGACTGGAGTTTGGCTGCTGAGAAGTTCGACCGCTGAGGAGTTCGACTGCTGAGGAGTTTGGCTAAGGCTCATCCGCTGGAAAGTTTGGAAGGGGCTTAGCCTCTAAAGAGTTCAGTCGGTTGAAGGAGTTCGGCTTAGACCCGTTCGCTGAAGCTCTTCCATGGCTGCCGGTTGCATTAGGCTGAGCATCGAATTGGACTTCAACAAGAGTGGGGTTTATCCCCAACACGAAGGTAAAGACCAGTAAAGCCCATTTGGCTATTATCTCAATTTTGGAACATACATTTTGAATGTATGTCTTTGTTATGAACAAAGATAAATCCTGTATATGTAAGTGGGCAAAATGTTCTATAGTGTTATTCCTTGTGTTGTCTATGGATGAAATTTCCTTAATCGAGAATGACATTCTAGCATTGCAAGGAATAAACGTTTGGCTGTCATCTAATTTTTTCCATGCTCAAAATCAAATATGGTGTATTCACTAATGTAGTGAGTAGATGCCAGTTTGATCTAAGTATGATCCACTAGAAGATTATATGGACAATCCCTAAGTATTTGAAAAATACTAAGATCCAGTGACCAAACAATGGAAATACTGACTTAAGACATGTTGATGTTTTAATTTTAGTCAGAACAAGATGACAATAAGAAAATGTTAGATCATATCCTAATTGTAGGAGGAATCTGCTGAAAAGGTTCCAAGTAGGACATTATAGCCTATTCAGTTAGTGATGTAGAGTACATCATGGCATATGATGCTGCCATGTAAGCTGTGAAGTTGCTGAGGTTCATTAACAAATTGAGAGTGGCACCCTCCACCAATGGTCCAGTCCTATTGTAGCACTGAAGCCATAGCTCAGGCTAAAGAACTGAAAGACCAGCATATTCTGCATCGCTATCATCTTTGATTTTAGATCAGCATGATGTCGATCATTGGAGGATTGATAAAAAAGAAGAACTTGACCGACCCATTTGCTAAGGCCTTGGAACTAAGAAGTTCTATGAATTGAAGTGAAAGATAGGATATTTGATATCATTCTGATTGGCTTTAGTCCAAGTACAAGTTATTGGAAAATATGTCCTTAAGCAAATCATCTAAGTGGTAAATGATTAGAATTAGTATATGAATTATCTAATAATAATAGTTATTTGGCTGGTTCATCATAAAAGTTCTATCTTTCTTAAATAAACTTCTAAATTATGATGAAGTTGTTAGAACCATAATTAATCGATAAAGGAGGATTTATCAGATGGTTCTTAAATTATTCATGATTAAATGATAAGTTTTTAACAAGGACGATAACTTATCGAGTGTAGGTTGCTATATGCCATATGCGTTGGTTATCCTCGTAACCAAATGGTATGGTGATACTAGTATGGCATCCAGGTGAGATGTAGGAGTACATCTACACTGAACATGATCAATATAGCACTTTACTATCAAGAATAGCTAGCTAAGGCCAATGGATATAAGTGTCCCTCCGACCTGAGATCACCATGGTAATTTGCAAGGAACTCACTGTACTTTGATGTCGGACTGTCTATATTTCTAATATAGGTTCGAAAGATTTCTAGATATAGTCAAGTACTTGCAAAGTCGGTGTGTAAGTCAAGATAGGATTGACCACTTTTGATTCACTTTAGGAAGAGAATCACTCGCTATGCTTCAATTTAGCAAAATCTAGGCCTAGGTAATCCTTATGAGGTGTCACAAAATTTGCAAAATTTTGAGATACAATAGAAATGACTTGTATGAGTGTTTGATAGGATACTCAAAATCATCTTGAGCATTATTGATCATAGGGATGAATTATATGGTAACCATGGGCCAGGGTTCTAAGAATGTTGCTTTGCATACATTCAGCCTATCCGGACATCGAAAATCATTGCTAGATGGTAACTTTGATTGGTATAGAAATTGATTTCTATGCTATCGGCTTAGGTTCGAATCTATGGGGTCATATACATTAGAGCTTGTAATCTGATCAGATGGTTAATCGATGATTAAGAATCATTTCGAGGTCAAACATTCAATACGATTGATGTTTGACCTAATGCAAGTGTTGCAGGAGGATTGATTAGCAATTGGATTACTAACTAGCTTAGTTTGATTGAGCAATCAGGCTGAGATCAAGTCTAATTGAATTAGATTCAATTAGAATTGGTTTGGATTTAATTGGGTTAAGTCCAATTGGTTTATTGGATAAGCTAATTGTAAGAAAAAATCAATTCCTTGTTGGACTAGGATTTTAGTGCATCTAATTTCAAATAAACTTTATATTTAAATCAAAATTAAATATAATTTAATTTAATTTAATTGAGCTCCTAATTGGACTAGGATTACTTTTAATTGGTTGTAATTAATCTAATTTAAATATGATTTAAACTAGGCTTTGACCTAGTCAAATAGGAGGAGTCCCAGTTGGACTGGGACTCCAACTGGGACTCTCACCCTTTCCATGCGCCAACAATAGATCATGCCCCACTTTTAATTTCCAGATGTTTATGTGATTTTTCCATACCCCAAAATTGGTTCCCACTCCCACTTCTTTGGATGATTTGGAATTAGTTTTGATTTGATCAAAATAAGAAACTTGTTTGGCGTGGTTTCCTTTTGAAAAGAGTCCCTAATCTCCAAAACTCTTCCTACCTTCTATTGAATTATTCTCCATGCCACCTGATGCCGGTCCACCCCATATTTGGTTTGCTTTTGGCATGATTTCTAGGTATCTCATGCAGAAAAATAGGGGAGGGGCATCCCTAGTCAACCCTATTTTTATGGCACCTCTTTGAGATATCAATATGGCACCAAAAAAACTCTGAATTCCCATGGTAAAAACTAGAAGGAAGAGAAGATTTGGCATGGGGGTTATGGGTGCCCAATTCCTTAGAGAAATGGGTTTCATTATGACATGAAAAATTCATGTCTTAATGAAGACAAAGGTAAGAGAAAAATCTATTTTCTCTTAGAGATTTATTTTCTAACCTTTCCTTATTTTCTTGTATGATTTTTATATGATAAAAATTTGAGAGAGAGAGAGAGAGGAAGGGCATGAGGAAAGATGGAACCATGATCATTAGAGAAAAGGTCTTCATCTGGACATCAATCTTTGATGTCATAAAGGCACAAAGGTAAGAGAAGATTGTCTTCTCTTCATTTTTCTTTTGAGTATCTTCTTCTTCATTATTTTATATGATTTTTATATAATAAAGATCTAAGAGAGAGAGGAAAAGGTCGTGGGATCTATGCTCTAAGGTGTTGGGGCATGCTGATCATTTTTGGACATGATTTGATCATATCCTGATGTGAGAAGAAGAAGAGAAGAAGGTCTTCTCTTAAGATTTTCTTGAGAGCCCTTCTTCTCCATCCTATTGTGGGATTTTTATGAGAAAAATCTGAGGGTGTGAGATCTTAATAAATAGGAAAAAATCTAGAGGAGAAGGTCTCCTCTGATCCTAGCATAGAGATTTTTTCAGGACATCAAAATTCTGAGGGTGTGAGATCTGAAAAAATAGGAAAAAATCTAGAGGAGAAGGTCTCCTCTGATCCTAGCATAGAGATTTTTTTAGGACATCAACCATTGATATCCTGAAGGAGAAGATTTATCTTCTCCTAGGGTTTTTTTCATATATTTTTTATTTCTATTTTTGGGAGATCCAAAAGTTGGATTTCTTCCTCAATCCTCCATGTATTCTTTATCTCTTGGGGAGTCTAAGAGATCTGAAGAATACTTATTTAATTGACCATCAGGAGGGATCCATAAGAAGCTAGCACTTCGAGCGGATCTTCGTTCGATGAACCTCCAATCTGTATTGTAGGTTTGTGTGGATCTCCTATAAAGGTTGGATGTTTATGCAGCTCCAAAGGCAACAACAGATTCAACTAAAGAGTTCTCAACCCGCGCAAAGGTAAGAGATCTGATCTCTTGGTGACCTAGATGCAATCTAGGGTTAGATCTAGAATTATTCTAGATCTAGGTATTGTATGATTAGTACCACTTATAATTAACTTAATTTTAGATTTATATTTGTATCATAACATGTTATAGATCCTTGATGTAGAGTTTTATAATTTGATTACATGCATATTGTAGATTAAATAGTTTAATCTATGTCTTCTGCTGCTCTATATTTCAAAAATGTTTTGAAATCTATGCATGAAATCCTGCATGTTTTCCAATAGGTAGGTGCATCGAGAGGTTTACTTTTAGTTCTGATGGATTACTACCATATACTGCTAGATGTCACTGGTAGATTTTGGGAGCAATTAGAATGATTTTGATGATCGATCATTCTAATTGTATGAATAAAAAAAGTTCTGATCCATCGAAAGGTGTATCGATGATGTCGATGATGAAGATCATGATATGTCTCATTATCATATAAAATTAAATCTAACTGGGTCACACAAACAAGGGTTTGGCTCTGGATGTCATCAATTGAGCTAACCGAATTCGATTGATTTGAATTAGATCCAATTAGGTTCAAGGTAATCGTGCTAGCATATGATTGAGCTTGACTTTCTCCTTCTGTAATCTTTCTGATTCATCGCAATCAAGTTAAATTTGATTTGACTCTTTTCTTTATCTTGAATAAGTTTATTTTCATCTGACTAGAATAAGTTTAGGTTAGATTAATTATGAAAATTAAATTCATTCCTAGTGCAATTGGACTAGGGTCAATAGTTGATCCAATTTAGAGAATTAAGGGTCACATGATCAGAAAACTTTAAAAATTTCTTTAAAAAATATTTTATTCTAATTTTTGGATATGTGATAGGGCATGATCTATACTTTGGGTGTGCAAAATTTTGTGATTTTTGGAGGTGCCTAGATTAGGTTTTGATAGAGTTTGATTTGGATCAAACTCTTGAGGGAATTGTCCTAGACACACATGGACTCTTCCTTATCCTTTCATGCTGCCACTTTTTGGCATCAAAACCAAATGGGATCTGGAGTTTTTATGGAGATCAGGTCCAGGAGTTTCAATGGTCGAATTAATAAGATTTTTGATCAAAAAGAGACTCTTTATGGCGCTATGGCTAGTATAAGAATTCTTCTCATGAAATTGCCTCAAAGTAATTTATTTTTTTCACACCCAAAGGAGCCTTCCTTATGATATCCATGCTCCTATATCCTCTCTCTCCCTCTCTTTTATATGCCTAAAAAGTTATGCACAAATCTGAGTTGAAGGTCCAAGGTTTTTGGCACAAGATTCAACATCTATGCGATGGTGTTCGTGAGATGTATAGGCTGCCCTCATAAGTTATTTTGAAAGCTTTTCAAATCAATTCTAGATTTAATTTTTGGAGGAGAGATTCATGAGGAGAAGATGTTCAGATCTTGCCTGAGTGGATACTAGTAGAATCCAAGCACATGCGTGGCTCCTTCTAGAATCTCAAGAATCAATAGAAACATCACAGGATAATTAGATTACCAAATTAGGTACTTAAAATTAAATCTAATTTAATTTTATTTTTAACTTTTAATATTAGATCTCTATGATCAGATCTAAGAAGTCTCAGATCTGATTAAGATTTTTAAAAAAAATTTTAAAATATTCCTTCAGATCTAATCAGATTTGAAAGATCCTGTGCTAGGAAAATAGGTTTTTCCTTCAGCCACCATATGCTACTGGTGTCACTGGTGGATTTTGGAAGCAATTAGAATGGTCTTGATGATCAATCATTCTAATTGTTTGAATCAAAAATGTTTTGATCCATCAAAAGGTATTTTGATGATGTCAATGATAGAGATCATGATATATCTCATTACCATATGGAATTGAACCTAACTGGATCACATATATAAGGGTTTGAGTCTAGTTGTGATCAATTAGACTGAGTCAATTCAATTGATTTGGATTAAATCTGATTTGGTTTAAGAAAATCATGTTAGTACATGATTGAGCCTAACATTCTTCTTTTGTAATCTTTCTGGTTCGTCTTAATCGAAACCCTAACTAGAACTTGTCCAAGTCAGAATAGGGTTGTCTAAATTCATCAGATGATTTTAGGACAACACCTATCATTTCTGGTCACCTGCTATTTTTGGTCACCTGCCTTTTCTGTTGCACACCAGGGTCAAAGGTTGACCTTATTGTAAGAAAGAAGGGATCAAGGGTGCATGGCCCCTAGAGATTTTCTAGGGGTGCGTGCCCCTACTTTTTAAGAGGATGCACGTCCCCCTAGGTGTGCACCCAAAGTGGATAGGTTTTGACTTGATTAAATTTCAGATTGGACCAGTCAAAGAGTTTTGACAGAGATCAAACTCTAAGAGAGAAGGAAGAATCTATTGTACACCAAACTTCCTTTCCTTCTTCCTACCTATTTTGTACGGTATTATATGGAATATTTGGGGTTACAAATCTGATGTGAGTTGGCATGAAAAATTTATCAAGAAATCAGAAACAAATCAAGCAATTGGTTTCTTGATTGATTAGAACACTGAGGTGGTGTAGGGCTCTATTTAAGAGACCCTGTGCCCTAGGATTTCTAAGGATTATTGCTTTATGCCCCAAAGTCCCTCTTGCTGCCATCTCCTCTTTCTCCATCCCCCTCCTCTTCTTCTTCTCCATGCCCAAAGGTTGGGCCAAGGTCCCAAGAGAAGATCCAAAGGAATTGGCGCAAAGGTTTCAAGGAAAGAGATGACATTCGTGAGATAAGCGCGCTACCTTCATCAGATGATTCGAAGGCTTTACAAATCAGACTTAGATTTAATTTTTGGTAATTAGATCTAAAAGGAGAGCACCTCTAGATCCAGCCTGAGTGGACTCCGATAGAGACTAGGCATATGCGTGGCTTAATCCAGAACCTCGAGCTTCTGCAGATCATCAGTAGGGTAATCAAATTACGTAATCAGGTACAAAGTTTGTATCTAACTTAATTCTTATTTTTAGATTTAATATTAGATTATTAAAATTAGATTAAAAACTTTCTAATTTGATTAGATTTTGTAGAAAAATTTTTGAAATATTTTCTATAAATCTGGTCAGATCAAACTGATCCTATGGCAGGAAAAAGTAGTTTTTTCTTCAACTGATATCAGAGCTGGATTAGCAGTTCTTTAGATCTATTTTAGATTTAATTTTTTTTATAATCTATGATCTGATATTAAAAATTTTAGATATCACATTAGATGTAATCAGATCTGAAATTAAAAGGTTTAAAAATTTTAGATTCATATCAATCTTGCATGAGATGCAAATCTAGACTAGGTTTAGAATTGTTCTATGAGTAGTCTAGTGCTAATTTCTTTTTTTGATATGATTAAAATTTTTTTAGATCTTTATGCCTCTATTTTTAGATGTTATAAATGTTATAATTAGATCTAAAAATAAAAAAATAAAATTTTTAATTTTTATATGAGATATGAATGAAGCATGCCTAGACTAATTATAGAATAGTTCTATGATTTATCTAGAATAGATTTTATTTTGATATGATCAATATAAAACTTATTTTTTAAATATTATATGTGATGTATCAAATCTGAAAGCATGCATTTCAGATTTAATGATTGATATATGAGATGTATATAGAACGTGCATGTTTAGATCTATGACCTTATATGAGATATATGTTGTAGATTTATTATTTTATAGTGTAGTAATTATTTCTGATTAAGATGTTTCTCTTGGCCATTCGGTCATAAGAGCAAAGTAGAATTTAAAGACCCTCTCCTTTCATTCGATGGGGTGATCTTATGGCATGTAGGGATGATGTGCATTCATCCTTAATCAAAAATTAAAAATTTATTTTTTTATAAAATTCTAGATCCTAAAATCCTAAAATTTTTGCATGTTTTTGGTTAAGAATCAAAAATTAATTAAGAATTAATATTATAAAACTAATTAGATAAAAAATTATAAATTTTAAGATCTAAGACACCTTCATAAATTTGGGTTCGGGCTTATGTTGCTCAATTAGATCTAGCGGTTGATCAAACCGAATCATGAGTTGGTTAGGTGGGATCAAAAAAAGCTTAAATTTGACCAGTCTAATAGGATTAAGTCTAGGTCATGGTCGAATCACATTGAGATGTGACTCGATTAAGGTAAGACCTAATTTAGCTCCGTGGTTCAAGCCTGGATTGTAAGCTAACCTGATTGATTCTGATTTGATAATTTGATATCTAAGGTAAGTCTGGCAGATATAATCGACTGATTTTTAATTAGGAGCTACTCAACCTGAATGTATTCTTATCGAGATAATGGCATATCCCTTTCACTGGTCTTACTTACCTGGCCATTTATGTCGATCCAGTTCTGATTAGAGGTGGCTAACAATTCGAGCCAACCTATGCCACTAGGTTAGTCATAATTGGTATGACTAAGGCAAGTCTAGTTTAAGGAGACCTAAATCAAATCTTTCTAAAATAATATTAAGTCTAAGATCTTCCACCATTGTAGATGTACGGGCCCTTCTCGAGGTTGATTGTTCTTGACTAGATACAGTGGTTCAATTGTACCAGAAAGATGCAACCATGTCTATTAAGCATTGGATGCTATGGATTGGAGGATAGGTTGGTCTCAATATTCTGGATATGGTGAGAGATCCAATCAGAAATCTAATTCATGCGAATGGTGGGTCTGACTTAACTAAAAAATGGAGCAATATTTTGAACATGATGAGCTTCATGAATTAGAGACTAGGTTAGGATGCATCATATTTAGAGAATCATTTGACAAGAGTTGTCTACTCATCGGTTGATCCATCATCAATAACTGTTAGGTGAGGTAGTGAGTCAGTTGGTGGCACCATACCATCAACTAGAAATTATTGATAGTGGAGATTTTCGCATCTCTGCCAAAGGAGTGTAGGGATTCTAGTAAATAGTGGAAGCCTAATTTGTTTAAAAATAAAATTCCTAAATAAATTGGTTAAGTCAAATTACAAAATCTAACTAGAAACTTTGACTCTCTACAGAAAAATGTCTGCATCCAACCCACTAGCCCATATCCTAGACGCTCATAGACTAACCGAACCCAACTACAAGGATTGGCTCTAGAACTTAAAAATTATTTTGGGTTCCGAGAAGTTGACTCATGTATTGGAATAGGATCCTTCTACTTTACTAGCCCATCGATCCGCTGAATAGAGAGCATCTCTGGACAAGTTGATAAATGAAGATAACAAAGCTAGGTATTACATGTTGGGCTTGATGTCTGATGAGCTCCAGCACCAACAAGAAGACATAAAGTCAGCCATCAAATGTTGGCTCACCTGCAAGAGTTATTTGGTGAATAGAGTCGTGCAGCCAAATATCAAGTCACTCAGAGAGTTTTTAAGGCTTAAATGTATGATGGGCAGTCGATCCAAGATCATTATCTGATGATGATCAAGAACTTAGAGGAGCTTGAGAAGCTCAGTGTCAAGTTGGACAAGGACCTACAGATTGATATAATTCTGTAATCTTTGACTGATACATATGGGCAGTTCATCTGAACTACCATATGCATAAACTTCAAAATACCTTAGCTGAACTTATGAACATGTTGGTTATTACTGAGCTCTCTATGAAAGGTTCAAAGGGCTCAGTGCTTGCTATGAAGTGGACTTCTTTCAAAAAATAATCTTTTAGAAAGAAGAAAAAGATCGCGAAGAAGCAGAAGATGGAAGTTGGGAAGAAGAAGAAGGGAGAGCCAAAGAAGAAGGCCACCGACAAAAAAAAGTATTTCCATTGTAATTTTGACGACCATTGAAAGAGGAACTGCCCTTTATACTTGGCAATCTTGAAGAATAAGGAGGCAGGTCCTTCTAGAGGTATGCTCATGATCGAATCTAACTTAACAATTTCTTCTACATCTAGTTGGGTGCTTGACTCTGGATCTAGTGCTCATTTATGCACTTCCAAGCAGGATCCTGAGGAGAATAGGAGGCTGAGGGATGGTGAGATGACCCTACACATCAAAAATGGAGCAAGAGTTACTACTGTGGCCATGAGAACCTATCCGCTTCAACTACCATCTGGTTTAAATTTGATTCTTAGGAACTATTATTTTATGCCTGCAACAAGTAGGAATTTGATTTCTATTTCTTGTTTAGCACATGAAGGTTATATTATTAACTTTCTTTAGGACCACTATACTACTCTTTTTGAAAAAAATAAAATTACAAGTAAATTCTTAATTAATGATCTTTATCAGTTGCATGTTGATGTATCTATATTAAATATCAAGAAAAACATGAATGCCTTAGGACTAAAGCGACCTAGGGATAGTCTAAATGAAAATTATCTATGGCACCTTAGGCTAGGTCATATAGCAAAAGACAGGATTAACAAATTGGAGCAATTTGGACTATTGAGTCCGTTGACTTTCGAGTCATATCTGATTTATGAATCATGTCTTCATAGCAAAATGACCAAGCTCTCTTTGATAGGACATGGGAAAAGGGCCACAGACCTTCTTGCCCTGGTACACATAGATGTGTGTAGTCTATTTGATGTGCCAGCCAACGACAATTATATCTACTTCATCATCTTATCGATGATCTATCTTGGCATGCGTATGTGTATTTGATGTGACACAAGTCTGAAGCCTTTGAAAAATTCAAAAAATTCAGATATGAAATAGAAAAGTAAATTGAAAAATTCATTAAGGTTCTTCGATCAGATCGAGAATATGAATATCTTAGTCAAAAATTTCTAGACTATCTTAAGAAAAATGGTATAGTCTCTCAATAGACTCCACCTGAAATGCCTTAACTCAATAGAATTTTAGAATGGAGGAACCGAATACTATTAGATATGGTCTGATCCATGATGAGCTTCACGGATCTCCCTAATTTTTTTTAGAGACATAGTTTAATGACCGCAATTTACTTACTAAATAGAATTTTCTCTAAAACTGTTCCTACCAAATCGTATAAGATATGGCATGGTAAGAACCCAAGTCTGAGTCATCTTAGAATTTGGGGTTGTCTAGCTTATGTCAAGAGATAGCAAGCGGACAAGTTAGAGTCTAAGTCCTTTAGAGCTTATTTTATAGGATTTCTAAAGGATCATTAGGATATTATTTCTATCTTTCGAAAGATCATAATATAATTATGAGTCGACATGCCATCTTCCTTGAAAAATAGTTTATTCAAGATAGTGGCATCGAAAGATAGATAAGACTCGAGGAGAAAGTTTTTCAAGAGCAATGAGCTAAGAAACCTATAGAACCTAATCAGATTGAGCCAATCCAATCACAACCTCCTCCACCTCGTAGATCAAATAGGATTTTCCATCCTCTTGAATGATACCTAGGCATTATTTCAAAGATGTAGAGAAAATATTTCTCATGGAAAATGGGGTTCATGGTGATGATCCCAAAATCTATGATGAGACGATATCAGATATCGACTCCGAGAAATAGTTAGAGGCAATGAAGTCAAAGATTGACTCAATGCGATCGAACCAAGTTTGGACCTTGATAGATCCACCTGAATGTATTATACCTGTTGGGTTTAAATTGATCTACAAGAGAAAGATAGGTGCAGATGAAAATGTAGAGACATTTAAGACTAGGTTAGTGGCAAAAGGATATAGTCAGTACGAAGGCATTGACTATCAAGATACCTTTTCACTAATAGCTATGCTTAAATCCATCCATACACTGCTTGCTGTTGTAGTCTATTTCAATTACGAAATATGGTAGATGGACGTGAAAATGGCATTCTTAAATGAATATCTTGAGAAAGATATCTATATGGAACAATTGTTAGATTTCACATCTAGTGATGCTGATCTTAAGGTTTGCAAACTGCAAAGGTCCATCTATGGACTTAAGCAAGCATCTCAAAGCTGGAATGCTCATTTTAATGATATAATCAAATCATTTGGATTCATCAAAAAGGAGGAGTCCTATGTGTTCAAAAAGGTCAGTGGGAGTGCTATTATCTTCCTCGTATTGTACGTGGATGACATCCTTCTTATTGAAAATGATATTCCCATGTTAACTATGGTCAAATGGTGGTTATCAAAAGAGTTTTCTATGAAAGACCTAGGAGAGGCATCCTTTATTCTTGGAATTAAGGTCTATAGGGATAGACTAAATAGGATGCTGGGTCTTAAACAAAAGATATACATAGAGAAGGTGCTGAGGAGGTTCAGCATGGAAAACTCCAAGAGAGGATTGGTATCCTTCAGACATGGTATTCATCTCTCCAAGAAGATGTGCTCTAGCACACTTGAGGAGATTGAATGCATGAGCAAGATTCCTTATGCTTCTGCAATAGGGAGTCTCATGTATGCCATGCTATGTACATGACCTAGTATAACCCATGTTGTGAGTGTCACAAGTAGGTATCAGTCGAATTCAGGTGAAGAGTACTGAACTTCTGTGAAGTATATCGTTAAGTACCTAAGAAGGACTAAGGATATGTTCTTAGTCTTTGGTAATGGAGAACTCTAGGTCCAGGGATATACAAATTCAAACTTTATGTCTGATATAGCTGATCAAAAGTCAACATTTGGCAGTCTGTTCGTATGTAATGGTGGTGTTGTCAGCTAGAAGAGTTCCAAGTAGACTATGATAGCAGATTCCACAATGGAAGTAGAGTACATCGCTGCATCGAAAGTTGTAAAGGAGGCATTCTGGTATATAAAGTTTGCCACAGAGCTTAGAGTGATGTCATTAAATGCCGTCCCTCCGTACTACGATAATAATGGTGCCATAGCTTTGGCTAAAGAGCCAAGGTCTCACCAAAAATCCAAGCACATCAAGTGGCGATTCCATCTCATCCATGATTACCTCGAGAAGGATTGCGTTGAGGTTAAGAGAGTCGACTCCATGGACAACATAGCAGATCCATTGATGAAGCCTTTAGGCCAGTAAAAGATCAAAGCCCACCTTGAAAAGATGGAAATTAGATTTGTAGCCAATTGATTTTAGGTCAAGTGGAAGTTTGTTAAATGTGTGCACTAGAAGCCAAATTGGCTGATACTTATAATACACTTCTAAGAGTAATTTTATGATTATAAATTAATAAAAAGATTATTTTCTATCACAGTGTGTATTTAAAAGTGTCTGCGATATATCCTTTGAGTTAATGATATTGATAATTTATATTTTCAAGAGTTAAAAATTTAAGACATGAATTTTTATAATTAACTCATAAATTGCTTTCGATCATAGGATCATCACGAGGATGGTAATCAATCCAAAAGATTGGTGTACAATTGCTTCCTTAGGATAGATGAGTCTTGAGTCTATGGTGTGAAGATATCAGAGTGAGAGTATAGGTACTCGTTAGAGAACGAGGATACTAAGCATGACCATATTGAGCAGTCATAAAAAAGTCCACCTTCTCTTTGATGATTGGCTCGATGCTGCAATTGTGTGTCAGGTTCTTTAACCTGAGGTACATCTATAGTTCACCTTGAGTATGTTATAGTTTAACTATACTATAAGTCGATCTTCTAGCCATTCAAAATCCTAAGGTGTATGTTGGCTATAGCATGTTCATTATAGGAACTGGATTGCACCAAGATGGGATCTATCAATCTCGATAGTGGAGGAGTAGTCCTATGATGATTATGAGATCGAGTTCTTAAGCCGATGGCCATGGTAGTGTAATATAATAGAAAAGAGTTTTCTATTAGGATTTCACATCGGACTCAAATCGAATGATTCATTCATATGATGGATGTTGGGTTTTAACGAGTATACCTTAAACCCTAATCCTATCGGGACTGATGATAGTAGAATCGATTTGTATAGATAGCTACATCGAGAGGTTTGCTTTCAGTTTGCCACCATATACTGCTAGGTATCACTGGTGGATTTTGAGAGTAATTAGAATGGTCTTAATGATTGATCATTCTAATTGTTTGAATAAGAAAAGTTCTGATCTATCGAAAGATGTTTCGATGATGTCAATGATAGAGATCATGACATATCTCATTACCATATGGAATTGAATCTAAGTGAATCACACATATAAGGGTTTGAGTCTAGTTATGATCAATTAGACTGAGTCAGTTCAATTAATTTGGATTAGATCCAATTAGGTTCAAAAAAATCATGCTAGCACATGATTGAACCTAATATTCTCCTTTTGTAGTCTTTTTGGTTTGTCTCAACTGAAATCTTGACTGAAACTTGTCCAAGTTAGAATAGTGTTATCTAAATTCATTAGATGATTTTACGAGAACACCTACCATTTTTGGTCATTTTCCATTTTTGGTCACTTGCCTTTTCTGTCACACACCAGGGTCAAAGGTTGACCCTATTGTAAGAAAGAAGGGATTAGGGGTGCACGCCGCCTAGAGATTTTCTTGTGGCATGTGCCCCCACATTTTGGTATGGCATGGAGGGGGCGCACAACCCCCTAGGTGTGAGCATAAAGTTGATAGATTTTGACTTGGTCAAATTTCATATTTGACCAGTCAAAGAGTTTTGATAGAGATCAAACTCTAAGAGAGAAGGAAGAATCCAGTGTGCACCAAACTTCCTTTCCTTCTCCCTACCTATTTTGTATGGCATTATATGGAATATTTAGGATGGCAAATCTAATGTGAGTTGGCATGAAAAATTAGTCAAGAAATTAGAAACAAATCAAGTAATTGGTTGCTTGATTGATTAGAACACTGAGGTAGCGCAGAACTCTATTTAAGAGACCCTACACCCTCAGATTTCTAAGGATTATTGCTCCATGCTCCAAAGCCCCTCTTGCTGCCATCCCCTCTTTCTCCATGCCCCTCTTCTTCTTCTTCTCCATGCCCAAAGGTTGGGCCAAGGTCCCAAGAGAAGATCCAAAGGAATTGGTGCAAAGGTTTCAAGAAAAGAGATGACGTTCGTGAGACAAGCATGTTGCCTTCATCAGTTGATTCAAAGGCTTTACAAATCAGATTTAGATCTAATTTTAGGTGATTAGATCTAGAAGGAGAGCACCTCTAGATCCAGTCTAAGTGAACTTTGGTAGAGGCCAGGCACATGCATGGTTTAACCCAAAACCCCACGCTTTCGTAGATCATCAATAGGATAATCAGATTATCCAATCAGGTGTAAAGTTCATATCTAATTTAATTTTTATTTTAAATTTAATATAAAATCATTAAAATTAGATTAGAAAACTTTATGATCTAATTAGATTCTATAAAAGAATTTTTGAAATATTTTTTTATAGATTTGGTCAATCAAACCGATCCTATGGTAGGAAAAAGTAGTTTTTTCAGAGATGCCTACTTAAATCTATAAATGGATCTTTGAAGCTTACACACTTTTGATTCATATATAGATATGAACCCTTTAGGTTGTATCATATATACCTCTTCATCCAACTTTTCATTTAGGAAAGTGATTTTGTCATCTATTTGCCAAATTTCATAATATAACTGTGTTGTTATTGCAAGCATAATCCAAATAGATTTGAGCATTGCCATAGGAGAAAATGTCTCATCATAATCAATACCATAAAGTTGATGATATCGTTTGGCAACTAGATAGGCTTTATAGGTCTCCACCTATCCATCTGCATCCCTTTTTCTTTAAAAAATCTAGTTACACCCAATGGATTTTATCCTTTCAGGTGGATCAATAAATGTCCATATATTGTTGACCTTCATGGACTCTATTTTGTACTTCATGGCTTCAAGCCACTTATCAAAGTTGGATCTCTGCATGGCATCCATGTATGTGATTGGATTCTTATTGTTTTCATCAAGTTTATTAGAATCACCTTTTTGGACTAAGAAATCATAATATCTGTCTGGTTGATGTGATACTCTACCGGATCTATTTAATAGTGCCTCACCAATAAGCTCTAGGTTTAATCTAATCAAAATTATTTCTGTAGGTTCACTTATTTGTGTTGGTCCTTCTACTTGTCAAACTTCACTAAGTTCTACTTTAGTGGCATTAGTTCCTTCCCTAAGAAACTTCTTTTCTAGAAAGACTACCACATTGCTAATGAACATCTTTTGTTCATCAGCAAGATAGAAGTAATACCCTTTAGTTTTTCTTGGGTATCCAATGAAAAGATATCTATCAGACCTAGCTCCGAGCTTATCTATTTTCAAACATTTGATATAAGTCGGACATCACCAAATCGTAAGATAAGAGAGTACTAGCTTACGTCCTATCCATATCTCACGTGGTGTTTTATTTACAGACATACTCAAAACTTTATTAAGTATATAACAAGCTGACTCGAGTGCATATCTCCAAAAAGAGATTGATAGACTTGCAAAAACTATTATGGATTGAATTATATCTAACAAAGTTTGATTCCTGCTTTCTGACACTCCATTATGTTGTGATACCCTAGGAGGGGTCTATTGAGAGAGAATTATTTGATTTTAGATGTTTAGTATGTAGATTTCAAAATAATTTTGAGTACAAGCAGCGGAAGACAAGATTAAATTTGATTTAATCCTATGCATGCATAGATTTAATTCAAATACCTATGGATCTAGTTGATATGATGATAAATAAGAAATAAAGTATCTAATTTAGAGAATAAAATTAATTTATGATCGAATCACATACCTAAATTATAGAACTTGTTCTCAAATCTGGATCTATGGATGCCTTCAAGTTCTATTGTAGCAGTGCATGTGCCCAGCTTCTATGGGTATCCATACAAGGCCTAATTTGATTGAAGGCTCTTTCCTCTCCTCGGGGTGCTAGCTCTCTTGTAGAGAATGCTTCCTTGATGGTTGCAGAGGATCTTTTTCAATCTCTAAGACAATCTTAAGGTTGAAGAAGAAAACTAGGAGGAAGAAGAAGATCTAGATGAGAACGCTTTCCTCTTTTTCTCTCTTCTTAAAATCCCAACACCCTAAACTCTTTCCATGCACAAAACCCATGTCCAATCCTTTCTTAATGTGAGTTCTAATCTGAAATCACACACATTCCCACATCCAAAATCCCTTCTTTTATAGGTCTCCAAGTAATTGGTTTAGAGTAGGTTTAAAAGACTATCCTAACCAAGTTAGGAGTCCTATTTTGATTCAAAACCAAATCTAATTTTTCTAAAAATCTAAGATAGATTATTAAAAAAGGAATAAAGGACATGTGAAGGGCTTTTGTCATGGATCTTTGATGCACAAAAATAAGGGACACGCTCCCTCCTTTTGTTCTCTTATATGGCACTTGAAAGAGAATCCTAGTGCAACTAGGATTCCTATTTTATGAACTATTTTAAGTTGATTTTAATCCTAACTAATTATTGGTCCAAATCCTAACTAACTTAGGAATTGGTTATAACCAATTAACTAATTAGGACTTAGTCCAATTAATTCAATTAGGCCCCTAATCAAATTAGGGAATCAATTGAATCAAGTATTCGTCAAACTATGGATTAATTTCTTAAAAATTGGGTTATCTTATAATCCAATAGGGCTTGATCCAATAAAATCTAAATTAAATTAAACTAAATCTTATTCAATTAGATTTAATTCTAACTCATTTGCTCAATCAAATTGAGTCTTGTTGCAATTTGATAGCAAATTAGATCCTCCATCAATTCACTAATCATTTGGAGTTGAACATTGCAACTATTGCATCAATCAAATTGATAATTAAATCTTATTATGATTTATAATCATAATTCAACCATCTGACTAGTCAATAGTCTCTTTTGTGCATGATCCTTTAGGTTCATATTCTATCTGGTAGTGAGATATACCATATCTCTATCATAGTATCATCAAAATTTCTTTTGATGGATTAGAATACTTCTAACTCACACCCATCAAGTATCATTGATCCAAAATGATCTTAGTGAGTTTTCACCATCCACTAGTGTTGCCTAGTAGCATATGGTGGTATTCCAATAGAATAGAAAATAAAAAATCTTGGTGTAATTACCGTATGATTCAGCTCTTCTATCGTGAGTCCCGACAAGATGAAGATTATGGAAACTCGTCAAACCTCAACATCCATCATATAAAAAATTTAATTAGCTTAAGTCCAAATGTGATACTCATGAAACTTCTTTCCATCAATTGCCTTGTTATGGCCATAGACTTAAAGACTTAGCTTCTCAAATTTTATAGGACTACTTCTTATCTTCTAAGGTTGATAGATCTCTTATAAGTGCGCGTCGTACTCCTACAGTGAACCTACTGTAGCCAATATATACGATAAGGATCCAAATGACTAGAAGATCATGTTTATATATAGTCAAACTATAGCAACTCCACTGTGAGTAGCCAAGGCATTGTATGTTAGAGAACCAATAATGTCACTGCGGCATCGAGAAGATCACTGACGAGTGAGTAGACATCCATATGATCTCTTGTATGGTCATGCTTAGTACTGATGTTCTCTAACAAACATCCATACTTTCGCTCAGTGTCTGTACACTATAGACTCGAGACTCGTTTATCCTAAAGTAAGCAATCCGTGTGCTAATCTATCTAGATTAATTACCATCTCCATGATAATCTTACGATCAGGAGCAATTCAGAAGTTAATCTATAATGTCACGGATCTTGAATTCTCAACTTTTAAGAATTTGTGTCATTGTCCATTAACTCCTTAGATGATTTATAGATACATTATATATGAATAGATAAAAAAATATTTATTTTATTAATTTCAATAAATCAAGTATAAAAAATATGATTAAGAAAAATATAATGTATCAGCCAATAATTAGGTTTTTAGGTCATCCATCTAACAACCTCTCACTTAACCTAGAGCCAATTGGCCATATATCTAAGTCCCATCTTCTTAAGGTGGACTTCAATCTTCTACTAGCTTAATTGTTTTGTTAGTGGTTCTACCATGTTGTCTGCAGAGTCTACTCTTTGTATCTCGACATATTTCTTCTCGATGTAGTCGCGTATGATATGATATCGCCGCTCGATATGCTTGGACTTCTGATGAGACCTGGGCTTCTTAGAGAGAGTTTATGGTATCGTTGTTGTTACAGTATAGGGCAATGGCATTTGATGGCATCACTTCAAGCTCAACGATAATTTTTTTGTACTAGAAGGCCTCCTTTGCAGCATCCAAAGCAGCAACATATTCAGCTTCCATCGTTGAGTCCGCTATGATGGGTTTCTTGGAACTCTTCTGGCTAGTAGAACCACTATTGCAAAGAAACACACATCCTGATTTAGACATTCTATTATCAGGGTCAGACATGACATCAAAATCAGTGTATCCCTCAACCTGTAACTAAGAACTTCCTCCAAAGATTAAGAATAAATCCTTAGTCCTTCTCAAGTACTTAAGGATGTTCTTCACAGCAATCCAGTGCTCTTTGCCTGGATTCGACTGATACCTACTCGTGACACTCATAATGAGGGCTATATTAGGTCATGTATACAACATGGAATACATGAGGCTCCCTATTGCCGAAGCATAAGAGATCTTGCTCATCCACTGAATCTCCTTAGGTGTGATAGGACACATCTTCTTGGAGAGACTAATACCATGTCTATGGGGTAGTAATCCCCTCTTAGAGTTCTCCATGCTGAATCTTTTCAGCACTTTCTCTATGTACATCTTCTATGAAAGGCTAAGCATCCTGTTCGGTCTATCTCTATAGATCTTAATTTCGAGAATATAAGATACTTGTCTTAGGTCTTTCATGGAGAATTTCTTAGACAACCATCTTTTGACCGAGGTTAGCATAGGAATGTCACTCCCAATAAAAAGGATGTCATCCATGTACAGGACGAGGAATGTGACAACACTCTCACTGACCTTCTTGTATATACAAGATTCCTTCTCATTTCTAGTAAAATCAAATAATTTGATTGCATCATTGAAATGAGTATTATATCTTCGAGAATCTTGCTTCAATGCATAAATGGATCTATGCAGCTTGCAGACTTTGTGATCTTCATCACTCAAAGTGAAATCCAAAGATTGCTCCATATAGATATTTTCTTCAAGATATCTATTAAGAAATATGGCTTTCACATCAATCTGTCAAATTTAATAATCATGATAAGCTGCAATGGCAAGCAATATGTGGATAGATTTTAGCATAGCTATAGGTAAAAAAGTATCCTAATAGTCAATGCCTTCACATTGACTATAACCCTTCGCCACTAGCCTAGCTTTATAGATCTCTATCTTTCCATCTGCACCTATCTTCCTTTTGTAAATCCATTTACACCCAATGGGTACAATACTCTTTGGTGGATCCACTAAGGTCCACACTTGGTTCGAATGTATTGAGTCAATTTCTAACTTCATAGCATTCAATCATTTTTTAGAGTCGATGTCTGACATCGCCTCGTCATAGGTCTTTGGATCAACTACTTGATCCCTATCTCCCATATGGAATACTTTCTCTACATCCTCTGTAAGCATACCCAAGTATTTTTTAGAAGGATGGGAGACCAGACTAGATCTATGAGGTGGTGGAACCACTATATCTACTAGTTCATTGGGTTCAACTATTAGGAAATGTATCCTAAAACCAATCATCTAAGTTGTAAATGATTGAAATTAGTTTATAAATTATCAAATAATAATTATTATTTAGCTTATTTATTATAAAAGTTCTATCTTTCTTAAATGAACTCCTAAGTTATGATGAAGTTCTTAGAACCACACTCAATAGATAAAGAAGGATTTATCGAATGGTTCTTAAATTGTTCATGACCAAATGATGTTATTAATAAGAATGATAACTTATCGAGTGTAGATTGTTGTATATCATATGCGTTGGTTGTCCTCATAACAAAATAGTGTGGAGATACTGGTATGGCATGCAGGTGAGATGTAGGAGTACATCTGCACTGAACATGGTAAATATAGCACTCTACTGTCAATAGTAGCTAGCTAAGGCCAATGGATATTAGTGTCCCTCCAATTTGAGATCACTACGATGACTTGTAAGCAACTCACTGTACTTTGATGCTAGACTACCTATATTTCTAATACAAGTTTAAAATATTTTTGGGTACAATTAAGTACTTATAAAGTTGGTGTGTGAGTCAAGATGGGATTGACCACTTTTGATTAACTTTAGGAAGTGAATGTCTCGTTGTGTTTCAAGTTAGCAAAACCAAGGCCTGGATAATCCTTGTGAGGAGTCACGAGATTTGCAAAATTTTGAAACATAATATGGATGACTTGTATAAGTGTTGATAGCTAACTCAATATTATCTTGAGTATTATTGGTCAAATGTATGAATTATATGGTAATCATGGGCCAGGATTCTAAGAATATTGCTTTGCATACATTTGACCTATCCGGACAAGGGGTACCATTGCTAGATGGTCATTTTGATTGGTACAGAAATTAATTTTTGCACTATTGGCTTAGGTTTGAACCTATGGTATCACACACATTAGAGGTTATTATCTGATCAGATGGTTGATTGACGATTGAGAATCGTTTAGAGATCGAATCATCAATGTGATTGATGATCGATCAAGTGTAAGTATTATAGAAGGATTGATTAGCAATTGGACTGCTAATTAGCTTAATCTGATTGAGCAATCAGGCTGAGATCAAGTCTAACTAAATTAGATTTAATTAGAATTAGTTTGGACTTAATTGGGTTAAGTTCAATTGATTTATAAGAAAATCCAATTATAAGGAAAAATAATTTTTTGTTAGACTAGGACTTGAGTGCACCTAATTCCTAATTGATTTAGGAATTAAACTAAATTTAAATTTTGATTTAATCTAATTTAATAGGGCTCTTAGTTGGATGAGGATTATCGTAAATTGGGTTGCATCAAATCTGGTTTAAATAGGATTTAAATCAAATTTGCCCTAGTCCAAATAGAAGAGTCCTAGTTAGACTAGGACTCCTCTTATGTGCTTGCACCAAGAAAGAATTATCCATGCCCAATTTTTGTTTCTTTGTTTGTGAGTTTTCTCACATTATGAGAGCCTCCACACATGCCCTAACATCTAGGGATTTTGGATTAAAATTTGACCTAGTCAAATTTTCAAATTTGTTTTGATTTGAAGTCTATTTGATAGAGTCCATGAAATCCAAAACTCTTCCTTTTCTACTTAGAATTTTTTCTCCCATGTCCATAATCTTTTTGTCACCAATTTTTGTTTCTTTTGTGCATTGGGTTTCTGATCCTCATGCCAAAACATTCAGGGAAGGCATCCAAGAGTTGGATGCCCCCCTAACTTCCTTGTTTTGAATCCTTCTAAGACTAGGTTTGATCTAGTCTTCCTATTTAAATGGGGTGCCTCTTTTATAGGAGGTGTGGATGTGAAAACCTTCGGATTATTCCATGCAAAAGTAGAGAAAGAGAAGGAGAAGGATGTGGGAGGTTGGGCATCTACTTCCTAGGGCATGGAGGCTTCATGAAGACATCAATTGTTGATGTGTTGTGGAGACAAAGGTAAGAGAATATTGTCTTCTCTTAAAAGCTTCGTTCTAACCTTCTTTTGTCTATATTTTATAGAGATTTTTCTATGGAAAAAATTAGAGAGAAAGAAGAAAGGGCGTGGCTGGATGCGTGCTCCAATTGTTGGGCCATTGAGGTTTCTTTTGGACATGAATCATTTATGTCCTGATGAGAAGAAAAGAAGAGAAGATGGTCTTCCCTTACATTTTCTTTTAGAGACCTTTTCTTCTTATTATTTGAAAAAAAATTTTATAAGAAAAATCAAAGAGAATAAGACCTTGAGTATGAAAAAATTCTATAGGAGAAGGTCTCCTCTTGTCCAAGCGAGATGATCTATTTAGGACATTAATGATGTAGGATTTAGTGTGGTGCTCCCAAGCCTTGGGAGGCCATAGGAGGAGCCAGGGTGTTGGTTCCAAAAAATTAGGATGGATGTGAGTCCTAGGGCTAGAACAAGAGTTATCCTAAGGTGAAGGTGGCGTGTAGCTCTACACGGACTCGAGGTTCAGGTGTGAGAACCTTGGGAGTTTTGGTAGGCACTCTGGAGACCTGGGATACAAGGTGGAGCTAAGGACCAAAGCTAGGAGAAGAATCAGCCAAGATAAGGGGCTGACATATAGGCGAGCTGGCTCGGATACGTAGTCGAGCCAGATTGGACTAAGACCTAGTCAGCTCGGAGTATAGTCGAGCCGATTGTCTTAGGTAGACAGAAGATAGAATTCAGGTGAGATATAGTCGTGCCAGCTTGGCTACTAACATAGCCCGCTCAACGATGGTGTACAGAACTGGATGGATTTTTTGTTTGGTCTTAGATTGGGTTTAATCCAAGGGGTCTTAAGGCTTGGTCCAATAAGATTGTAAGATGGCTAACTCATGTATGGGTCGGATTTAGATCCAAGAGATGAGAGCATGGGAGATATGGGTGTACATGGGCTCGGTAAATGCTTTCATGTATTGGGTTAGCCTAAGAGAGCTTTTCAGCTAGAGTTTGGATTTATTAGGATTCATGTGGTATAGCAAAAACTCTAGGATATATAAACTCAGGTATTGTAATCTTTACAAAGAGTGAAATCAATACAAAGCTTTTCTCCCTAACTCTCTTTTCTCTTTTCTCTTTGGTTCCAATGCCAAGCTCTAGGTGCCACCATCAACTTTTGCTCTTCTTCATATTTCTAGATTAACACCCAAGTTTGCGCAAGAGATTGGATCTACGATTATAGTTCTGAGCAGCCGTAGGCATAACAATTGATATCAGAGTCTGGTTGAGCATGAAGGAGGAAGAAGATCAGGTTTTAGTTGAGATCAATAATGAGGTTCAGATCTAAGATTTTCTCCAAGCTTCATGAGGAAGGAAATGATCTAAGGGCTGCTGTGAAGGAAAAACTACTTTTTCTGCCAAAAGATCGATCTAATCTGACTAGATCTGTAGAAAAAATTTCAAAATTTTTTTTACAGAGTCTAATTAGATCAAAGAGTTTTTTGATCTGATTTTAATGATCAAATATTAAATCTAAAAGTAAAAATTAAATCAGATATGAACTTTACACCTAATGAAGGAATCAGATCTAGGATTTTAGGACTAGATCTTGAAATTTTTTCAAGATCAGATAGCGGAAGACTTAAATAAATCAATATTTATTTAAAAAAATAGAGAATCTCTAGATCTAAGATTCTATTATATTATTATTGCATGGCATTAAATCAAAAATTAAAAATATAAAGAAAGAAGATGTGTTTATCATATCAACACAGATCTACACTAGATCAGAATCATATAAGTAACAGAAGATCAGATCTTTGTTACCTATGCAAGTTAGATATTTTAACTTACTGATCCAGACATGAGGATGATGTTGCAAGCTGCACACATGTTCGGCCTCTAGGAGATATCCACATGAATCCATGAACGCTAATCAGAAGTTTGGTATCCAAAAATCAGCACAGTTTGCTAGAAATGTGCTGATCCTTCTTTGATGATTGATCTGCATTTTTCTTCTTTGAAACTTGGACTCTTCGATTTTAAGAAGTCAAGAAAGATGATATGTGATGCTGAGACTCCTCTCAAAAGCTCAGAAATAATGGAGGAAGAGGTGTAGAACAAAACCCTAGAAGAAGACCCTCTTCTTCTTCTTTATTCTCTCACTTAGACATCTTGATTGGTATCTTTAAAATTCCCACACCCAAGATAAATTTTTCCCTAGTTTTCCCATGCCCAAGAGTGCTCTCAAATATCTAGAATCCATGAAAAAATCAGCACAAATTCATTTTAAATAGAGAAAAATGGACCACTCCTTTAGGTCAAATATCTAGTAAGGAAGGTCCAATTAAGGCATGATTTGGGGTGCCCAACTCTTGGGCGCCCCCTCCTTTTCTACTATGGACCATTAGGTTTTGTCATACAAAAATTCCTTTAAGAGTTGGGCACCTCCTCCTTCTTTTCTACTGTGGACCACCAGGTTTTGTCATACAAAAACCCCTCTAAAAGCCTCAAAAATCTCAGAAAAAATCTAAATAGAATCGGTGCACTATAGGAAGAGTTTTGGTTTCCTAAAATTCTATCTCATAGTATTTGAAATCAAAATCATTTTCTACTTTGACTTGGTCGACACTTAATTTATCATGTAAGAAAGAAAGAGGACTTTGGGACATGGTGGGCTTCTCTTGGGCCTGGTGAATTCATGCAAAATCAAATGGGGCATGAAGGGTGGGCGTTGAGACAAAGGTGGCGCAAGGATAGGAAGTTCCTAGTCTTACTAGGATTCTTATTTTGGCTTGGTCCAATATGGTTTCTCAAACCAAATCAAATCAAAATTAATTCAACCTAATTAAATTAGGATCTAACCCAATTAAGAACTTAATTAAATTAGATTTAATCATAATTTAATTTTCTAATCAATTTAGAAAATTGAGTTGACCCAAGTCCTAATTGAACTAGGACTAGTTCTTCCTTGCACTTGGCTTATCCAATAAACTAATTGGACTTGATCCAATCAAGCTCAAACCAAATCTAATTAAATCATATTTAATTAAACTTAATCTCAACCCTCTATCTTAATTAAATTAAGTCAATTAATAATCTAATTGCTATTCGATCCTCCTACAATACTTGCACTAGGTTAAATACCAATCGTATTGATCATTTAACCCTTGAACAATTCTTAATTATTGATCAACCATCTGATCGAATCGTGAACTTTAATATATATGACCTCATAGGTCTGAACTTAAGCTGGTGGTATAAGAATAAATTTTTATACTAATCAAAGTGATGATCTAGTAATGGTACCCGATGGTCGGATAGGTTGAATGTGTAGAACAATATCCTTAGAATCCATGCAGATATAGTTTTCATATAATTCATCCCCTTGACCAAAATGTTTGTAGAACACCTCAGAGTTCAACTATCAACTTTGATATGGTTGTCCACATTATATTTCAAAATATCAAATCCATCTGATGGATTATCCTGACCAAGATTTTGCTATATTAAAATACAGTGATACATTTTTCTTCAACTCTTGGAGTGGTCAATTCCATCTTGATCACACTCTGACTTCACAAGTACTTGACTATTCCTAGAAGCCTATCATTATTGAATTAGAAATTTAGTTAGTCAAGTACCAAAGCATAGTGAGTTGCTTGTAAGTCAATGAGGTGATCTCAGGTCTAAGGAACACTTATACCTGTATCCCATCAAAGACATTCTCGATAATAGAATGCTCTGAAGTTGGTCACGTTCGACGATGATGTACCCATACATCTCATCTGTATGCCATGTCAGTGTCTTCATACTTCTTGATTTAGAGGACAATCAACCTATATAGCATACAACGACCTATGCTCAGTAGACAATGTCATCCTAATTAATAGCCTATCATTTGGTCATAAATAGATTTAAGGATTAATCGATAAATCCTCTCTTAATTGAAGCTAAATAGTCCTAAGGACTTCATCACAATAATGGAGTTCGTTAGAAGATGAATATTTTATGATGAAAAAAATATCAAAAATATATTTTATTTATTAATGAATCAATTACAGATATAATGTAGCACAACCATCAATAGACTAACGATTGGCTTTGGGACACATTTTCCAACAACTCCCACTTATCCTAAAGCCACTCAACACTATATCTAATATCCATCTTTGACTTGTGGTTGTCGAACTCCTTTATCTCCATGGCTTTAGTGAAGAGATCTATTAGGTTCTCCTTTCCATCGATCTTCTGAAGATCAACGTCACCTCCATCCACAATCTCCCGGACCAGGTGGAAGCGACACAAGATGTGCTTCATCCGCTAGTGTGCCTTTGGTTTCTTCACCTAAGCTATGGAACCAGACTGGACCGTCTAGAGAGGGTGCTACTTCGAGCTCGATGATAAATTTTCTCAGCCACACAGCTTCCTTCATGGATTCTGATGCTGTGATGTACTCTGCTTCGCAAACAGTCTGCTATAGTATGCTGCTTGGAACTCTTCTAGCAGATAACTTCATCATTTAGAGTAAAGATATATCCTGACATGCTTCTACTATCATCATGGTTAGATTGAAAGCTGGAGTCTGTAAACCCCATAAGTTTTAGATCTGACTCACCATAAACCAACCATTGGTCCTTAGTATTTCTCAAATACTTAAGGATGGTTTTAATCGCTTTCTAGTGGTTTTCTTTAGGATTAGACTGGTATCTACTCACTACTCCTAGTGAGTATACTATGTCTAATCTCATACATGTTATGGCGTATATGATAAATCCCACTGTCGAAGCATATGAGACTCTACTCTTATGCTCTCTCTCTCTTCAGGAGTTATCAGATAATCCTTCGTAGAGAGAAATTCCATAGCCTATCGGGAGATAGCCCCTTTTGGAATTCTCCATGCTGAACCTCTTCAATACAGTATCTATGTACGTGGACTGGAATAACCCAAGCATCCTTTTGGATCTATCCCTATCGATCTTAATCCCTAGAATGTAGGATGCTTCATCTAGTTTCTTTATGGAGAACTATGATGATAACCAGACTTTTATTCCCTACAGTATGGGGATGTCATTTTTGGTTAAGAGAATGTCATCCATGTACAAGATAAGGAATACCACTACTGGATCAGTTGTCCATTTGTAAATGCAGGGCTCTTCTCCGTTCTTAACGAAGCCATACATTTTGATCATCTTAACAAAATGCATGTTCCAACTTCGAGATGCCTGCTTCAATCTATAAATGGATCTCTAAAGCTTGCACATCTTGGACCCAACTATCGATGTGAACCCCTCAGGTTGTATCATATACACTTTTTCGATCAGCTCTTCATTTAGGAAAGCTATTCTCACATCCATCTATTAAATCTCATAGTCTAGATGGGCAACTATTACAAGCATTATTCGAATGGATTTGGGCATTGCTATTGGGGAGAACGTCTCGTTATAGTCAATACCATAATGTTGATGATATCCCTTGGCAACCAAATGGGCTTTATAGATCTCCATCTTTCCGTCTATGCCCCTTTTCCTTTTGAAGATCCATTTATACCCAATGTGTTTAACCCTTTCAAGTGGGTCAACCAATGTCTACATATCATTAATCTTCATGGACTCCATTTTAGATTTCATGGTCTCAAGCCATTTTTTAGAATCAGATCTCTTCATAGCATCCATATAAGTGATCGAATCCTCATCATTCTCATCGAGTTCGATGGGATCATCATCCTGGATCAAGAAACTATAGTATCTATTCGGATGATGCGGTACTCTATTAGATCTCCTTAATGGTGCAGGACACTAGGCTCCAGATCATATCTAATCAAATCCGACTCAGGTTCAGCTACAGGTGTTAGTTTTTCTACCTACTGAACTTCATCAAGTTCAACCTTAGAGACAATAGCTCCTTCACCAAGAAATTTCTTTTCCAAAAAGGTTGCCTTAAGGCTGATGAATACCTTTGGTTCATCGGCGTGGTAGAAATAGTATCCTTTGATCTCTTTTGGGTACCCTATAAATGTGCACTTGTCAGTCCTAGGTCCATGTTTATCTATAACTAACCATTTAACATAAGCCGAGCACCCCCAAACCCTAAGGTGTGAAAGTGTTGACTTACGTCCTGTCCATATCTCATTTGGAGTCTTAACTACAGACTTACTTGGAATCCTATTTAATAGATAACAAGTCGGTTCGAGTGCATATCCCTAGAAGGATATTGACAAGCTGGCAAAATCCATCATGGATTGGACCATGTCTAATAGAGTCCAATTCCTCCTTTCAGACATACCATTATGCTGTGATGAACCTAGAGGAGTCCATTGGGAGAGAATCCCATTCGCTCCTAGATATGTGAGAAACTCATTGAAAAGATATTCCCCTCCTTAATCAGATCAAAGAATTTTGATACTATTCCTAGTTTGTTTTTCTACTTTATTTTGAAATCGTTTGAACATTTCAAATGAATCCGACTTATGTTTCATCAGATAGATATATCCATGTCTAGATAGATCATCTGTGAAAGTAATGAAGTAGAAATATCCACCTCTGGCACTTATGCTCATTGGTCCATATACATCAGTATGTAGTAGACCTAAGAGCTCAGTGGCTCTTTTATCTTTTCTAGTAAAAGGTGACTTGGTCATTTTACCAAGAAGAAAGGTCTTACCGATTGGAAGTGATTCACTATCATTAACTTTGAGGATTCCTTCTTGAGTCAACCTGTTTATCCTATTCTTATTTATATAACCTAGCCTACAGTGCCATAAATAGGTATCTGATACACTATCTAATCTAGGATGCTTGCCAGTTGAATAGACTACGTTAACAGGTTGTGATAGCATATGCACACTATTGTTCAAATGTCCATAGAAAATAGTAAGACCATTCATAATGATATTACAAACTTATTTTTTTATTGATATTTCATAATCATTTTGGCTAGAAGGCCTACAGAAATAATATTCAAAAAGAAACTGGGACAAAAATGATAATCACTAAGAATAATGGTATGGGATTCAAATACAAGTTTTAGAATTCTTAAAGCTAGAACTGAAACTGGTCTTCCATCTCTAACGTTCAGGAATCTTTTATCTTACTCAAATCTCCTATTGACCTGCAATCCCTGTAACGAATTGCAAATATGGTGAGGACTACCGGTATCCAATACCCAGTCAGTAATATCATAAATAGAAAAATTTTAAGGAGTTATCATATAAATACCTTGCCCAGCAATCGCTTGCTTCTTTCTCTGCCTGTTCGGATCCAGAGAGGCAATGTACTAAGGATAGTTCCTCTTCCAGTGCCTCCGCTTCTTGCAAAAGAAGCATTCAGCTAGACTCTTATTGGACTTGATCTTCCTGATCTAGCCCTGCACAAATGTCCTACCCTAAACATGTACATTCTTAGCTTTCTTCTTGTTGTTCTTCTTTTGTTTTCTAAAGGATCGAGAACCAGAAGACGAACCTCTTATTATGTTCACTGACTCTTTGTGGAGTTGGTGATCCTTCTTAAAGTTCTGAAGCAACCCAAGTAACCCATGGTAGTCTACTTCAGAATTTGTCATTCTAAAATGAGTAAGAAATGGGAGAAAGGACTTGGACAATGAGTTTAGTATTGCATCCTTCCCAAGCTATTTGTGCAAGAAAAGTCATGCTTGCTCAATTGCTCTATCATCTCGATCATGTATTATTGAGGATAAATCCTGCTTCCATCGAAGTCCAATCTGATGCTTAGCCTAATGCAACTAATAATCATGAAAGAGCTTCAATCAAGAATTCTCTCTCCAACGATCGAACCTCAATCGAACTCCTTCTAGCCGCCAAACTCCTCTAGTGGCCCAACCCCTTCTGGAATCCCCCAGCTGTCGAACCCCTTTCAAACTCCTATGGTGGCCGAACTCCATCCAAACTTCTCCATCAGCCAGACTCCTTCTAGACTTCTCCATCAGTCGAACTCCTTCCAAATTTCTCCTTCGATCGGACCTCTTTGTCAGTCGAACTCCTTCCAAACTTCTCCTTCAGTCAGATTCCTCTTCTGGACTTCTCCTTCAGTCAAATTCCTCTAGGAGCCAAACTCCTTTCGGACTTCTCCTTCAGTCAAATTTTTCTTCTGGACTTCTCCTTCAGTCGGATTCCTTAAGGAGCTGAACCCCTTCAAGACTTTTTCTTCAGTCAAATTTCTCCAAAAGTCAAACTTCTTTCGGACTTCTCCTTCAATCGGATTCCTTTAGGAGCTGAACTGCTTTTGGGCTTCTCCTTCAATCGAATTCCTTCAGGAGCCAAACTCCTCCCGAACTTCTCCTTCGATCGGATTCCTTCAAGAGCCAAACTCCTTTCGAACATCTCCTTCAGTCAATTTCCTTCAGGAGCAGAACTCCTTCCAGACTTCTCCTTCAATCGGATTCCTCCAGGAGCCAAACTCCTTCTGAACTTCTCCTTTAGTCAGATTCTTGCAGGAGTCGAACTCCTTTCAGACTTCTTCTTTAGTCAGATCCCTCCAGGAGTCGAACTCCTTTCAAACTTCTCCTTCAGTTGAATTCCTCCAGGAGCCAAACTTCTTTGGACTTCTTCTTCAGTCGGATTCCTCCAGGAGCCAAACTTCTTTCGAACTTCTCCTTCAATCAGATTCCTCTAGTGGATTACTTCTAGATTTTAGCTAGCATTCCTCTAGAATGATCCCCTCTAGCCATATTCCATTTAGGAGTACAAACTCCTCTGAAATTGATATATGTCAAATTTCTTCATCAACCAACGTCCACTTCCTCCAAACTTCAACTATTAAATCTTGATGAATGGGCACATCACGACAGGCGGCATCTCTCTCTATAGAAAACCCCACATGACCCTGAGCGGCCCACTATCGAACAGTTATGGCTGTCGTAATCAGTCTGCTATAGGCGATACCTCTCTCTCCGTAGCAAACCCCATGTGGCCCCGAGCAGCCCACTACCGAACAATTATGGCTGTCACTATCAGTCTACTATAAGCGACACCTCTCTCTCTCTCTCCATAATAAATCCCAATCGATCCCGAGCGGCCTACTATCGGATGGTTATGGCTGTCACTATCAGTCTGCCATAGGCTCCATCTATAAAAAGAAATCCTTCAGATACATTTTCTCTAAGTTGTCTTCTCCTTCCCCAAAACTCTACTGAATTCTTTTTTGAGCACTCCATTTCTGTTGACTAAAAGAGCTGACTTGATTATTGGAGGATCTTGTCAGAGCCACCACCACCGACTCTAAATGGAACTTTGTTTTGTAGGTCCCCGATGGTGACCTCTTCTTCCTCAACTCCAGCTCGATCCGGCATCGACCAAATTTTACGCCAATAGGATTAAAGCTAGAGGAAGGGCCCTCTATTCTTGAGGTATCCTTATTCTTAAAGGAGTGCTCAGTCGATCCTATAGATCTTCTTCTTCAAGATCCATCTCCATCCTCTCCCTCAATCCCAAGAAGTGCCTCCAAAGAAGGCAACTATTTGAAGATCTATCGCTTCTATTGCCAGATCTAAGCCAGGCCCATCCGTTCATCCTCCAACATCGATGCTTCAACCTCCTCCTCCATTGATGGCCACGGTAGATTTGGAGCACTTTAACCTACTGGTGTAGTGGGTTCAGGGCCTCACCAAAATAGTGCAAGCCATGCGGCAGCCCTCTATGGCAATTTCGTCAGAAAACCCACCATCGGGATGTTAGGAATCGGTCCCAAGAAGGAGCACTTGGGCTAGCATATCCATCACCTCTGGAAAGGGCAAACAGAGAGTAGAGGATCCTTGTTCGGATCATGATTCTTCTCAAAAAGAGATCTTCCCCATCTACAGTCGGATGTCTTTTAAGATCTATTATCAAAATGACATCCTTGATCAGAAACTACGAGAGATGGACCGATGGATTGACAAACTCTACCACATCATCCCGACTGGCCATGACGACATCTTCATCGATCCTTCTTTCTCTTTCTGAATTATGCAAGAGCCTATTTTGCCAAACTTTAAGCTCCCCTAATTTGAAAGCAACAATAGAACCTCTGATCCGATCGATCACCTAGAGGCCTTTCGAACCATGATGCTGCTCCATGGTGCACCAAACACCATCTTATGCCGAGCTTTCTCGTCTACCTTGAAGGGAGCAGCACGAAACTGATACTCAATGTTGAGGCCAGGTATGATCTTCTTCTTTGATCAGATGAGCCATCAGTTTGTGGCTCACTTTGTCAGCAGCCGACATCCACATCGAGATTTGGATTCTCTGATGAATATCAAGCAAAAGAAGGAGAAATCTATCCAAGCTTATGTCACTCGATTTAATGCTGCTGCATTGGAGGTCCGAAATCTAGACCAGTCTGTTGCAATGGCCGCACTCAAGGATGGCCTTCAGAAGAATGATTTGCTGTTCTTCTTGGAGAAGAAGTACCCTAGGAACTTTATCAATCTGCTAGCTCAAGCTGAGGGATATGCCCGAGTGGAAGAAGCCTTTAAATTAAAAGATGAGGAAGCCACAAGAGAGCGACAGATGGGCGAGTCTAATAAACTCGTGATAGAGGGCTGAATGATGTTTGACCATGCTCACGGACTCTCCCCGAGCGCAAGCAAGCCCGAACTCCTCCTCGAGCTCGTCGTCAAAGAAGTCTCGACAAAAGGACATGAAGAAGTTCTTCCCCTAGAAGAAGAATTATGATCTCCCCAAAATAAGTGCAATCAAAGTAAGTACTATTTATATCATCATGATCATGGCCACGATACGGAATAATGCATTCAGCTCTAAGATGAGATCGAGGAGCTCATCAGGAGAGGCCAGTTGGATCAATTCCTCAGATGCTAATCTGAAGTAAGTGAAGATCGATCGAGGGCACTATCGTAGTTAAAACCACTAAGAAGGAGGGAACAACAAGAAGATTGGTCACCTCTCAACATCATCAATACTATCTCTAGGAAACTTAGTGCTTCGACGAGCCACCACCTCTCGACCTCAAAGCTAGGAAAAGCTTGCCCCAAATTAGAAAGACCCATATGAAATAGAGGAGATTGTCCAGCCCGAAGCTTATCATCTGAAGGAGCTCGAAAGAACAATGCTCCCACGATCTTAAAATTCAGAAAATCTGAGAATGTGCTACCAGTAATTTTTCTCCAATAAAATTGCTCCATTTCAACATTATTCTTTCTTGGTGCAAAAACTATATGATGATAGAAAAGAAGCAATCAAAAGTGGCCATGTTAGGAATAGGAGAAGAACCTCATCCTAAAATGAGCAAGTCAAAGACCTCCGATTATTTAAGATAGAAGGAGGCGAGAGGCTCATTCAATAGCCCATCTGTGCCCCAAGTGTCATGTTAAGAATAGGAGGAGAACCTCATCCTAACATGAGCAGGCTGAAAGACCTTCAGTTATTTAAGATAGAAGGAGGGGAGAGGTCCATTCAACGGCCCATCTGTGCCCCTAGTGCTATGTTAGGAATAGGAGGAGAACCTCATCCTAACATGAGCAAATCAAAGACCTTCGATTTATTTAAGATAGAAGGAGGAAAGAGGCCCATTCAACGGCCCATCTGTGCTCCTAGTGCCATGTTAGGAACAGGAGGAGAACCTCATCCTAACATGAGCAAGTCGAAGACCTCCGATTTTTTAAGATAGGAGGAGGAGAGAGGCCCATTCAACGGTCCATCTGTGCCCTTAGTGTCATATTAGGAACAGGAGTGTCATGATAGGAACAGGAGGAGAACCTCATCCTAACATGAGCAAGTCGAAAATCTTTTGTTATTTAAGATAGGTGGAGGTGAGAGGCGCATTCAACGGCCCTTCTGTGCTCCTATTGTCATGTTAGGAATAGGAGGAGAACCTCATCCTAACATGAGCAAGTCGAAGACCTTCAGTTATTTAAGATAGAAGGAGGAGAGAGGTCCATTCAATGGCCCATCTATGCCCCTAGTGCCATGTTAGGGATAGGATGAGAACCTCGTCCTAACATGAGAAAGTCAAAAACCTCCAATTATTTAAGATAGGAAGAGGGGAGAGGCCTATTCAATGGCCCTCTGTACCCCTATTGCCATGTTATGAACAGGAGAACCTCATCCTAACATGAGCAAGTCGAAGACCTCCGATTATTTAAGATAGGAGGAGGAGAGAGGCCCATTCAATGGCCCATCTGTGCCTCTAGTAACATGTTAGAAACAGGAGGAAAACCTCATCCTAACATGAGCATGTCGAAGACCTTCTATTATTTAAGATAGGAGGAGAGAGGTCCTTTCAACGACCCATCTGTGCCCCTAGTGCCATGTTAGGAATAGGAGGAGAATCTCATCGTAACATGAGCAAGTCGAAGACCCTCTAGTTATTTAAGATAAGAGAAGAAGAGAGGCCCCGACAATGGCCCCTATGTGCCCCTACAGCCCATTAGAAATAGGAGGAGAACCTCATCCCAATGTGACCCGACAATGGCCCCTATGTGTCCCAATAGCTCATTAAGAACAGGAAGAGAACCTCATCCTAACGTAAGCAAAGTCGAAGGCCTCATATATTTTAGACGAGGTGAGAAGAGAGGCCCCAGCAATGGCCCTTATGTGCCCCTATAGCCCGTTAGGAATAGGAGAAGAACCTCATCCTAATAAGAGCAAAGTTGAAGGCCTCATTCATTTTAGACGAGATGAGAAAAGAAGCCTCGACAACGGCCCTTATGTGTCCCTATAGTCCGTTAGGAACATGAGGGGAACCTCATTCTAATGTGAGCAAAGTCAAAGGCCTGATTCATTTTAGATGAGGTGAGAAGAGAGGCCCCGACAATGGCCCTTATGTGCCGCTATAGCCTGTTAGGAACAGGAGGGGAATCTTGTCCTAACGTGAGCAAAGTCGAAGGCCCCATTCATTTTAGATGAGGTGAAAAAGAGATGCCTCAACAATGGCCCTTATGTGCCCCTACAGCCCATTAGGAACGGGAGGAGAACCTCATCCTAACATGAGCAAAGTCGAGGGCCTTGTTTATTTTAGACGAGGTGAGAAGAGAGGCCCTGACTCGGTTGGAGATAAGATCTCCCACGAGCTTTAACTTTAATAGGAGATAAGATCTCCTCCAACCTTAGCTGGAGATAAGATCTTCCCTGAGCTTCAAACCTTAACTGGAGATAAGATCTCCTTCAACCTCGGTTAGAGATTAGATCTCCCCGAGCTTCATCTTCAACGTCAACAGGAGAATAAGATCTCCTTCATCCTTAGCAGGAGATAAGATCTCCCCCGAGCTTCAACGTCAATAAGGGATAAGATCTCCCTCAACCTCAGCTAGAGATTAGATCTTCCTCGAGCTTCAACATCAATGTCAACAGAAGATAAGATCTCCTTCAACCTCGACTGGAGATAAGATCTCCCTCGAGCTTCAACATCAACCTCAATAGGAGATAAGATCTCCTTCAACCTTGGTAGGAGATAAGATCTCCCTTGAGCTTCAACCTCAATGGGTGCATAGCCTGAAAAAGGACTTCGACAGTCATCTTTTTGTACTCCCTTCTTTTGAATTTCGAACTCGAGAGTAGAGGGACTATTGTTGGGGATAAACCCCGCTCCCATCGAAGTCCATTCTGATGCTTGACCTAATGAAACTGGTAATCATGAAAGAGCTTCGATCGAGAATTCTTCCTCCAACGATCAAACCCCAGCCAAAGTCCTTCAAGCAGCTGAACTCCTCCAATGATCAAACCCCTCCTAGACTCCTTCAGTGGCCAAACCCCTTTCGAACTCCTCCATCAGTCGGACTTCTTCTAGATTTCTCCATCAGTCAAACTCCTCCTAGACATCTCCTTCGATTGGACCTCTCCATCAGTCGGACTCCTTTCAAACTTTTCCTTCAGTCAAATTCTCCTTTTGGACTTCTCCTTCAGTTGGATTCCTCTAGGAGCCAAACTTCTTTTGGACTTCTCCTTCAGTCGGATTTCACTTCCAGACTTCTCCTTTAATCGAATTCCTCCAGGAGCCGAACTCCTTTCCGACTTCTCCTTTTCAAATTCTTTCGAGAGTGGAACTCCTTCTAGACTTCTCCTTCAATCGAATTCCTCCAGGAGCCGAACTTCTTTCGGACTTCTTCTTCAGTCAAATTTCTCTAGGAGCCAAACTTATTCTAGACATCTCCTTCAATCAGATACCTTCAGGAGCCAAACTCCTTCCGAACTTCTCCTTCAGTCGGATTCCTTCAGGAGCCAAACTCCTTTCAGACTTCTCCTTCAGTGAAATTTCTCTAAGAGCCAAACTCCTTCCGGACTTCTCCTTCAATCAGATTCCTTCAGGAGTTGAACTCCTTTTGAACTTCTCCTTCAGTCGGATTCCTTCAGTGGATTATTTTTAGATTTCAGCTAGCATTCCTCTCGGATGATCCTCTCTAGCCGTATTCTCTTTAGGAGTCTGAACTCCTCTAAAATTGATATATGTCAAAATTCTTCATCAACCAATGCCTCCTTCTTCTGAACATCAACTATTAAATCTCGATGGATGGGCACATCACGACAGGCGACACCTCTCTCTCTGTAGCAAATCCCATGCGGCCCCGAGCGATCCACTATCGAACGGTTATGGCTGTCACTATTAGTCTGCTACAGGCGACACCTCTCTCTTCGTAGCAAACCCCATGCGGCCCTAAGTGGCCCACTACTGGATGGTTATGACTGTCACTATCAGTCAGCTATAGGTGACACCTCTCTCTATTTCCATAACAAACCCCACATGGCTCCGAGTGGCCTACTGCCAGAAGGTTATGGCTGTCACTATCAGTTCGCTATAGGCTCCATCTATAAAAAGAAATCCTTCAGATATATTTTCTCTAAGCTCTTTTCTCCTTCCCCAAAACTTTGCTGAATTCTTTTTTGAGCACTCCATTCCTATAGGTTAGAAGAGCTTACTTGATCATCGGAGCATCCTACCGGAGCCACCACCATCGACTCCGGATGGGATTTTATTTTACAGATCATCGATGGTGACCTCTTCTTCGTCAACTCCAACTCAATCCAACATTGACCAAATTTCACACCAACATGTATAATACATGATCAGTGATAGAGGCACCGTCCCACATCCTGGCATTTAAGATGGCACAACTAGTCTTGTGCCTCTCCACATCATCAGGTATGCCAAAGGAATCCTTCAATACTTAAAGCATGTCCTTTGGCTGAGTCATCTCAAATCTATGACTAAACTCATCGCTTATAGCAACCAGCATAATGCAGCACACCGTGGTCCGGTCATTAAGCCACTTCTAGTAAGTATCTCTAACTATTCCATGTGCATTAGCAATTGACTCCTTAGGTGCAAGATCCATTAATACCTACAGGATCCGTTCATGCTCCAGCATAATTTTCAACTTTGGGTACCAGCTATTGAAGTTGGATCCCACCAACTTTTCATTATCTAACAATGATCGAAATGATAGAAAAGTGGCCATATTTGCACAAAGGAAAATCATAATCTAATTAGTAATTGATTCAATAAACCTAAAGATTTGGACTTTAATCAAAAGGTTCTCTTACTATTTTATTCGAATTGGTAGCCTCTACCTCCAATTCGAGAAATTATCCTAATTCCTTAGTGGGTACAAGAATTTACATAGGCTGCACACGAGCCCAATTTTGGTTGGCCAATCTATGTACATCTAAGGGTAGGTTCATAATGAATTATTTCTTTAAATAATTTTTAATAATTAAATTTTACCCCAGTTTCTAATCAGTAGGCTCTGACCTCCACTGAAAAGATCTAGTTAGGTCTAACCATTATCATGCTCATACTTGGCCCATCAAACCAATGAATGATTAGGTCCAATTTTGGTTGGCCAACCTAATCACCATTTAGAAAGATGTAGCCAAGAAATCACATAATGAATGATAATTTCATTAGCCGATAAACACCAAGCCTTTGGGCCTTCAATGATTATCCAACTAATGGATCCATTATCATCCACCTTAATGGAAGGCTATGATCTAGTTATCATAATAACTATCTTATTTTAGGAACCTAATAATTTTAGAGAATTTAATTTGAAGATGAGGGAAGGTCAGATGAACCAGCTTGTCATGATCCTTCCATTGACTTCACCAAGTCAGCTTAAGAAAGATCATTAATATAGACTAGTTTAGGAGCACTTACATCAGTAAAACTGATTTACCTAGCTGACATGGATTAGCTCGAATAATCAAGTGATCCGATCAAAACATAATTTCACCAAGAGGCCAAGTAAGTTCGATTAGTGGGAGGGACTGCCAAAGCTTGCCTTAGACACCATAAAAAATGATCAAGTGAGCGGGCTGCCAATTAAAGACCACCAGTCTGGTTTACCTTAGATATAATTGGTTTAATTAGTTTCAATTAGATCAACCTAACAGTTTATGCTAGACCGCATAGCCAAGAATCAAGTCCATCTTAGGTCTCATTAAAGACATGGACTTGACCAACTACAACTATTGTAATTGATCTAGAGAATTCTTGACCTAATCTAAGACAACAATTGATTAGATTTAGTCAATTCTCTAATTCAGTCCGTTCTTTAATCTAACCCTAGGTCTAGCTCAATTAATGGACCTAATCCTCACTAACCCATATAACCTAATGTATTATGATTTATGTCTTAGGATCTTCAATTCGCAATCCTAGATTTTAATCAAACAACTTCTTAATTCTTAATTAAGTTTTGGACTAAGGGTTGGGGTTCGGCTTTTTGAAAATGATTTTCATGTTTGTAAAATATTTTAACAATATGGTTCTATCAACCAAGTTGCATGTTTGATTTATAATCAATATGCAAGTAAAATAAGCATGAAACTACTTTGATCTAATCTAAATAGGTTCATGTAATTGAAAGAATTTTAACTATCATCAATCATAAATTATCTTAGATCAAATCTAATATATTTATGATGATTAAAATTAGATTAAAATATTTTTAATCAGATCATAAATATTTTAGATCTAATCTAAAATTTTATGATCAATATTTTAGATCAGCATGTACTAGGATAATCTTTCCACTCTAAGGGATAAACCTTACAGCAGGACAACCTTATAGCAGTTCGTGCAATCTAAATTTTTTTTTAGATCAAAAATTATTTTAAATCTATTAAATTATAAATAAAATTTAATTTAATTTAATAAATTTATGATTAGAAATAGATCAACATGATTTAGGACAATCTTTCCACTATAAGCGATAAACCTTACAGCAGTATAACCATATAGTAATTCATGTGATTAGAAATTTTAATTTTAGATTTAATAATTAGATTATAAATTAGATCTAATATAAAAAATAATCTAAACATGCTCAAATAATCATGTAATAAAAATATATAGACTCTGGTACCATTTGAAGGAACTAGATCTAGGATTTCAGGACTAGATCTTGAAACTTTTCAAGATCAGACAGTGAAAGACTTAAATAAATTAATATTTATTTTAAAAAAATAAAAATTTCTAGGTCTAACTTTTTATTACATGATTATTGCATGGTATTAAATCAAAAATTAAAAACATAAAGAAAGAAGAAGTGTTGATCATATTAACATAGATCTACACTAGATCAGAATCATTTAAGTAATAGGAGATCAGATCTTTGTTACCTGTGTGAGTTACATATTTTAACTTGCTGATCTAGGCTTGAGGATGATGTTGTAAGCTACACACATATCCAGTCTCTAGAAAATATCCACATGAGCACACGAATGCTGATAAGAAGTTGAGTATCCGAAAATCAGCACAGTTTGCTAGAACTATGCTGATCCTTCTTTGATGATTGATCTAGATCTTCCTTCTTCAAAACATGAACTCTCCAATTTTAAGAAGTCGAGGAAGATGATATGTGATGCTGAGGCTCCTCTTAAAAGCTCACAAATAATGGAGGAAGAGGTGTAGAACAAAACCCTAGCAGAAGACCCTCTTCTTCTTCTTTATTCTCTCACCTAGACACCTTGATTGGTATCTTAAAAATTCCCACACCCTAGATAAATTTTTCCCTGGTTTTCCCATGCCTAAGAGCCATCTAAAATAAATCGAATTCATAAAAAAATAAGCCCAAAATTTATTTTAAATAGAGAAATAAGGACCACTCCTTCTTTAGGTCAAATATCTAGTAAGGAAGGTCCAATTAAAGTAGGATTTGGTTGGGTGCCCCCTCCATCTTTTCTACTATAGACCATCAGGTTTTGTCAAAAAAAAACCTCTCTAAAATCCATAAAAATTCCAAAAAATGTCTAGGTGGAATCAGTGCACTATAGGAAGAGTTTTGGTTTCCTAAAATTCTATCTCATAGAATTTGAAATCAAAACCAATTCCTACTTGGACTTGGTCCACACTTAATTTACCATGTAAGAAAGAAACATGAGGACTTTGGGACATGGTGGGCTTCTCTTGGGCATAGAGAATTCATGCAAAATCAAAGGGGGTGTGAAGGGTGGGCGTTGGGACTAAAGTGGCGCAAGGATAGGAAGTTCCTAGTCATACTAGAATTCTTATTTTGACTTGGTCCAACATGGTTTCTCAAATCAAATCAAACTAGAATTAATTCAATCCAATTAAATTAGGACCTAACCCAATTAAGAACTTAATTAAATTATATTAAATTAGATTTAATTTTAATTTAATTTTTTAATTAAATTAGAAAATTGAGTTAACCCAAGTCCTAGTTGAACTAGGACTAGTTCTTCGATGCACTTGGCTTATCCAATAAACTAATTAGACTTGATCCAATCAAGTCCAAACTAAATCTAATTAAATTATATTTAATTAGACTTAATCTCAGCCCTCTGGCTTAATCAAATTAAGCTAATTAGCAATCTAATTGCTAATCGATTCTCCTGCAATACTTGCACTAGGTTAAACACCAATCGTATTGATCGTTTAACCCTTGAATGATTCTTAATCATTGATCAACCATCCTATCAAATTATGATCTCTAACGTGTGTGACCGCATAGATTTAAATCTAAGTCGGTAGCATAAGAATAAATTTTTGTACTAATCAAAGTGATCATCTAGCAATGGTACCCGATGGCCGGGTAGGTCGAATGTATAGAACAACATCCTTAGAACCCATGCAGATATAGTTTCTAGATAATTCATCCCCTTGACCAAAATACTCATAGGACACCTCAAAGTTCAACTATCAACTTTGATAAGGTTGTCTATATTGTATTTCAAAATATCAAATCCATCTGATGGATTATCCTGATCAAGGTTTTGCTATATTGAAATACAGTGATACATTTTTTATCAACTCTTGGATAGTCAATTTCATCTTGATCACACTTTGACTTTCCAAGTACTTGACTGTGCTCAAAAGCCTTTCATTACTAAATTAAAAATTTAGTTGGTCTGATATCAAGGTACAGTGAGTTGCTTGCAAGTCACTAAGGTGATCTCAGGTCTAAGGAATATTTATAATTATATCCCATCAAAGACATTCTTAACAACAGAATGCTCTGGAGTTGATCATGTTCAATGATGATGTACCCATACATCTCACCTATATGCCATACCAATGTCTCTACACTTCTTAGTTAAGAGGACAACCAACCTATATAGCATACAGCGACCTATGCTCGATAGACACTGTCATCCTAATTAACATCCTATCATTTGATTATGAACAAATTTAAGGACTAATCGATAAATCCTCTCTTTATCGAAGCTAAATTGTCCTAAGGACTTCATCACAATAATGGAGTTCATTAGAAGATGAGTACATTATGATGAAAAAAATACTAAAAATATATTTTATTTATTAATAAATCAATTATAGATATAATATAGCTTAACCATCAATAGGCTGATGATTGACTTTGGGACACATTTTCCAAAACCTGATTAGGTAATCCGATTACCCTATTGATGATCTACAAAAGCTCAAGGTTCTAGATTAAGCCATGCATGTGCTTGGCCTCTACTGGAGTCCACTCAGGCTAGATCTAGAGATGCTCTCCTTATGGATTTGATCACCAAAATTAGATCTAAATATGATTTGTAAAGCTATCGAATTAACTGATGAAGGCAACTTGCTCGTCTCATGAACGTCATCTCTTTCCTTGAAATCTTTGTGCCAATTTCTATGGACCTTCACCTGGAACATTGGCCCAACCATTGGGCATGGAGAAGAAGAAGAGGAGGGGCATGGGGAAAGGGAGAGGATGGCTGCCTATGGGGCTCTAGGGCATGGAGAATAGAGCATATGAAACTCTATGGCATAGGGTCTCTTAATTAGAGCCCTATGCCACCTCAATTTTCCAGTCAATCAAGCAACCAATTGCTTGATTTGTTTTCAATTTCTTGATAAATTTTCATGCCAACTCACATCAGATTTGCCTGCCCAAATATTTCATATAATGTCATACAAAATAGGTAGGGAGAAGGAAAAGAAGTTTGGTGCACAATGGATTCTTCCTTCTCTCGTAGAGTTTGATCTCTATCAAAACTCTTTAACTGGTCAAATCTAGAATTTGACCAAGTTAAAACCTATCCACTTTAGGTGCACAACTAGGGGGACGTGCATCCTCTCCAAGCCATACCAAAAAGTGGGGGTGCATGCCCCTAGAAAATCTCTAGGGGGCATGCGACCTTGATCCCTTCTTTCTTACAATAGGATCAATCTTTGACCCTGGTGTGCGACAGAAAAGGCAGGTGACCAAAAATGACCGGTGACCAAAAATGATAGGTGTTCTCCTAAAATCATCTAATGAATTTAGACAATCCTATTCTAACTTGGACAAGTTCCAGTCAGGATTTCGGTTGAGATGAACCAAAAAGATTACAAAAGAAGAATATTAGGTTCAATCATGTGCTAACATGATTTCCTTCAACCTAATCGAATCTAATCCAAATCAATTAAATTGACTCAATCTAATTGACCACAATCAGACTCAAACCCTTGTATGTGTGATCTAGTTAGGTTTAATTCTATATGGTAATGAGATATATCATGATCCCTATCATTGACATCATCGAAATATCTTTTGATGGATCAAAACTTTTTTTGATTCATACAATTAGAATAATCGATTATTAGGATCATTCTAATTGCTCCCAAAATCCACCAGTGACACCTAGTAGTATATGGTGGCAATCCATCAGAATTGAAAGCGAACCTCTTGGTGCAGCTATCTATGTGAATTGATTCTACTATCATGATCCCCGATAGGATTAGGAATTAAGGTAAACTCATCAAAACCCAACATCTGTCGTATGAATGAATCATTCATTTTAAGTTTGATGTAAAATCCTAATAGAAACCTCTTTTCTATTATATTGCACTACCATGATGATGTGCTTATGAACTCGATCTCATGATCATTATAGGACTACTCCTCCACTACCGAGGTTGATAGATCCCATCTTGGTGCAATCTGGTTCCTATAATGAACATGCTATAGCCAACGTATGCCTCTAGATTTTGAATGGCTAGGAGATTGAGTTATGGTGTAGTCAAACTATAACACACTCAAGGTGAACTATCGATGCACCTCAGATCAAAGAACCTGATACACAACAGTAGCATCGAGCCAGTCATCGACGAGAAGGTAGTCATCCTTAGGACTACTCAATATGGTCATGCTCAGTGCCCTCATTCTCTAACGAGTTCCTATACTCATGCTCCAGTGTCCCATACTGTAGACTCAAGACTCATCTATTCTAAGAAAGCGATCGTACACTATTCTTTTGGATCGATCACTATCGTCGTGATGATCCATCGAAAGTAGTTTATGAGTTAATTATGAAAATTTATTTCTTAAATTTTTAACTCTTGAAAATATGAATTATCATTATCATTAACTCAAAGGATGTATCACAAATATTTTTAAATACACACTATGATAGAAAATAATTTTTTTATTAATTTATTATCAAAATTATAAAATTGCCCTTAGAAGTATGTTACAAGTGTCAACTAATTTGACTTCTAGGGCACACATCTAACAAACTCACACTTGACTTAAAGCCAATTGATTACAAATCTAAGTCCCATCTCCTTAAGATGGGCTTCAATCCTCTACTGGCCTAAAGGCTTCATTAGTAGATCTATCGTGTTGTCCGTGGAGTCAACTCTCTTAACCTCGACGTAATCCTTCTCGAGGTAATCGATGATGAGATGGAATCACCGCTCGATGTGCTTGGATTTCTAGTGAGACCTCAGTTCCTTAGCCAAAGGTATGGTGTCATTATTATCACAGTATAGAGGGACAGCATTCGATGGCATCACTATGAGTTATGCAGTGAACTTCTTGTACCATAATGCCTTTTTTGTAGCTTTTGATGCAGCGATGTACTCTATTTTCACGGTGAAATCTACTATCATGGTCTGCTTGAAACTCTTCCAGCTGACGGCACCACCATTGCACATAAATAGACTGCCAGATGTCGACTTTCGATCATCTATATCTGACATAAAGTTTGAGTCTGTATATCTCTGGACCTAGAGTTCTCCATTACCAAAGACCAAGTACATATCCTTAGTCCTTCTCAAGTATATAAGGATACACTTCACAAAAGTTCAGTGCTCTTCATCTGGATTCAACTGATACCTGCTTGTGACACTCATAGTATGGGCTATATCAGGTCGTGTACATAGCATGGCATACATGAGGCTCCCTATTGCCGAAGCATAAGGGATCTTTCTCATGCATTCAATCTCTTCAGGTATGCTAGGACACATCTTCTTGGTGAGATGAATACCATGTCTCAAGGATACTAATCCCCTCTTAGAGTTTTTCATGCTGAACCTCTTCAGCACCTCCTCTATGTACATCTTCTATGAGAGACCTAGCATCCTATTTAGTCTATCCCTATAGACCTTAATTCCTAGAATAAAGGATGCCTCTCCTAGGTCTTTCTTAGAGAACTCTTTTGATAACCACATTTTGACCATAGTTAACATAGGAATATCATTCTTAGTAAGAAGGATGTCATCCATGTATAGTATGAGGAAGATAATAGCACTCTCACTGACCTTTTTGAACACACAGAGCTCCTCCTCATTTTTGATGAATCCAAATGATTTGATCACATCATTAAAATAAGCATTCCAGCTTCAAGATGCTTGCTTAAGTCCATAGATGGACCTTTGCAGTTTACAGACCTTATGATCAGCATCACTGAATGTGAAACCTAGTGGTTGTTCCATATAGATATTTTTCTCAAGATATCCATTTAAGAATGCCATTTTCACATCCATCCATCATATTTCATAATCAAAATAGTTTACAATAGCAAGCAGTGTGTGGATGGATTTAAGCATGGCTACTGGCGAGAAGGTATCTTGATAGTTAATGTCTTCACGCTGACTATACTCTTTTACCACTAACCTAGCCTTGAATGTCTCCATATTTTCATCTGCACCTATCTTTCTCTTGTAGATCCATTTACACCTAATAGGTACAATACCTTTAGATGGATCTACCAAGGTCTAGACTTGGTTTGATTGCATTGAATCAATCTCTGACTTCATTGCCTCTAACCATTTTTCGCAGTTGATATCTGATATCGCCTCGTCATAGGTTTTGGGATCATCACCATGAACCGTATTTCTCGTGAGGAACATTTTATCTACATCTTTTGAAATAATGCCTAAGTATCTTTTAGGAGGATGAAAAATTCTATTTGATCTATGAGGTGGAGGTTGTGATTGGACTGGCTCAATTTGATTAGGTTCCATAGGTTTCTTAGCTTGTTGCTCTTGGGAGATTTTCTCCTCGAGCCTTATCTATCTTCCGATGCCACCATCTTGAATAAACTATTTTTTAAGAAAGATGGTATGTTGACTCATAATTACATTATGATCTTCTGAGATAGAAATAATATCCTAACAACTCTTTAGGATATCCTTTAAAATAAGCTCTAAAGAATTTAGACTCTAACTTGTCTGCCTACTGTCTCTTGATATGAGCCGGACAATCTCAAATTTTGAAATGACTCAGACTTGATTTCTTACCATGCCATATCTCATATGGTATGGTAAGAACAGTTTTAGAGAGAACCATATTCAGTAAGTAAATTGCGTTCATTAGACTATGTCCCCAAAGAAAATCAGGAAGATTCATGATGCTCATCATAGATCGGATCATATCTAATAGGATCCGATTCCTTTATTTTGAAATCCCGTTAAGTTGAGGCATTATAGGTGGAGTCCATTGAGAGACTATGCCATTTTTCTTAAGATAGTCTAGAAATTATCAACTAAGGTATTCACCTCATCGATCTAATCAAAGAACCTTAATGAATTTTTTAGTTTGCTTTTCTACTTCATGTCTAAATTTTTTTAACTTTTTAGAGACTTCAAACTTATGTTTTATTAAATACACATACCCATACCGAGATAGATCATCGATAAAGATGATGAAGTAGACATAACTACCTCTAGTCGACACAACAAATGGGCCACACACATTTGTGTGTACCAGGATAAGAAGGTCTGTGGCCCTTTCTCCATGTCCTATAAAAGGAAGCTTGGTCATTTTGCCATGAAGGCATGATTCATAAATCGGATATGACTCGAAAGTTAACGAACTCAAAAGTCCATATTTCTCCAATTTGTTAACCTTGACATTCGCTATATGATCTAGCCTAAGGTGCCATAGATACTTATCATTTAGACTATCCCTAGGTCGCTTTAGTCCTACGGCATTCACATTTTGCTTGACATTTAATATAGATACATCAACATGCAACTGATAGAGATCATTAATAACATAACCTTCATGTGCTAAACAAGAAATAGAAATCAAATTTTTGCTTGCTATAGGCATAAAATAACAGTCCCTAAGAATCAAATCTAAACCAGATGGTAGTCGAAGAGGGTAGGTTCCCGCAGCTACAGTAGCAACTCTTACTCCATTTTTGACATGCAGGATCATCTCATCATCCCTTAGTCTCTTGCTCTCCTCAAGACCTTGCATGGAAGTGCACAAATAATCACTAGATCCACAGTCAAGCACCAAACTAGATGCAAAAAAAATTATTATGTTAGATTCAATCACGAGCATACCTCTAGAAGAATCTACCTCCTTCTTGTTCTTCAGGGTGGTTAGGTATAAAGGGCAGTTTCACTTTCAATGTCCATCAGAATTATAGTGGAAACACTTTTCTTTGTTGGCGATCTTCTTCTTGGGCTCTCCCTTCTTCTTCTTTCCACCTTCTATCTTCTGCTTCTTCACGATTTTTTTCTTCTTCCTAAAAGACTTTCTTTTGGAAGAAGTCCACACAATACCAAGCACTGAGCCCTTTGAGCCTTTCATAGAGAGCTCAGTAATAACCAGCATGTTCATAAGTTCAGCCAAGATATTTTAAAGTTTATGCATATGGTAGTTCATGATGAACTATCCATACACATCAGTCAAGGATTGCAGAATTATATCGATCTATTGGTCCTTATCCAACTTGACTTTGAGGTTCTTAAGCTCGTCCAAGTCCTTGATCATCATCAGACAATGATCTTGGATCGACTGTCCATCATGCATCTGAGCCTTAAAAAGTCTCTTATTGACTTGATATTTGGCTGTGCGACTCTGTTCACCAAACAACTCTTGTAGGTGAGCCAATATTTGGCAACTAGTCTTTATGTCTTCATATTGGCACTGGAGCTCATCAGACATCGAGCCCAACATGTAATACCTGGCTTTATTATCTTCATCCATCCACTTATCCAAAGATGCTCTTTATTCAGTGGATGGACAGGTTGATAAAGTGGGAGAATCCTGTTCCAACACATGAGTCAACTTCCCAAAATCCAAAATAATTTTGATGTTCTAGAGTCAATTCTTGTAGTTGGATCCAGTCAGTTTATGGGTGTCCAAGATACGAGATAGTGGGTTGGACGTAGATATTTCTCTATAGAGAGTCAAAGTTTCTAGTTAGATTTTATAATTAAACTTTATCAATTTATTTAGAAGTTTTATTTTTAAACAAATTAGGCTCTCACTATTTACTCAGATCCCTACACTCCCTTGGTAGAGATGTGAAAATCTTCATGATCAATGATTTCTAGTGGATGGTGCGGTCCCATCGACTAGCTCACCACCTCACCTAATAGTTATTTGGTGATGGGTTAATTGATGAGGGGATAACTCTTGTCCAATGATTCTATAATCATGATGCATCCAAACCTGATCTCTAATTCTTGAAGCTCACCATGCCTGGAATATTGCTCCATTCCTTAGTTAAGTCAGACCCACCATTTGTATGAATTAGATTTTTAATTGGGTCTCTCACCATATCCAGAATAATGAGCACAACCCATCCTTCATTCCATAGCATCCAATGCCGAATAGACATGGTTGCATCTTCTTGGTGCAACTGAACCACTATTTCAGTCGAAAACAATCAACCTCAGGAAGGGCCCGCACATCTACAATGGTGGAAGACCTTAGACTTAATATTTTCTTAGGAAGATTTGATTTAGGTCTCTTTAAACTAGACTTAGTCATAACAATTATGACTAACCTAGTAGCATAGGTTGGCTCAAATTGTTAGCCACCTCTAATCAGATCTGAATCGACACAAATGGCCAGGTAAGTGAGATCGGTGGAAGGGATATGCCATTAACTCGGTAAGTATGCATTCAGGTTGAGTAGCTCCTAATTAAAAATTAGTCGATCATATCTATCAGACTTATCTTAGATACCAAATTATCGAATCAAAAGCAATCGGATTAGCTTACAATCCAGGCTCCAACCATAGAGTCAAATTAGGTCTTGACTTGATCAAGTCACATCTCAATGTGATTCGACCTTGACCCAGACCTAATTCTATTAGACTGGTCAAATCTAAGCTTTCTTTGATCCTACCTAACCAACTCTTGATTTAGTTTGATCAACCGCTAGACCTAATTAAGCTACCCAAGCCCGAACCCAAATTTATGAAGGTGTCTTAGATCTTAAAATTCATAATTTTAAATCTAATTAGTTTCATAATGTTAATTCTTAATTAATTTTGGATTCATAGCTAAAAACATGCAAAAATCCTAGGATTTCAGGATTTAGAATTTTGCAGAAAAGTAAATTTTTGATTTCTGATTAAAGACGAACGTGCAGCACCCCTACACGCCATAAGAGCATCCAATCTAATGGGAGGAGAGGGCCTTTAAATCTTACTTTGCTCTTAAAACTGGATGGCCAAGGGGAACATCTTAATTAGAAATAATTACTACACTATAAAATAATAAATCTACAACATATATCTCATATAAAGTCATAGATCTAAATATGCATATTTTGTATACATTTCATATACCAATCATTAAATCCTAAATGCATGATTTCAGATCTGATATATCATAAATAATATCTAAAAAAAAAAAATTATATTGATCATATCAAAATAAAATCTATTCTAGATAAATCATAGAACTATTCTACAACTAGTTTAGGCATGCTTCATTCATATCTCATATAAAAATTAAAAATTTTATTTTTTATTTTTAGATCTAATTATAATATTTATAACATCTAAAAATAGAGGCATAAAGATCTAAAAAAAATTAATTATACAAAAAAGAAAATTAGCACTAGACTATACATAGAACAATTCTAAACCAAGTCTAGATTTGCATCTCATGCAAGATTGATATGAATCTAAAATTTTTAATCCTTTTGATTTCAGATCTAGTCACATCTGATGTGATATCTAAAATTCTTAATATCAGATCATAAATTAAAAAATTATATCTAAAATAAATTTGAAGAATTGCTAACACAACTTTGATACCATTTGAAGGAAAAACTACTTTTCCAACATAGGATCGATCTGATATAACCAGATATCTAGGAAATATTTTAAATTTTTTTATAGAGTCTAATTAGATCAGAGAGTTCTCTGATCAAATTTTAATCATTTGATATTAAATCTAAAAATAAGAATTAAATTAGATATGAACTTTGTACCCAATTGGATAATCTATTTATCCTATCAATGATCTGTGGAAGCTCGGGGTTCTAGATTAAGCCATGCACATGCCTAGCTTCTATTGGAGTCCACTCAAGCCAGATCTAGAGATGCTCTTCATTTAGATTTGATCACTAAAATTTAGATCTAAATCTGATTTGTAAAGCCTTCTAATCAACTGATGAAGGCAGTGCACTCATCTCACGAACGTCGTCTCTTTCCTTGAAAACTTTGCACTAATTTCTATGGACCTTTTGTTGGAACCTGGCCCAACCTTTGGGCATGGAGAAGAAGAAGAGAAGCGACATGGAGAAAGGGAGAGGATGGCTGCCTATGGGGCTTTGGGGCATGGAGAATAGAGCATATAAAACCCTAGGGCGCAAGGTCTCTTAAATAGAGCCCTGCGCCACCTCAGTGTTCCAATCAATCAAGCAACCAATTGCTTGTTTTGTTTTTGATTTCTTGACATGCCAACTTACATTAGATTTGCCACCCCAAATATTCCATATAATGCCATACAAAATAGGTAGAGAAGGAAAGGAAGTTTGGTGCACAATGGATTCTTCCTTCTCTCTTAGAGTTTGATCTCTATCAAAACTCTTTGACTGGTCAAATTTGAAATTTGACCAAGTTAAAACCTATCCACTTTGGGCACACACCTAGGGGTACATGCACCCTCTCCATGCCATACCAAAAAGTGGGGGCACGCACCACTAGAAAATCTCTAAGGGGGTGCACTCGTGATCCCTTCTTTCTTACAATAGGGTTAATCTTTGACCCTGGTGTGCGACAGAAAAGGTAGGTGACCAAAAATGATAGATGATCAGAAATGGTAGGTGTTATCCTAAAATCATCTGATGAATTTAGACAATCCTATTCTAACCTGGACAAGTTCCAGTCAGGGTTTCGATTGAGATGAACTAGAAAGACAACAAAATGATAATGTTAGGTTCAATCATGTGCTTGCATGATTTTCTTGAACCTAATCGGATCTAATTCAAATCAATTAAACTGACTTAGTCTAATTGATCACAACCAAACTTAAATCCTTGTATGTGTGATCCAATTAGATTCAATTCTGTATGGTAATGAGATATGTCATGATCCCTATCATTGACATCATCAAAATACCTTTTGATGGATCAAAACTTTTTTGATTCATATAATTAGAATGATCGATCATCAGGATCATTCTAATTACTTCTAAAATCCACCAGTGATACCTAGCAGCATATGGTGGTGATCCTTCATAATTTAAAGCGAACCTCTTGGTGTAGCTATCTATGTGATCAATTCGAGTCTCGAAAATCTAAGATCTAAGATCAAGAGATATATTTCAAAATTTTTCTCTTGGTCTCCTGAAGGGAAATCCTGATTTCCCGGTCCAGGTTCGTTCCAGATCTGATTAGATCAAGAGATATATTTCAAAATTTTTTCTCTTGATCTCAATCAGATCTTGATATGTTTCAGATCTGATTCTTATTATTTTAATAAATAAAATAAAATAAGATAAATTAAATCAAATTTAATTTACCTGATTTGGGTAATCCTATTACCCTGTAGATGATCCTGATTGCAGCGGAAGGTTCTGGATCTTAGCCACGCAAGCGCCTGGCCTCTACCGGTATCCACTCGGGTTGGATCTGGAGATCCTCTTCTTCTCTATCACACCTCCAAAAATCAGATCTGGATCTGATCTGGAGGATCTTCAAAACTCTTTTGAAGATCTGCAGTCGTCCTTTTGCAGCAGCGCAGCCTTCTTGCTTTTGATCGCCTTTCCTTGATCTGAATCGCACCAACCTAAGTCCAAAACACCTTTTGGACGTGGAGAGCAAGGGGAGAAGAGACTATGGCATGGAGAAGGAGGGGAGAGGCAGCCTTGGGGCGTGGGAAATCTCTAATTGAATTCACTTAGACTTATTAGGGTTGGGCGCAGGGTCTTATTTATAGACCTCTTGTGATCCAACTCCTCTTCCTCTCAACCAATCACAACCCTTTGTGAAATCAGATCTAAATCTGATTGGTTGGAATAGAGACCCCTGGATTCCTCCTTAGAGGGCGCCTAAGACCAGTCAAACTGGATTCTTAGTAGAACTCTGATTGGAATCCAAAAGGGAGGTGGAGTCCTTGTCCAACAAGGACTCCTAGGCGCCTCCTACTTGGGCTCACGCCACCCTTGGCGTGCGCCCTTCTCCTTGCCAGGTTCTGGCAGGGGGACAGGCCCCCACCAGCTCTCCAATAGGTGCATGACATGTGGTCAAAAGTCAAAGGGTCAATGGTCAACGTTTGACCAGTCAAAGGTAGACTTTTGACCAAAGTCAAAGAACAAGAAATGGCAGGTGACCAAAAATGGCAGGTAATGTCTTACAAATAAGACAACCTATTCTGACTTGGACAACCTCCAGTCAGACCATATGACGGCCTCTGATTGAGCACAAACTCCTTTGGCTCAGTCAGGACAACTTATTTATGATAGTAAAAGAAGAACGTTAGGTTCAATCGAGTGCTAGCACGATTTCCTTGAACCTAATTGAATCTCATTCAGATCAATTGAACTAGATCAGTTCAATTGATGATCACCAGATTCAAACCCTTGTTTGTGTGACCCAGTTAGGTTCAGTTCTGTATGGTAATGGGATATGTCATGATCTCTATCATCGACATCATCGAAACTCCTTTCGATGGATCAGAACTCTTCTGATTCGAACAGCTAGAATGATCGATCATCTAAATCATTCTAATTGCTCCCAAAATCCACCAGTGACACCTAGCAGTATATGGTGGCAACCCATCAGAGCTGAATGCGAACCTCTTGGTGCAGCTACCTGTGTGATTAAGTTCTTCTATCTTGAGCCCCGATCAGATTAGGGTTAAGGTGAACTCGTCAAACCCTAGTCTCTGTCATATGATGTAATCATTCGATTCGAGTCCAATGTGAAAATCTAAATAGAAACTCTTTCTATTATTTCACTCTACCATGGCCATGGATTTCTGGACTTGATTCTCATGATCATCATAGGGCTGCTCCTCTACCACCGAGGTAGATAGATTCCATCTTGATGCAATCCAGTTCCTACAATGAACATGCTATAGCCAACATACACCTCAGGGTTCCATATGGCTAGGAGACCGAGTAATGGTGTAGTCAAACTATAACACCCTCAAGGTGAACTGCCGATGCATCTCAGGTCAAAGAACCAGACACACTACTGCAGCATCGAGTCAGTCATTGACGAGAAGGTAGACTTCCTAATGACTACTCGAGGTGGTCACGCTCAGTGCCCTCGTTCTCTAACGAGTACCTGTACTCTCGCTCCGGTGTCTCCACACCGTAGACTCAAGACTCATCTACTAAAGAGAAGCGATCGTACACCAACCTTCCGGATCAATCACCATCCTCGTGATGATCCTATGGTCGGGAGCATGTTTATGAGTTAATAATGATTATTCATGTCTTAAATTTTCAACTCTTGAAAATATGAATTATCATTACCATTAACTCAAAGGATGTATCACAGACACTAAATACACATATGTGATAGAAAATAACCCATTTTATTAATTATAGTCAAAATTATAATTTTGCCCCTAGAAGTGTATTACAAGTGTCAGCCAATTCTGGCTTCTAGGGCACATATATCTAACAATCTCCCACTTGTCCTAAAGCCAATTGGCTACAAGTCTAAGTCCCATCTTCTCAAGGTGGGCTTCGATCTTCTGCTGGCCCAACGGCTTTGTAAGTGGGTCTGCCACATTATCTGTGGAGTTGACTCTCTTGACCTCAACGTAACCTTTTCTCAAGGTAATCGCGGATGAGATGATATCGCCGTTTGCTTGGAGGAACTCTGCATGGCATTCCAGCAGCAAACAAAACAGTTTCTGCTCTGCTTCATGATGTCGACTTTCGATCATCTATATCGGACATGAAGTCCGAGTCTGTGTATCCCTGGACTTGGAGTTCTCCGTTACCAAAGACCAACATCATATCCTTAGTTCTTCTCAAGTACTTAAGGATACATTTCACAGAAGTCCAGTGTTCTTCACCTGGATTTGACTGATATCTGCTTGTGACACTCACAGCATGGGCTATATCAGGTCGTGTACATAGCATGGCATACATGAGGCTCCCTATTGCAGAAGCATAAGGGATCTTGCTCATGCGTTCTATTTCCTCAGGTGTGCTGGGGCACATCTTCTTGGAAAGATGAATACCATGTCTGAAGGGTATTAATCCCCTCTTAGAGTTTTCCATACTAAACCTCTTTAGTACTTCCTCTATGTACATCTTCTGTGAAAGTCCTAGCATCCTATTCGGTCTATCCCTATAGACCTTAATTCCTAGAATAAAGGATGCTTCACCTAGGTCTTTCATGGAGAATTCCTTGGACAACCACATCTTGACTGATGTCAACATGGGAATATCATTCCCAATAAGGAGGATGTCATCCACGTACAATACGAGGAAGACAACAGCGCTCCCACTGACCCTTTTTGAAAACACATGGTTCCTCTTCATTTTTGATGAAACCAAACTTTTTGATCACATCATTGAAACGAGTGTTCCAGCTCCGAGATGCTTGCTTAAGTCCATATATGGACCTTTGCAGCTTGCAAACCTTGTGATCAGTATCACTGGATGTGAAACCTAGCGGCTGTTCCATATAGATATCTTCCTCAAGATATCCATTTAGGAATGCCGTTTTCACGTCCATTTGCCATATTTCATAATCGAAATAGGCTGCAACAGGCAAGCAATGTGCGGATGGATTTTAGCATAGCTACTGGGAAAAAGGTATCCTGATAGTCAATGCCTTCGCGTTGACTATAACCTTTTGCCACTAGTCTAGCCTTGAATGTCTCCACATTCCCATCTGCACCAATCTTTCTCTTGAAGATCCATTTACACCCAATAGGTACTATACCTTCTGGTGGATCTACCAAGGTCCAGACTTGGTTTGAGTGCATCGAGTCAATTTCTGACTGCATTGCCTCTAGCCATTTCTCGGAGTCGATATCTGATATCGCCTCGTTGTAGGTTTTGGGATCATCACCATGAGCACCATTACCTATGAGGAACATTTCCTCTACTCCTCTGAAATAATACCTAAGTATCTTTCAGGGGGACGGGAAAACTCTTTCCGATCTACGAGGTGGAGGAGGTAGTGTTCTTATTGGCTCAACCTGATTTGGTTCCAATTGGTCCTTAGCTCGTTGTGCTTGTGAGACTTTCTCATCAAGCTTAATCTGCTTTCCAATGCCGCTATCTTGAATAAACTATTTTTCAAGAAAGATGGCATGTCGACTCACAATCACATTGTGGTCTTCTGGAATGTAGAAATAGTATCCTAATGACTCTTTAGGATATCCTATGAATCGAGCTCTAAAGGACCTAAACTCTAACTTGTCCGCTTGTTGTCTTTTGACATGAGCCGGACAACCCCAAATTCTGAGATGACTCAGACTTGGTTTCTTACCGTGCCATATCTCATACGGTGTGGTAGGAACGGTTTTAGAGGGAACCCTATTCAGTAGATAGAATTGAAGTTAACAATGAGTGTCCCCAAAGAAAATCAGGGAGGTCTGTGAAGCTCATCATGGATCGAACCATATCCAATAGAGTCCGATTTCTCCATTCTGAAACCCCGTTGAGTTGAGGTGTTCCTGGTGGAGTCCATTGAGAGACTATGCCATTTTCCTTAAGATAGTCTAGGAATTCCCGGCTAAGGTATTCACCTCCTCGATCTGATCGAAGAACCTTAATGGGTTTTCCAGTTTGTTTTTCTACTTCATGTCTGAATTCTTTGAACTTTTCAAAAGCTTCAGACTTGTGTCTCATAAGATACACATACCCATACCTAGACAGATCATCGGTAAAGGTAATGAAGTAGACAAAATTGCCTCTAGCCGGCACATCAAATGGGCCGCACACATCAGTATGTACTAGGGCAAGGAGATCTGTGGCCCTCTCCCCATGTCCAACAAAAGGGAGTTTAGTCATTTTGCCTTGAAGACAAGATTCACAAGTTGGATATGACTCGGAAAAGTCAATGGACTCAATAGCCCATTTTTCTCCAATTTGTTGATCCTATCTTCTGCTATATGACCTAATCTCAGGTGCCATAGATATCTGTCATTTTGGACTATCCCTAGGTCGTTTGGCATTCACGTTTTGCTCGATAGTTAGAACAGGTACATCAATATGTAACTGCTGATAAAGACCATTAATAAGGAAACCATTTGCAATTTTATTTCTTTCATAAAGAATGTTACAATGGTCCTTAAAGAAGGTGAATCACATAACCTTCTTGTGCTAAGCATGAAACAGAAATCAAATTCCTGCTAGCTGCAGGCACATAATAACAGTCTTTTAAAAACTAAGTCTAAACCAGATGGTAATCGAAGAGGGTATGTTCCCACGGCTACTGCAGCAACTCTTGCTCCATTACCGATGCGTAGGATCATGTCTCCATCCCTCAGCCTCCTGCTATCCTCAAGACCCTGCATAGAAGTGCACAGATGAGCACTAGAACCAGAGTCAAGCACCCAACTGGATGCAGAAGAAACCGTAAGGTTAGACTCAATAACGAGCATACCTCCAGAAGGACCTTCCTTCTTGTTCTTCAGGGTGGCCAGGTAAGTAGGGCAGTTCCGCTTCCAATGGCCGTCGCTGTTGCAATGGAAACACTTTCCTTTGCCATCGGCCTTCTTCTTCGGTTCTGCCTTCTTCTTCTTTGATCCTTCCACCTTTTGCTTTTTCACAGACTTCTTTTTCTTTCCATAAGACTTTCTTTTGGAAGAAGTCCGTTCCATAGCAAGAACTGAGCCTTTAGAACCTTTCATAGAAAGCTCAGCGGTAACCAGCATATTCATTAACTTCGGCCAAGGAATTTTGAAGTTTATGCATGTGGTAATTCATGATGAATTGCCCATATGCATCAGTCAAGGATTGCAGAATAATATCATTCTGCAGGTCCAAGTCCAACTTCACACCGAGCTTCTCAAGCTCTTCCATGTCCTTGATCATTGTCAGACAGTGATCTTGGACTGACTGCCCATCACGCATCTTAGCCTTAAAAAGTCATTTCGTGACTTGATATTTGGCTGCGCGACTCTGTTCACCAAACATCTCCTGCAGGTGAGCCAACATTTGGCGAGCAGTCCCGATATCTTCATGTTGGCGCTGGAGCTCATCAGACATCGAGCCCAACATGTAATATCTGGCCTTATTATCTTCGTCAATCCATTTTTCCAGAGACGCTCTCTGTTCAGTGGATGGACGGGCTGGTAAGGTGGGAGGGTCCTGGTCCAAAACATGGGTTAACTTCTCTGAAACCCAAAATAATTTTGTAGTTCCTGAGCCAATCTTTATAATTGGGTCCAGTCAGTCTATGTGTGTCCAGGATACGTGCCAATGGGTTGGACGCAGACATTTTCCTGTAGAGAGTCAAAGATTCTAGTTAGATACTGTAATTTTGACTTGACCAATTTGTTTAGGGATTTTATTTTTAAACAAATTAGCTCCCACTATTTTCTCGGATCCCTACACTCCCTCTGTAGAGATGCGAAAATCTCCACGATTAATGATTTCTAGTGGGTGGTGCGGTCTCACCAACTGACTCATCACCTCACCTAACAGTTATTGGTGATGGGTTAGCCAATGAGTGAACAACTCTTGTTCAATGATTCTCTAATCATGGTGCACCCAAACTTGGTCTCTAATTCATGAATCTCACCGTATCCGGAAATATTGATCCACTCCTTAGTTAAGTCAGACCCACCATTTGCATAGACTGGGTTCCTAATTGAGTCTCTCACCGTATCCGGAAATATTGAGCCCAACTCATCCTCCAGCCCATAGCATCCAATGCCTAATAGACATGGTTGCATCTTCCCGGTGCAACTGAGCCACTGTATCCAGCCGAGAACAATCAACCCCGGGAAGGGCCCGCACATCTACAATGGTGGAAGACCTCAGACTTAATCTTTTCTTAGGGAGAATTGATTCAGGTCTCATTAAACTAGACTTGGCTTAGTCATAACAATTATGACTAACCTAGTGGCATGGGTTAGCTCGGATTATTGACCACCTCAGATCAGAACTGTGTCAACAGATATGGCCAGGTAAGTGAGACCGGTGGAAGGAATATGCCATTAACTCGTACAAGAACGCATTCAGGTCGAGTAGCTTCCAATTAAAAACCAGTCGGTCGTATGTGCCAAACTTACCTTAGACACCAAATTGTTGAGTCAGAACCAATTGGGTTAGCCTACAATCCAGACTCTAACCTCTGAGCCTAATTAGGTCTTGCTTGATCGTGACTCGATCTTGACCCAGACTTAATCCTATTAGGCTGGTCAATTTAAGCATTGTTGATCCCATCTAACCAACTCTTGATTCGGTTTGATCAACCGCTTAGACCTAATTGAGCTACCCAAGCCCGAACCCAGTATTATGAATATGTCTTAGATCTGAAAATTCTCAATTTTAGACCTAATTAATATTCCATAAACTTAATTCTTAATTAAGTAGGGTTCATAAACAAAATATGCACAATAAATCCTAGGGTTTCAGGATCTAGGGTTTTGCAGAAAGTAAGTTTTGGGTTTCTGATTAAGGACGAACACGCAGCACCCCTACACGTCATAAGAACACCCCATCGAATGGGAAGAGAGGGCCTTTAAACCCTTCTTCGTTCTTATGACCGGACGGCCAAGAGGAACGCCTTAATCAGGAACATGTAAATACTACAAAACAGTTATAGATCTATATCATATATCTCATATACAAATTAGATCTAATCATGGCATATTTTGCATACATCTCATGTATCAAATCATGCATGTTTTCAGATCTAAATTATCTCACATAATAATCTAAAAATTAGATTTAAATTGATCTAATCAAAATAAATTCTAATCTAGACAATTATGTAGAACTATTCTACAACTAGTCTAGACATGCATCTAATCATATCTCATATGATATTTAAAATTAAATAATTTTTATTTGCTATTTATTTAGATGTTATTATAACACTTATAATATCAGAAAAATAGTAAATAAGAAGATCTAAAATATGATTTAATCAGATTAAATCAAAGACATGCAAAACTATTCTATAGAACTATTCTATTCTAGAACTAGTCATGCATATCTTCATGTTCTTAGATCCAAATCATTTAATTTTAATTTTTTCTGATTTCAGATCTGATCACATCTCATGTGACATCTGAAAATCACTTATTTTCTAATTAAAATAAAATTTAAAATCAGATCTAAACAATTTTAGAACCATGGCTCTGATACCAGTTGAAGGGAAATCCTGATTTCCCGGTCCAGGTTCGTTCAGATCTGATCAGATCAAGAGATATATTTCAAAAATTTTTTCTCTTGATCTCAATCAGATCTTGATATGTTTCAGATCTGAATTCTTATTATTTTAATAAAAAATAAAATAAGATAAATTAAATCAAATTTAATTTACCTGATTTGGGTAATCCTATTACCCTGTAGATGATCCTGATTGCAGCGGAAGGTTCTGGATCTTAGCCACGCAAGCGCCTGGCCTCTACCGGTATCCACTCGGGTTGGATCTGGAGATCCTCTTCTTCTCTATCACACCTCCAAAAATTCTGGATCTGATCTGGAGGATCTTCAAAACTCTTTTGAAGATCTGCAGTCGTCCTTTTGCAGCAGCGCAGCCTTCTTGCTTTTGATCGCCTTTCCTTGATCTGAATCGCACCAACCTAAGTCCAAAACACCTTTTGGACGTGGAGAGCAAGGGGAGAAGAGAGTATGGCATGGAGAAGGAGGGGAGAGGCAGCCTTGGGGCGTGGGAAATCTCATTGAATTCACTTAGACTTAGGATTAGGGTTGGGCGCAGGGTCTTATTTATAGACTAAGCTTGTGATCCAACTCCTCTTCCTCTCCAACCAATCACAACCCTTTGTGAAATCAGATCTAAATCTGATTGGTTGGAAAAAGAGACCCCTGGATTCCTCCTTAGAGGGCGCCTAAGACCAGTCAAACTGGATTCTTAGTAGAACTCTGAATTGGAATCCAAAAGGGAGGTGGAGTCCTTGTCCAACAAGGACTCCTAGGCGCCTCCTACTTGGGCTCACGCCACCCTTGGCGTGCGCCCTTCTCCTTGCCAGGTTCTGGCAGGGGGACAGGCCCCCACCAGCTCTCCAATAGGTGCATGACATGTGGTCAAAAGTCAAAGGGTCAATGGTCAACGTTTGACCAGTCAAAGGTAGACTTTTGACCAAAGTCAAAGAACAAGAAATGGCAGGTGACCAAAAATGGCAGGTAATGTCTTACAAATAAGACAACCTATTCTGACTTGGACAACCTCCAGTCAGACCATATGAAGGCCTCTGATTGAGCACAAACTCCTTTGGCTCAGTCAGGACAACTTATTTATGATAGTAAAAGAAGAACGTTAGGTTCAATCGAGTGCTAGCACGATTTCCTTGAACCTAATTGAATCTCATTCAGATCAATTGAACTAGATCAGTTCAATTGATGATCACCAGATTCAAACCCTTGTTTGTGTGACCCAGTTAGGTTCAGTTCTGTATGGTAATGGGATATGTCATGATCTCTATCATAGACATCATCGAAACTCCTTTCGATGGATCAGAACTCTTCTGATTCGAACAGCTAGAATGATCGATCATCTAAATCATTCTAATTGCTCCCAAAATCCACCAGTGACACCTAGCAGTATATGGTGGCAACCCATCAGAGCTGAATGCGAACCTCTTGGTGCAGCTACCTGTGTGATTCAAGTTCTTCTATCTTGAGCCCCGATCATCAGATTAGGGTTAAGGTGAACTCGTCAAACCCTAGTCTCTGTCATATGATGTAATCATTCGATTCGAGTCCAATGTGAAAATCTAAATAGAAACTCTTTCTATTATTTCACTCTACCATGGCCATGGATTTCTGGACTTGATTCTCATGATCATCATAGGGCTACTCCTCTACCACCGAGGTAGATAGATCCCATCTTGATGCAATCCAGTTCCTACAATGAACATGCTATAGCCAACATACACCTCAGGGTTCCATATGGCTAGGAGACCGAGTAATGGTGTAGTCAAACTATAACACCCTCAAGGTGAACTGCCGATGCATCTCAGGTCAAAGAACCAGACACACTACTGCAGCATCGAGTCAGTCATTGACGAGAAGGTAGACTCCCTAATGACTACTCGAGGTGGTCACGCTCAGTGCCCTCGTTCTCTAACGAGTACCTGTACTCTCGCTCCGGTGTCTCCACACCGTAGACTCAAGACTCATCTACTAAAGAGAAGCGATCGTACACCAACCTTCTGGATCAATCACCATCCTCGTGATGATCCTATGGTCGGGAGCTGTTTATGAGTTAATAATGATTATTCATGTCTTAAATTTTCAACTCTTGAAAATATGAATTATCATTATCATTAACTCAAAGGATGTATCACAGACACTAAATACACATGTGTGATAGAAAATAACCCATTTCATTAATTATAGTCAAAATTACAATTTTGCCCCTAGAAGTGTATTACAAGTGTCAGCCAATTCTGGCTTCTAGGGCACATATATCTAACATGATCATCATAGGACTATTCCTCCACTACCGAGGTTGATAGATCCCATCTTGGTACAATCCAGTTCCTATAATGAACATACTATAGCCAACGTACACCTCAGGATTTCAAATGGCTAGAAGATTGAGTTATGGTATAATCAAACTATAACACACTTAAGGTGAACTATCAATGCACCTTAGGTCAAAGAACCTGACACACAACTGCAGCATCGAGCCAATCATCGATGAGAAGGTAGACTTTCTTATAACTGCTCGATGTAGTCATGCTCAGTGCCCTCGTTCTGCCCTCGTTCTCTAACGAGTATCTGTACTTTCACTATGGTGTCTTTACACGGTAGACTCAAGACTAATCTATCCTAAAAAAGTGATCATATATTAATTTTCTGAATCGATCACCATCCTCATGACGATCCTACGATCGGAAGCAAGTTTTGCGTTTATTATGAAAATTCATATCTTAAATTTTTAACTCTTAAAAATATGAATTATCATTACCATTAACTCAAAGGATGTATTATAGACACTTTTAAATACACACTATGATAGAAAATAATTTTTTTATTAATTTATTATCAAAATTATAAAATTGCTCTTAGAAGTGTATTACAAGTGTCAGCCAATCTGGCTTCTAGGGCACACATCTAACATGCTATCCACCATCCCAAGTTAAGGTAATTTTTAGATCTAATTTTTGGCTATTTGATTCAATTTGATCATGAAGAATAGTGGATTGAAGGTAGGATTTGAGAAGTTTGATGCAAAGGATAGTTTCACAATGTGGAAGGTTAGGATGGAGGATCTACTGATTCAGATGAGGCTAGATTCGGCCATGAAGGATAGGCCAGAGGAAATGATAGATAAGAAGTGAAAGTCTTTAGAGAAAAGGATATATGCCATGATTAGAGCTTCTCTGGTAAATGACGTGTTGTATGGCATGTTGGAGGAGAAGACATCCAAAGGCTTATGATTGAGGTTATGTTAGTTGTACATGGAAAAGAATATATGCAACAAGTTGATGCTGAAGAAGCAACTGTATAGCCTTCGGATGCAAGAGGACGAGGATGTTGTAGGACACATTCAACATTTCGATCGGATGAGCATGGACTTGCTCAACATTGGGGTGGAGCTCGAAGAGGAGGATAAGAGTTTATTGCTGTTATGTTCGCTACCCAAGAGTTTTGATCCATTAGTAACTACGCTGCTGTATGGTAAGGAGACACTAGTGTATGAGGAGATCATATCAGTGCTAAGGTCCAACAAGCAGCAGGAATGGATGACGAAGAGAAAAATCTTCCAGGAGGGTCTCGTGATGTCAGAGAGGCCTAGGCAAGAAAAGAAGAAGGGTCAGCAAGGGATCCATGAAGTGCTTCAAGTGTGGTGAGGCAGGGCACTTTAAGCAGGAGTGTCCACTTTGGAAGAAGTGTAAGAAAGGAGAAAAGTTAGATTTCATCATTTTAGTTATTGAAAGTGAAGAGTCGAATGAGGTCTTGGTGGTTTTGGTGGAGCCTACAGGGTGCAGTATATCCGAGATAGTTTTGGAGGGATCCATGGAGTGTGCAGGGTTCGAAGGAATAGTGATGGTGTTCGAGGTATGACGGCAGGCTCAGTAGTGCAGCATTGAGTGGTTGTCCTCGAAGTACTTGATTATAAAATCAGCTTCTGCGGCATCGAAGGGACTTTAGTTTTAGGTGGAGCACCGGGCAGAGATGGCTTCACCAGTGGAGAGAGTTATGACATGAGTTTAGAGAGGAGTGTAGGAGGACCAATATTATAGCACCAACATTGGAGATACATAGTTCCAAGTGGAGCAGCACGTGCGGATGAACAGGCAAAGTTCTAAGGAGATTGTGTTAGGGTCTGCAACAGGTGCCAGCATAGGATTTCCATAGATTCTCCATGAAAGTCCAGGAGAAATGATGCAGCTGCCAAGTAGAAGGGTACCTATAATTTTCAAGATGGTGCTTTGGTGTAAGCCAAGGTCTTTAATGATGGAGGTAGTCATCTCAAAAGTTTCAAAGAGAGCTCAACAGCTGAAGAAGGATGGTAGTTGCAAGGTGTGCATAAGTAGCTGTCAGGGTATGCATGGATAGTAGGATCATGCAGGGAAACATTGCCAAGTGTGCCAAAGCTTGAGTGCATCAAGATGGAGATTGTAGGATTTGGTGTGGTGCTCGCAAGCTTTGGGAGGCCACGAGAGGAGCCAGGGTGTTGGCTCCGAGAGACTAGGATGGGTGTGAGTCCTAGAGCTATGATAGAAGTTGTCCTAAGATGAAGGTGGCATGTAGTCCTGCACAGACTCGAGGTTTAGGTGTGAGAATCTTGGGGGGTTTGGTAGGTACTCCAGAGATCTGAGATACAAGGTGGAGTAAAGGACTAAATTCAGAAGAAGAATCAGCCAAGACAAGAAGCTGACACATAGGTGGGCTATCTTGAATACACAGTCGAGCTGGCTCGGACTGAGACCAAGCCAACTCGAGGTATAGTCGAGTTGGCTATCTCAGGCAGATAAAAGATAAGGTTCCGACAAGATGCAGTCGAGCCAACTCGGCTACTGATAGAGCTAGCTTGATGGTTGCATACAGAACTAGATGGATTTTCTATTTAGTCTTGGATTGGATTTAATCCAAAGGGTCTTAAGGCCTAGTCCAATAAGGTCTTATGGTGGCTAACTCATGTATGGTTCGGATTTAGATTCAGGAGATGAGAGCATGGGAGACATGGGTGTACATGTGCTCGATGAGTGCTTTCATGTATTGGGTAGCATAGGAATATTTTTCAGCTGGAGTTTGGGTTTATTAAGGTTCATGTGGTATAGCAGAAACCCTAGGATATATAAATTCTGGTATTGTAATGTTTACAAATAGTAGAATCAATACAGAGCTTTTCTTCCTAACTCTCTTCTCTCTTTTCTCTTTGGTTCCAATGCCAAGCCCTAGGTGCCACCATCAACTTTTTCTCTTCTTTATATTTCTATATTAACACCCAGGTTTGCATAAGAGATCGGATCTACAACTATGGTTTCGAGTAGCCATAGGGTGTCTACTTCCTAGGGCATGGAGGTTTCATTAAGACATCAATTGTTGATGTCTTGTAGAGACAAAGATAAGAGAATATTGTCTTCTCTTAAAAGCTTCTTTCTAACTTTCTTTTGTTAATATTTTTTAGAGATTTTTCCATAGAAAAAATTAGAGAGAAAGAAGAAAGGGTGTGGCTATATGCACGCTCCAATAGTTGGGGCATTGAGGTTTCTTTTGGACATGAATCATTCATGTCCTGATGAGAAGAAAAGAAGAGAAGATGCTCTTCTCTCAGGTTTTCTTTGAGAGACCTTTTCTTCTTATTATTTGAGGGATTTTTTCATAAGAAAAATCAAAGACAAAGAGACCTTGAGCATGAAAAAATTCTATAGGAGAAGGTCTCCTCTTGTTCAAGCGAGAAGATCTGTTTAGGACATCAATGGTTGATGTCTTGAAAGAGAAGAAAAGTCTTCTCTTAAAGATTTTCTTTAGGCTTTTATTTTCTTCATTTTTGAAGATCCAAGGGTTGGACTTCTCTCTCAATCCTCCTCTTGTTCTTTATCTCTTGGAGTGTCTAAGAGATCTAAAAAAATTTTATCGATCGACCATTAGGATGGATCTACGAGAAGCTAGCACTTCGAGTGGATCTTCAATCGACGAACCTCCGATCAGAGTAGCGACTTCATGTGGACAACCTATAGAGGCCAAACATATTATACAGCTTCAAGCAACAAGGACAATATTGGTTACTAACTACGGTGTTCTTGACCCATGCAAAGATAAGAGATTTGATCTCTTTTCTAACCTAGATGTGATTTCGGATTTCTAGAACTATTCTAGATCTAGGTTATTAATATGATCAATATCAATCATTATTTTATTTTTTAGATTTATGCTTGCATCATGATATATCATAGATCCTTGATGTAGCATTTAGTGATTAGATCACATGCATAAATTGGTTAAACAGTTTAATCTATATCTTCTGCTATATCTAATTTCGAAAAGTTTCGAAATATATGCATGAAATTCTGCATATTTTTCAACAATGGTATCAGAGCACTAGGTTCTTTTATAACATGATTATACATGCTTTAAAATAAATCTAAAAATAAAAATTAAAGATCGAACATACTGATTATAAGGTTGTCCTATTGTAAGGTTAATCCCTTACAATGAAAAGGTTGTCCTAGTATCTACTGATTTGTAAATTTGAATCATGAATAAGTTAGATATGATCTAAATAAAAGTATAATTTATTTTTTAATTTTAAATCTAAAATAAATAGATATTATATCTATTTTAGATTATTTAGATTAGATTTAAATAATATTGGGTCATACATATTGATCATAAGATTGTCCTGCTGTAAGGTTTATCCCTTATAGTAGAGAGGTTAACCTAATATGTGATGATCTGAGAAACATAAATCATAAATATATTAGATAAGATCTAAAATAATTTATGATTTATTTTTAAATTTTTATCTAATATTAATTAGTTTATGATCTAATTTTTGATTATTTAGATAAGATCTAAATAATATGTATTTCATGTTTAGATCTAGTTCTTTTTATACATATGTTGGATATGTATTTTTGATTTTTGAATTTAGAATGAATATGTATGACTTATTTGCTTTGGGGAATTTAAATTACAAACTTATTCTCTACAAAATCCTAAATTCAAAATTCTAGGACATGATCTAAATGTTGAAACAAATCATAAATTGAATATAATTCAATGTAAATTATTTACATTTTGAAAATATTTTAAAACTTGAAATCAAATTCTAGTTCTGAGGTTCTGAACCCCAACCCATAAGCTTTGAACTTAGTTAAGAATTAAGTGATTGTTTCGGATCTAGGTTTGTGATTTGAAGATCCTAAGATAATTTCATAAAACATAGGTTAAAGGATTATGGGTTAGCTTTGATCAGGTCATTAACTAAATTAGACCTAAGGTTAGATTAAATATGGACTATGTTAAAAAATTGATCAAACCTAATTAATAGTTAATTAGGATTAGATCATTTCTTTATAGATCAATTCAATAGTTGTAGTTGATTAAAGTCCATACATCTAACAAATGAACACTGATCGTGGCTCAATGGTTAAGCTTGAGTCTTTAGGCAGACCAAATCAAAATCAATAAACCAATTGGTATCTAAGGTAAGTCTGGCATTTCTAGACCGGTGGTTTTTAATTGTCAGCCCACTTACCTGACCATTTTTGATGGTGTCTAAGGCAAGCTTTGGCAGACCCTCCCATCAATCTTACTTACTTGGCCAATGTGGTTAATCAGCATTTGATTAGGTTGCTCATTGATTCGAGCTAACCCATGTCACATAGAAAATCGGTGAGACTAATTTTATTCAATGAGACTGATGTAGGTGCCATGGATCTAAATTGATCATAGTCCTCATCTATGACTTGAGAAATCAGTGGGAGCAATTTGGTCAATGTCTTCTCTATCCTTAAATCAAAAATAAATTTAAATCCTCTAACTTATTAGATCCTTAAAATGACTAAGTTATGGAGATAACTGAGTCATAGTCTTCCATTAGGGTGTTTGGTAATGGGTCCAATAGTCTGGATGAATATTGGAGGTGCCTTGCACCTGGTGTTTTATGGAGATATTGAAATTATCATTCATCATATGATGACTTGGATGTGTCTCTCTAATAGTAGTTAGGTTGAGCAACCAAAATTAGGCTTAATCATTCATTGGTTAGATGCACCAAGTATGATTATGTTAATGGTTGGATCAACTGGATCCTTATAGTGGAGGCCAAAGCCTACTGATTAGATTTTTTGAGCAAAATTAAATTACTAGAAGTTATTTAGAGAAATAATTGATTAAAGAACCTATCCATGATGCACATAGGTTAACCAGCCAAAGTCGGACTTGTGTGCAGTCTATGTAGATTCTAGCACCTTCAAAGAAATTAAAGTAATTTCTCGAATTGGAGGTAGAGACTATCAATTCGTACAAAATAGTAGGAGAACCTTTAGACAAAAATCCAAATCTCTAGGCTTAAAATAATTCATATACAATAGGTCTATATTCTCTTTTCTTTAGATTAAGACTAAATCCTAATTTCTCCATTTATATCTAGACAGTGATTGACTTATAGGACCCAACTTCGATAATTAGTATCAAAAGTTGAATTTGGTTCAGCAAGATGAATGGGTTAATGCTGGGACTTCTTAGTCTAGTGAAAACAAAGGATCTAAGACTAGTTGAAATTAGGTAGAGTGCTTCTACTATCAGAAGTATGATCATAGGAAGAAGTATTGTCATGAATATCTCACTTTTCTTGACCCCGACAGGCTGAACAAGAAAAAGGAGCAAAGAGTTACTCATCAAGGATGTTATATGATAATATCTTATAATTTCTCTATATGTAATTCTACTACCTGGGTTGTTGAGGATAAAATAACTTTAGCCAGAGTCTAATAAGATGTCCGAATTGTGAGCTCAGAAGTGGCGCTCCCAAGTCTTGAGAACATAAGATAGGTCATGGGAAGACTGGAGGGATAGGAAGAGAAATCAGCCTGGATATCAAAGTTTAGAAACTTAGCCAGCTCATCTTGAGATTGGGTTGGCTAAGTTGGAAACTAGGTCAGCTCAGTCCAGGATTGGATTGGCTATATCTCAGTAGAAAATTCAGACAAAAAGTAGTATTTTTGGGCTATTGGCATGGTACACAATTGGATTGGCTCAGTCTAAAACTGAGCCAACCCAGTCGTAGGTTAGCCGGCTCAGTCTTAAATTGAGCCAGCTCAATTTTTGTGGGTCTATTTTGTGTACATGGATTGATTTGGATTTGGTAAGTTTTTCTATGAGTTTCGGCTTGATCCTTTTGCAAAGTATATATATTGGAAATAGGTTAAGAATGTATATGATGCTGAATTCATTGAAATAAAGCTCTTTTCTCCTAAAAATCTCTACTACTCTTCTTCTCTATTCCTTGAATCCATTGATCATGCTTCCACAATAATCTCTAAGAAGTTCTTTCTTGTTGCTTGGCTAATCATCAGTAGCCATGCTGGTCCATGTGTGGAATTAATTTTCACAATAATTGATATCAAAGCGGTGTTGCATGGAAGAAAAGAAGATACCTAGGATTTCTACATTTAGAATTTGTTACATTAGGTTTCATCCTAGAAACTTCTTGTTTGCTTCGTGGTTATCTCTAGAATGAGGTGGAGATTCATTACACGAAGGAACGGTGATATAGAAGGTTGAAAAGAGGATCTAGGGCATTTAGATCTTCTTTGAAGGATAGTTTTGTTGGTGTGTGATCATGAAAGGATGTTAGGATTTTGTTCTTGACTTGTTTGAAGTTATGGGATCAAGTAGACTCAATGTGGATTTTGAGAAGTTTGACTGTAAGAAAAACTTTACCTCATGGCAGCAGATTGGGAAGAGTTGGAGGAAATTGCTTTCAACACAATCCGGATGTGCTTGGCCGATCAAGTTTTGTTTGAGGTTTGCATAAAGACTACGGCAAAGAGGCTCTAGACAAGACTAGAGAACACATGCATGGAGAAGAACATAACAAACAAATTTTGGTTGAAGAAACAACTATATAGTTTGAGGATGCCCGAAGGCGGAGATCTTGTTGCACATATCCAAAGGTTCAATCCAGTGTATTCTAAGATGATGAGTTTGGATGTGAAGATCGATGAGGAGGATCGAGCGTTGCTGCTATTATGTTCTCTCACAGGTTCGTATGATGGTCTCATAACAACTTTAATTTATGGAAAGGAGATCCTAAACTATAGAGAGGTTGTTGGTGTGCTCAGATCAAATAAGCAAAGGAAGAAGATTTGTAAGGAAGATCCTAAGTCTAAGATCTTGGCTATGAATGAAAGATAGAAAAGATCAAAAGAGAAGGTAAAAAAAAATCCAAGGGTAGGTTGAAGTCTCAGGATCAGAGGAATAAATTGAAATATTATAAATATCATCAGCCTAGACACTTGAGGAGAGATTGTCCCCTTTTGAGATTAGAAAAAGGAAAGGCCAGTAAAGAAGATGATATAGCTTCTATGAGCAGTGGATCAGCCTAAAGACTCACCTCCACGAGGCATGCAAAGCGTTACTATGAAAGAGAAAAATAGGTACAAGAGAAGAACACCCACTCTCAACTTACCGTACATAAATCTCTCTCAACTAGAAGCAACCCTCATAAAAGCTCTCTCAGAATCCTAAGAAGACCCACAGAAGCTACAAGATGCTCTACCCTTCTAGCCTCCTCGTCGGATGCTATGCACTTATTGCTTCTCTCTCTCATGGGCTACACGTACTTGGTGCTCTGCCAAGCTCCTTTCGACGACTGCCTGAGCCTCTCTACATACCTCTCATGCCAAATGCACCATCTTTTTTTGCTCTACAGTACCTGAGCCCTTTAAATAGGATGAGAATCCTCTTTTCAATAGTTTACAGAAGTTCTAAAAGGACTCATTCTCCTAATATGAGTCGAACATGTCCTTGATGGAGTCATGAAATATTTTTTGACTTTCAGATCATGATCGCAACCCTCCATGGCCACTGGATCCTGTGGTCCATGCACAACTCCTGTAGACCCCTTAGATTAATCATAATCCATGTCCAAAAAAAAAATTCCATCATATTCTATTCACCTCCATCGAGCCGGCTTGGTTAGGGATCGTGCTTACTCGACTATATCTCACCCAAACTCTTACTGTCATCTACCTGAGAGAGCTAGCTCGACTATGGTTTGAGCTAGCTTGATCTCAATTCGAGCCAGCTCGATCGTGTATCAGAGCTAGCCTGACTGCTTTACTGAAAACTAATTCTCTTCTTACCGTGGGTCAAATTTGAGGCATCAAATTCTAACATCAAGCTCGGGGCTACTGTAGTTGTACGAATAGGTTCAGCTTGGGTTGGCATAGCCGGACTTGGATCTTCGACCCTTGCTCGCTTCGATGGCTCTCCCAAAGAACCACCCTTTCTCTTAAGGGTTTTGATTCTTTGGTATAGCCAGTTTAGCTCTTTTAAAGTCATTTCTACAGCGATAAAAGAAACTAAGATCAGAAGTAAGGGCAAAACATAGCTAGCAAGATGTGAAACTGTACTTGCCAGGTTGAGGGGATTTAAGCTAAGATTGAATAATGTCTGGACTTCTAGCAAATTGGATAGCAGAGGAGCTCGGTAGTTTCTTAATTTACTAATTGAGTTGAGGTCCTCTCTTTCCAAACTAGGAGCTTAGTGAATGGAGTCTCTCAACCACCCCTAAAGAGGAAGCCCTAGTTCTAAAGAAGGACAGGAGATATAGAAAAATTTTTTCTTCCAGTTTTGGATGGAAGAAGAAGTACCCTTAAGTAACCTCTTCTTACTGAACTGGGGTGATTGATACCACCAATCCTTGATGGTGGGATGATGCTTGAAAGTGAAGTAATTATAAAATAAGAAAATTAATGGATGGACTTCGGCTGATATATAAAGAGAAAGAAAATCTATAGTAAACCTAAATGAGTTCGGAGCCATTGAGGCATAGGAGATTTTTAAAAACCAACAAATGACTATAATAAAAGGGTGGATCGAAAGTCAGAACCCAGCATGAAGAGCCTTAGTATACAAGTAGAAGCGACTCGAGGGAGGGGCACAAGCTCGGTTGCTCGGCCCGGAAAGCTCCAATTCGTATTCAGGAGGAATTTAGTACTAGATCCTTATGAAAGAAAGGTCTTCAAGATGTAAGCAATAAGGAATGATCTTAGGGATGAAGGTCAACTGAGGTCTCCCAATGGGTTCAGCGATTTTCCTAAGGCTAGGATCTGATAAGTTCGGATAAGCCAAACTCCTAGAACCAGAGGACCAAGATACTTTGAAAGATATTTGGATCAAACCTAGATAGAAAAATCCTCAAAAAATTAGAAGAGAAAGGATATAAAATTTTGGAAAGAATTTGGGAACAATATTAAACCTTTATAAAGAAACCAAAAAAGAAAAAGCAGAAGAAAAGCAAGGCAATGCGAAGAAAGGGATCTGGAGACTAACTTAGATCAGTCAGAGGAATCAAGAAGGTAATCGAAAGAGAGGAAGGCTGATGGAAAAGGTGCTGGCGGTCGGAGGAGTTGCGACAAAAAGAGAGCGAGATGCCTAGAGAAGATGAAGAAAATGGAATAGAGAAGGAAGGACTAGGTAGAGGAAGGAAATTAGGGGAGAAGGAATTTAAATAGTTAGAAAAAATCAGGAAGGTTATGATTGCTGATCCTCTCTAGCCACCCCCCACCTGCCACGTGTCCCACTCACAACCAATGTGTAGCAAGGCAGTAATGATGCCATACTTAGAGCACCATGCTAGGGGGAATTTTGAGTGCCACGATCGTTTCAAGTCATTCAGTCATTAAGGAAGCTTTGACGCTAGTTGGAAAAACCAAAACTTTTCACCTTCTGAGGTAGGAAACCAGTAGAGGACTTTGGCAACTATAATTTTGGTACTTCATTCGATCTTCAAACTCGAGAGTAGAGAGATAAGTTTTGAGGATAAAATAACTCTAGCCGAAGTCCAATAAGATGTTCGAATTTGATATGACATCATCCTGCATTGCAATAGTTGTGACTGAACTTCAATTGAACTGATTTAACTCAAAGGGGTTGACCTTCTAACTGTTTATGCTGGATGAACTTCTTAGTGGTAATAATACTCTCAGCAATTATGGAATTTCTTCAAGGCATGATGAATCTCATTCAGTCAAACTTGAATATTAAAGGGCGTGATAACTATGGTCTTGATGATAGCAGAGTCCCGTCAAAGATTGAACCTCAACATCCTCTGATTTCATCTATGGTAGGCCTTGAGTGTGGCCGAACCCCTTTGTGGCATATAGCATATCTCATAAACCATATGGCAGGAACCTCACCCAACCAAATTCCTTTCCAGTCATATTCAATCCTGGCCGACCTCCTTTACTCTACTCTACGGATAATGGCAGAACTCCTGTGTGGCCTAATTTCTTTATCTCTTTTTGACAGTCAAAGATCTAGCTATTAACGACAATACTAATAGATTCTAACCATCTCCCATCAATCTCTGGTTGGCTTCCTCAAAGTTGGCCAAAATCCTCAAAGTTGGCTGAACTCCTCGAAGCTATTAACGACAACACCAATAGATTCTAACCAGCTCTAGATTTTCCATCTACCATTCACAAGCCGATCTCCAAGTTCACCCGACCTAGCTCCAAGTTCTTCATCCCAACGTATGCAACCTGTTAATAGGTGCAGAAGCTACATTCAAACTCCAACAAATAGATCTCAACTGCCTACAAGTTGCGATAAATGACATCCCACTCTTTATAACAAACTCCATGTGGCCCGAACGGTCTACTAGTATTCTATTATGGCTGTTGCTTTCATTCTATTATAGGCTCTATCGATATAAAGGATTCTTCAGATATGTTTTCTCTCTAAGATCTCCTCTTTGCTCTTAATTCTTCTAAGTACTCAATTTTTGTTGGCTAGAGAACTACCTTGATCGTCGGAGGATCTTGCCGAAGCCACCCACCTCTAGTTTGGGACTTTGCCTTACAGGTCTCAATAGTGACCTTGTCTTTACCAGCTCCAGCGAACACCGGCATCACCACTATTTTCTACACCAACATGGGTATTAGATACTACTGGTCTTATGCAATTTATTGCAAGAACTTTAGATAAGTGAAAAGTTTGAAAATGGTGAGAAATTTTTGAATGTTGGTTGAAAATCCTACTCTAGTCCTAGCTTTAGGAATTGTCGAGCTTGTCCTCAAAAGTTGTCATTTAATGTGATTATCACTATTGTCCATCGCTTATAATGAATGTGATCTTTGATGGCCTTTTAGCCAAAGATGATCATTATTTATCTATAAAACTAGATTATTGTAATATCATGATGAATGATGTTACAATAATACGTGGACAACAAAGAAATGATATATACACTTTATCACAGTTTGTTAGTGTAATGTACACACCTATTAAACAACCTAAGTTAGATAATGTCAAGGATGTCTATCTTTGGCATTATAGGCTTAGCCATATTAATAAGAATATGATAAATAGGTTAGCTTAGGAGAAAAATTTTGACATCAATGATTATGAATCATTGACAACCTGTGAGTCTTGTCTTCTTGAGAAGATGACAAAGTCATCTTTTACTAAAAAAGATGAAAGAGTTGGTAAAGTTCTAAGTCTTATACATAGTGATATATGTAGACCTATGAACTCTAGTGCTAGAGAAAGATATCAATATTTTATTATGTTTATAGACAACCTATTTTGGTATGGGTACGTCTAACCTAAATCATTTAAAATGTTCAAATAATTTTATAATAAAATGAAAAAATAAACTGGAAAAAGGTAGAACTCTTCGATCAGATTGAGGAGGTAAATACTTATCTAGTGAATTTTTGAAATATCTTGGAGAGAATAGAATTCTCTCATAATGGACTCCTTCCGAAACACCATAGGATAGTTGTGTATTAGAAAGAAGAAATCAAACTTTATTAGATATGGTTCGATCCATGATGGGGTTTACTAGTCTACCTATTTTTATTTTAGAGTTAAGATCTTGAGACTACTTGTTTTACTTTGAAAATTTATACCGAGTAAATCTGTTGTAAAGACTCCATATGGGATATGCATCAGGCGTAGACCTAGACTCTCTCACCTTTTGGTTTAGGGTTATCAAGCCTACATCAAATGTTTGCAAATAGATAAATTTAGAGGCTGATTCCATAGGTGTATATTTATAGGGTACCCCAAGGATACTAGGATTATTACTTCTACCATGCCGAAAAATAAAAGTTGTTCATCAGTAGTAGGCATTCATTTTGTAAAAGAAGTTCCTTAGGGAAGGAACTAGTACCTGAAAAGTTGAACTTAAGAAAGTTTGATTGGTAAAAAATACTAACATAATCTAGTAAACCTACAGAACCATATTTGATTAGATCAAATATGAAGCCCTTTAATTTGGCACTATCGGTGTGAAATCTGGACATCATCGGAGTCGGAGCTGAATTTGGTGAGGACAAGGTCGCCGCCGGGACCTACAAAACAAGTCTCATCTAAAGTCTAAGGTGGTGGCTTTGGTAAAACCCTCCAACGATTAAGTCAGTTCTTTCGGCTAACAGAAATGGAATACGTAGAGAGATTCTAGCAAAGTTCTGAGGAAGAGAAGGAGAGCCTTTTTTTTCCTTTTGAAAGCATATCTGTAGGGTCCTTTATATGGATGGATCTTGTAACAAACTGATAGTGATAGCCATAACCATTCGGTAGTGGACCATTTAGGGCCACATGGAGTTTATTATGGGGGATAGTGTCTGTTGTCGTGATGTGCAAGCCCATTGAGGTCCAACGGCTGAAGCTCGGATGAAAAAGATTAACGATTCTTTTGGCTATATTGAGGATGAGTACTGAGGTCCTCTAGGGCTGTTAGATGGAGTTCGGAGGGAGTTTAGTAGTTTAGAGGAGTCCATCTGAAGGAGAAATTTGGGAGGAGTTAGACTATTGGTGGAGTCTAGCTAAAGAAAAAGTCAGATAGGAGTTTGACTATGGAGGAGTCTGGCTAAAGAACAAGTTTGGAAGGAGTTCAACCGCTGGAGGAGTCTGACTGAAGGAGAAGTCTGGAAGGAGTTCGACCATTAGAGGAGTTTGGCTGAAGGAGGAGCCCAGAAGGAGTTCAACTATTGGAGGAGTTTGGCTGAAGGAGAAGTTCGAAAGGAGTTCAACTACTAAAGGAGTCCGACTGAAGGAGAAGTCTGGAAGAAGTTTGATCATTGGAGGAGTTTGGCTGAATGAGAAGCCCGAAAGGAGTTCAACTATTAGAGGAGTCTAGCTAAAGGAAAAGTTCGAAAGGAGTTTGACAGTTGGAGAAGTCCGACTGAAGGAGATGTCTGGAAGGAGTTCGACTATTGGAGGAGTTCGGCTGAAGGAGAAGCCCGGAACGAGTTCAACTATTGGAGGAGTCCCGAGGTTTAACCATGGAGGCTGCTGTCGGGCGGGATCCTTTCAAGATCAAGCATCCAACCGAACTTCGGCAGGAGCGGATTTATCCCCAACACTAGTCCCCCCACTTCCAAGTTTGAATTTCAAGGAGAGTATCGAGTGTGACTGTCGAAGTTTCATTCCATTTTTGAAGTTAGGGCTTCCTAATTTTAACTTGGTTTCCTATCGTAGCTCGGGCATTATCTCTTTGCCCACTCTGAGGCGATCGGTCAGAGGTGGGCCGAAGCCTCGAAGACCCTTAAGGAAGCTCGTCCGGAGGCCGAGAAGGCTCGGGCTGAAGTCGAGAGCATGAGTGTGGCTTCGAAAATCCAATTTGCCAAGGTCGAGCACCTTTGGGAAGAGTTGAGGGTGAAGTGTGAGAAGATGATGAACTTGAGGGCTGTCTTGGCTCAGGAGGAGGAGGAAAAGAGGAAGGCGCAAGAAGGGGTCGGCACGGCAGTGGAGTGATCGGTCGAAAGCTTCAAGTCCTCTAGGGACATGGAGGATATTAAAATAGCTTTTGCTCAGGAGGCCTTCATCGAGGGGTTCCAGATTTGCCTAGGAAGGATCACTGAGAATTTTTCCGAGGTAGATTTGAACCTCTTGATGGAAGAACCCGACGATAGAGCCAATCCTTCATCCCTCAGGGTTGTAGTTGTCCCGATCGACATCCCTTTTTCTTCAGTCATGGGACCTATCCTTGAAGCTCCTGAACCCATCACTGCAGTGCCCGAGCCTACCCAAGGATCGGATGCAAATGAAGATACTCCGACCTCTCCTATGGCCGAGCTACTTGAGGTCTAAATTTTCGAAGACCATGTAGCTTTCTTTTTCTCTTTTTTTTTGCTGATGTATTTAAAAACATCCAAATAAATCAAAGACTAATCTTCTAGCCTTACACTTTATGTTGTCGATTGCATGGTTCAGAATGCTCTTGACGACCTAGGTCATGACTCCCCTCTTCCAGTTGATGCCGATCCTTTATCCCATGGGGTTCCGATTAAACTATTGATTAGGAGCTTGAAGAAGGAGATTCATTGCCTCAAGAAGAAGTTGAGAAAAATCAAGGATGATCTCCAAGAATTGAGGAAGAATGCTTCGGAGGTGACTGTCGAAGTTATCCGCCTTAGGAACTTACATAGGAAGGACTCTACCAATTTTAGCATTCAGAAGGATGACTTCAAGAGAGAAATGGCCAAACTAAGAAGAAGCGCTAGCAATAGGTCTTGAGAATTAATGGCGAAGATCAGCTCCCTTGAGATCGATCTTACGACGGCAAAGGAAAGAATTCAACTATTGAAGGAAACTTCATCATGGTCTACCGATAGGGCCCGGTATGATTGGGACTGGTCCAAGAGGTTCTCTGAACTTCAGAAGAAGCTCCACAATGCCGAAGCTTGGCATAATGAGTATAAGTTAACTTTGTCGAAGAAGGTGACTAGGCTCGAGTATGAGCTTCGGACAGCTAACAGAGAGGTGAGCCATCTCCAGCAACAACTGGCTGATGGTCGGTGGGTTGTCTCTAGTAAAAAGCCGGAGAAGATTGCCTGTTTGAAGAAGACCATCGGCAAGCTTTCAGAGGTTGTCAGGATGGAGAAAGCCAAAGTTCAGTGGTTGAAGGTCCAGCTGATCTGTGAGCATCAAGCCATCCAGGATGCAGAGGCCGAGTCCGAGGTCCTAAGTAGGCAACGGTGGGAGCTCGAAGGCCAGTTCAGGCATATCAATAGAGTGTACGTAGATAATTTGTATAAAAAGAAGGAACTTGAGGAGGAAATCATTAGGTTGAAGTAGGCCTTGGTGATGGCCGACATCAACGACCCAAAGCCTAAGGAGTCCGATTCGTTTAAAGGCTTTGCCTCCTTTTATAATTTTTTTTTTTGTAATCGATCGTGCCGATCCCAGCCGCATTGGCTTTTTTGTAATATATAGTCGGTTTGGCCAACCTCCATCCTACTTATAATAAATTTAAACTTGTAATAAACTTTCAATAAAATAATACCTTGTCCGTCGTTGCCTCCTATGAATGCAATGCACGCCTTCGACCATTCTCTGTCTACTTTTTTTTACTCTTGTTAGGATGAGGTTCTCCTCCTATTCCGAACAAGACTATAGGGGTGATTAGGGCCAGTGTCAGGGCCTCTTCCCTCATCCTGTCTAAAGCGAATGAGGCCTTCGATTTTGCTCAAGTTAGGATGAGATTCTCCTCCTTCACCTAACAGACTCTAGGGGCACATTAGGGCTGTGTTCAGAGCCTCTTTCCTAATCTCGTCTAAAATGAATGAGCCTTCGACTTTGCTCACGTTCGAATGAGGTTCTCCTCCTGTTCCTAATGGACTGTAGGGGCATATTAGGGCCGTTGTCAGGGCCTCTCTCCACATCTAGTCTAAAATGAATGAGTCCTTCAACTTTGCTCAATTAGGATGAGGTTTTCCTCCTATTCCTAATGCACTGTAGGGGCACATTAGGGCCATTGTCAGGGCCTCTCCTCTCATCTTGTCTAAAATGAAAGAGGCCTTCGACTTTGCTCACGTTAGGATGAGGTTCTCCTACTGTTCCCAATGGATTGTAGGGGCACATTAGGGCCATTGTCAGGGCCTCTCCCCTCATCTCATCTAAAATGAACGAGGTCTTCGACTTTGCTCACATTAGGATGAGGTTCTCCTCCTATTCCTAACAGACTGTAGGGGCACATTAGGGCCGTTGTTGGGGCCTCTTCCCTCATCTCTTCTAAAATGAATGAGGTCTTTGACTTTGCCCACATTAGGATGAGGTTCTCCTACTATTTCTTAATGAAATGTTGGGCAATTAGGGCCGTTGCCAGGGCCTCTCCCCTCATCTCATCTAAAATGAATGAGACTTTCGACTTTGCCCACGTTAGGATGAGGTTCTCTTCCTGTTTCCTATTAGGCTGTAGGGGTACATTAGGGCCATTGTCAGGGCCTCTCCCCTCATCTCGTCAAAAATAAATGAGGTCATCAACTTTGCCCATGTTAGGATTAGATTCTTCTCCTATTCCTAATGGGCTGTAGGGGCAAATTAAGGTCGTTGTCAGAGCCTCTTCCCTCATCTCATCTAAAATGAACGAGGCCTTCGACTTTGCTCACGTTAGGATGAGGTTCTCCTCCTATTTCTAATGGACTATACGAGTACATTAGGACCGTTGTTAGGGCCTCTCCCCTCATCTCGTCTAAAATGAATAAGGCCTTCGACTTTGCTCATGTTAGAATGAGGTTCTCCTCCTATTCCTAACGGGCTACAGGAGAACATTAGGATCATTGTCAGGGCCTCTCCCCTCATCTCGTCTAAAATGAATGAGACCTTCGACTTTGCTCACGTTAGGATGACGTTCTCCTCCTATTTCTAATGGACTGTAGGGGCACATTAGGGCCGTTGTCAGGGCTTCTCCCATCATCTCATCTAAAATGAACAAGGCCTTCCACTTTGCCCATGTTAGAACGTGGTTCTCCTCCCATTCCTAATGGCTGTAGGGGCACATTAGGACCGCTGTCAGGCCCTCTCCCCTCATCTCATCTAAAATGAACGAGGCCTTTGACTTTGCCCACATTAGGACGAGGTTCTCCTCCTATTCCTAAAGGGATGTAGGAGAATATTAGGACCATTATCAGGGCCCTCTTCCCTCATCTCGTCTAAAATGAATGAGGCCTTTGACTTTTCTTACATTAGGATGAGGTTCTTCTCCTATTCCTAACGGGCTATTGAGGCACCTTAGGACCGTTGTCAAGGCCTCTTCCCTCATCTCATCTAAAATGAACGAGGCCTTCGATTTTGCTTATGTTTAGGATGAGGTTCTCCTCCTATTTCCTAACGGACTATTGGGGCAGATTAGGGCCGTTGTCAGATGGCCTCTCCTTTGATCTCATCTAAAATGAAACGTGGCCTTCAACTTTGCTCATGTTAGGGCAAGGTTCTCCTCCTGTTCCTAATAGGTTGTAGGGGCACAATAGGATCGTTGTCAGAGCCTCTCCCCTCCTCTCATCTAAAATGAATGAGGCCTTTGGCTTTGCTCATGTTAGGATGAGGTTCTCATCCTATTCCTAATGGGCTATAGGGGCACATTAGGACCATTGTCAGGGCCTCTCCTTTTATCTCATCTAAAATGAACGAGATCTTTGACTTTGCACACATTAGGATGACGTTCTCCTCCTATTCCTAACAAGCTGTAGGGTCACATTAAGGCCTTTGTCAGGGCGTACCCCCTCATCTCATCTAAAATAAACGTGGCCTTCACTTTGCTCATGTTAGGATGAGATTCTCCTCCTATTTCTAATGGACTATAGGGGCACATTAGGACCGTTGTGAGGGCCTCTCCCCTCATCTTGTCTAAAATGAATGAGGCCTTCGACTTTACCCATGTTAGGATGAGGTTCTACTCGTATTTTTAATAGACTGTAGGAACACATTAAGGCCATTGTCAGGGCCTCTCCCCTCATCTCGTCTAAAATGAATGAGGCCTTTGACTTTGCTCACGTTAGGACGAGGTTCTCCTCCTGTTCCTAATGGGCTATAGGGGCAGATTAGGGGCATTATCAGGGTCTCTCCCCTCATCTCGTCTAAAATGAAATTGGCCTTTAACTTTGCTCATGTTAGGATGAGGTTCTCCTCCTATTCCTAACGTAGTCGTATTTATCTTGAGATTAAGTTTGGGGGGTAGTCCTTTATTATCGATATACAATAAAGATTAGGATGTTGAAGTAGCAGGATTTCATTGCAATCAAATCATTGGTAATACATTTACAGATTTTTTGAATTTCATGGTTGAGGTAGGTCTGCCCCTTCGAGTTCCTTCAAGTAGTATGTCTCGGGTCGGACAACTTTCATGAGCTCATAGGGTCCTTCCCAATTTAGGGCAAGCTTCCCTTAGTTCTGATGTTGAGAGATTGCAGCTCGTTGAAGCACTAAGTCCCTCACTCTGAACATTTTACCTCTGACTTTGGAGTTATAGTATTGGACCACCTTTCGCTTATAAGCTGCCATCCAAACTTGGACTTCTTTTCTTTTTTCTTCCAGTAGGTTGAGATTGGCTCTGAGGTCTTATGGGTTTTGCTACTCGTTGAAAGCTAGTACCCATGCTGATGAAAGCTTAAGTTCAATTCGGATGACTACCTTTATTATAAAAGCTAAGACGAATGGTGTTTCTCCAGTTAACAGCCTTTGGGTTGTGCGGTATGTGCATAGAACATGATAAAGTTCATCCACCCAGATCCCTCTTGCTCTTTCAAGCCTTGTCTTTATGCCTTGCAATAGGATCCGATTGGTCACTTCAGCTTCTCCATTTGCCTACGGATGAGTTACTGACGTAAAGTGGTGGAAGATATTCAGACCTTCGAAGAACTCGATGAACGTCACCTCGATGAATTATCAGCCATTGTCTGTTATGATAGCTCAGGGTAGTCTAAATCTATAGACGACCAACTTCCAAATGAAGTCCTACACCTTGGCTTTGGTAATCTTTGCTAGTGGTTCAGCCTCGATCCATTTAGTAAAATAGTCGATGGTGACTAGGAGAAACTTTCGTTGCCCAGATGCCATTAGGAAGGGTCCAAGAATATCCATTTTCCACTATGCAAATGGCCGAGTACTCAACGGGGCAAGCTCGATGGCTGGTTGCCTTTGGACATTCGCATTTCTTTGGCAGCGATTATATCTCCTAACATAATCAACACAATTACCATGCATAGTCGGCTAGTAATACTCTTGTCGGAGCAGCTTATGAGGTAGAGATCTGTTATCAGATGGCTCCCGCAAATTTCCTCGTGCCCTTTTCATAGTGCGAAATCGACCTTAGAGGGTTGGAGGCACCTCAATAATGGTAAGAATACGACCTTTTATACAGCTTATTCTCATAAAGAACATACCGAGAGGCTTGATTTCTCAACTTTTGAGCTTTTTTTGGATCACGAGGAAGAACCCCATCCTTAAGATAAGCGGTCAGCGGGTCAATCCAGTAGGGCTCCTGGCCAACCTGCATGATGGGCTGTGGTTCCTCTGTGCATGGGCATTTCAATGTCTCATAATAAGCTTCATTCGGAAGCTTGTTAGGAGCTAGGGTGGCTAGCTTGGAAAGAAGGTTGGCCCTAACATTTTTTGCTCTCGAGATTTATCGAATGCTGAAGCTGTCGAAGGCTGGGGTCAAGCTCTTCACCTTCTCAAGATATTTTACCATGCTCTCTTTTTGAGCTTCATAACTGCCGCTGACCTACCCCATGACCAGTTGGAAGTCACTGCAAACCTAAAGCCAATCAGCTCTCTATTCTTTCGCTATCCTAAGCCCGACTATTAGGGCCTCATATTCCTTTCGGATTGATCAGGATCAACCCAGCACCTGCTCTGAAAGCGTTGGAGGAGCCATCAACATACAGGGCCCAAAAATCTTCAGGAAGGTCTGTTCTTTCTTCAGAGGAGCTCGAGTGCAATCATGGAATTTTGGTTTTATTTTGAAGCTCGACATCATCTAAGATGGTACATTCAACTATGAAGTCGGCCGATGCCTGAGCCTTGATTGCTGGCCAAGATCGATAGTTGATGTTGAACTCTGTTAATTCAATGGCCCATTTTGCAATTCTTTTGAAAGCATCCATTTGATGAAGAATTGCTCTAATCGGCTGGTCAGTGAGGAGCATTATAGCATGTCCCTAGAAGTAAGGCCAAAGTCTTCTTGCTGCAATCAGAAGAGCTTAAGTTAATTTTTTCAACTTTGTATATCCGATCTCGGCATTCCTTAGGATCCGACTTATGTAGTAGACTAGTCACTATACTTTTGCCTCTTCTTTGTCCAGGATTGCTGCTAGTGCCGCAGGAAAGACCACGAGGTAGAGAAACAACTCCTCTCTAGATTTGGGTTTGGCTAGTAGGGGAGGCCAACCGAGGTAGTTCTTGAGCTCGTTGAACAGCTTTTGGCATTCTTGAGTCCAGTGAAAATCTTTCAATTTCCTAAGGATTTGGAAGAAGGGAATGCAGTGTTCAACCGATCTTGAGATAAAATGATTCAAAGATGCCACCTTCCTGGTCAGGCACTGAACTTCTTTGATGGACTTCAGAGTGGTCATCTCCTGGATAGCTCTAATCTTCTTTGAGTTAGCCTCAATCCCTCATCTCGAGACCATGAACGTAAAAAATTTTCTTGAGGCTACCCCAAAGGCGCACTTGGTTGGGTTCAGCTTCATCTTGTATTTCTTGAGTGTATCGAAAGCCACTTCAAGGTCGGCAACATGATTGATAAACATTCAGCTTTTGACCAGCATATCATCGATGTAAACCTCCATATTGCGGCCGATCTACTCCTTGAAGATTTTATTGACCAAGCGCTGATAACTCACACCTGCATTCTTAAGGCCAAAGGGTATGACCCTGTAATAGTAAGGACCATGGTTAGTAATAAAAGCAGTCTTCTCCTCATCCTCTAGTGCCATCCGAGTTTGGTTGTAGCTAGAGAAGGCGTCCATGAAGGTGAGGAGCTCATAGCCTAAAGTCGCATCCACCAGTTGGTCGATTCTGGGCAAAGGATAGCTATCTTTTGGGCAGACCTTATTCAACTTCTTAAAGTCGATGCACATCCTCCACTTGTCGTTAGCCTTCTTGACCAGGACCACATTAGAGACCCAAGTCGGATAGCTGACTTCTTGAATAAATCTAGCATTGAGAAGCTTGTTGACTTCTTCTACTATTGCCTTCTACCTTTTCGATGCATGGTCTCAAACTCTTTCTTTTACTGGTCAATGCTTGGGATCAATGGTCAGCTGGTGTTCCATAACCTCGACGTCAATCCCAAGCATATCCATTGAAACCCAAGTGAAGATGTTGGCATTTCTTCATAAAAAGGCGATAAGCTGCTCTCAAACTTCATCTTCCAGATTGGAGCCAATTTGCATCATATGCTACGTGCTCTCATCATTCAGAGAGACGGTGACAAGATCTTCTATGGGCTCACCCCATTCTTCGGTAAGGTCATCGTGGACATCAAGCCCGTCAACTAGGTAGGGGTCAAGTCGAGTGCTATTTTGTAAGGCGATGGAGTAGCAGTGCCGAGCTAATGCTTGATCACCTTTGATTTCACCTATTCCATTATTTGTTAGGAATTTTATCTTCAGGTAATAGATCGACACCATGGCTCGTAGTGCATTTAGACTAGGTCGGTCGAGGATTGCATTATAAGAGGAGTTTTTCACCACCAAAATGTTGGCCCACACCTTGGCCTGCTTTGGATATTGTCCTGCAATCATGGATAGAGTTATCATTCTCTCCACTGGCACAGTATCGCCAGTGAAGCCGACCAATAGGGAGCTCATGGGTCCCAAGTGATTATCGAGTATGAACATTTTAAAGAAAGCATCATAATATAGAACATCAGCCAAACTTCCATTATCTACCAAAATGCAGTGTATATCATAATCAACAATATTTAAAGAGATTACAATTATGTCGATGTATGGAAACTAGACTCCTCGGGCATCCTCGTTGGTGAAAGTGATGGCCTCCTCAGTCCTCCACCTCTTCTCAAGCTCTGTCGATCTGCTAGCCTCCCCATGTTGAAGTCCCCTAGAGATGGTGTTAATGATGCCAATCGGGGCCCAATCTTCTCGCTGCTCCTCGCCCCTCAATGGTTCTGATGGTGGGGGTGCTCTCGGCCGATCCTCCCATCCTTCCAGCCAACGTTGCAGGAATCGGCCAAGCCTACCGCATCTAATGAGCTCCTCAATCTCGTCTCGAAGCTGGATGCACTCTTCTATATCGTGACTGCGATCGTAATGGTAGAGATAGAACTTGCTAGGATTGCACTTGTCGGGGTGAGTGTGCATCCTTTTCGATCTCGATAGTTGCTCCATGATCTTCATCGGTACTTGAGTTTTTGGAGCATTGAGAGGGGCATAGTTGTGGAATCTTCTAAAGGGAGAGCTCCATCGCACCCTTCTATTCGGGCTTCTTTGTCTCTAGGCTCGGGTAGGAGATCGAGCCCACTTATGCTTTGGAGGAGTTTGGGAGCATAGCCGAGCTCTACTCGATTTCTCTTCAATCGTGAGCACATTCGATTTGCCCGCTTGCAGCTCCTGGGCGGCTTCATTATCCCTGGCCTTAAAGGCCACCTCAGCTCAAGCATAACCTTCAGCCCGAACTAGCATATCGATAAAGTCCCTAGGGTACTTCTTCTCCAAGGAGAATAGCAAATCATTCTTCTAAAGGCCATCCTTGAGTGCGACCATTACGATAGACTGGTCCAAGTTCTGGACCTCCAATGCAACGGTATTAAATAGGGTGATATAAGCTCGGATAGATTCTCCCTCCTTCTGTTTAATATTTATTAGGAAATTCAAACCTCGATGGAAAGTTGGCTGCTAATGAAATGAGTCATAAACTGATGGCTCATTTGATCGAAGAAAAAGATGGTACCCGATTTAAGGGTCGAATATCAATTCCTGGTGGCTCCCTTGAGGGTGGATGGGAAAGTCTGACACAAAATGGCATCTGACGCACCATGGAGCAGCATCATTATCTGAAAGGCCTCTGATGATTGACTAGATTGGTGGTCCTATCATAACTCTCAAACCAAAGGAGCTTGAAGTTCGATGAAATCGGTTCCTACATAATCTTCTGAGAAAAAAGAAGGGTCAGTGCAAATATCGTTACCACGGAAGGAGAGAGAATGATGGAGTTCTTCGATTCATCGACTTATTTTCTGGAGTCTTTGATTCAGGAGATCTTCACGTTCGCTGATCTCTGGGGTTTCTGGTGGAATGGAGGTGAAGCACCCCCCAGGGTCGAGTCATGATTCGAGCAAGGGTTCTCTACCCTCTGCTTTCCCTTTTCGGGGGTCGCTAGCTGACTGATCCAAGTCAGCCACCCTCAGATAGGGTTCTCTAGCTCATGAGAAACCTGCCTTGGCTGAGATGGTGTTGGAGACGACTGCTGCTGTCTAATGGCCTGCACTACTTCAGTAAGGCCACGGACCTGCTAGACCAATAGGTTGAACTGCACCATGTCCACCATCGCAGGCGGTGGGGCTTGAGATGCAAGAGATGAAATAGGAGCAGAAAGATTTGGATGAGATCTGGCAATGAATGTAGTTGACCATCGAGTTGAAGCCTTTCTAGGGGCATCCTCAAGAGGTCGAGAAGAAAAGTCGGACTCTAGCTAGGATGAAGAGGGATCTCCACCACGTATTCCTTCAAAAATAAGAGAACCTCAATAACTTAAGGCCCTTCCACTAGCGCCAATCCTGTTGGCATGAAATCTGGCCATCATCAGAGTCAAAGCTGGATTTGGAGAGGACAAGGTCGCCGTCGAAAACTACAAAACAAGTCTCGTCAGGAGTCTAGGGTGGTGGCTCTGAGAAGATCCTTCGACGATCAAGTTAGCTCTTTCGATCAACAGAAATGGAATACGTAGTGAAATTCTAGTAGAGTTTTAAGGAAGAGAAGGAGAGCTTTTTTTTTTTGCTTTTGAAAGCATATTTGGAGGGTCCCTTATATGAACAGAGCCTATAAAAAATTGATAGTGATAGACTATTCGGTAATGGGCTACTCAGGGCCATGTGGAGTTTGTTACGGAGGATAATGTCTGTTGTCATGATGTGCGAGCCCATCAGGGTCCAATGGCCGAAGCTCGAATGGAAGAGATTGATGGTTCTTTTGGCTATATCGAGGATGAGTGTGGAGGTCCTCTAAGGCTGCTGGATGGAGTTCAGAGGGAGTTTAGCTATTTGAAGGAGTCCGTCTGAAGAAAAAATTCGGAAGAAGTTCGATTTTTGGAGGAGTCTGGCTAAAGAAAAAGTTCGATAGGAGTTCGACTATTGGAGGAGTCCAGCTGGTGGAGGAGTCTGGCTGAAGGAGAAGTTCGAAAGGAGTTCAACTACTGGAGGAGTCCACTAAAGGAGAAGTCTAGAAGGAGTTTGACCGTTGGAGGAGTCCGACTGAAGGAGAAGTCCAGAAGGAGTTCAACTGTTGGAGGAGTTTGATTGAAGGAGAAGTTCGGGAGGAGTTCCACTGCTGGAGGAGTCTGGCTGAAGGAGAAGTTTGGAAGGAGTTTGACCGATGGAGGAGTTTGGTTGAAGGAGAAGCCCAAAAAAAGTTCAACTATTGGAGGAGTCTGGCTGAAGGAGAAGTTCGAGAGGAGTCCAAGTATTGGAGGAGTCCGACTAAAGGAGAAGTTTGGAAAGAGTTCGATCATTGGAGTCCGATTGAAGGAGAACCCAAAAGGAGTTCAACTATTGGTGGAGTCTAGCTGAAGGAGAAGTTCGGAAGGAGTTCAACCATTGGAGGAGTCCAGTTGAAGGAGAAGTTTGGAAGGAGTTCGACCATTGGAGGAGTCCGACTGAAGGAGAAGCCTAGAAGGAGTTCAACTGTTGGAGGACTCCTGAGGTTTAACCATGGAGGCTACTATCGGACGGGACCCTTCCGAGATTAAGTATCCAGCTGAACTTTGGCAGAAGCGGATTTATCCCCAACATGCATCATTAAGGAGATTCGATAGAGTACCATGCTTGCCAATCAGATACTTCTGTATCTAGGTTCGAAACGGCGATCCTGTTGAGCTCAATGAGAATAATGAGGATCCGATCACCTATATGAATGCCATGTAGAAATCGAATTTTGAGAAGTGGCTTAGAGCCATGAAATTTGAATTGAAGTCCATGAAGATCAATAGTGTATAGACACTAGTTGATTCACCAGAAGGGATAAAATCCATTGGATACAAATAGATTTTCAAAGGATCGGAGTAGCATAGATGGAAAGGTAGAGATTTATAAAGCCCGTTTGGCTATTATCTCAAAGTTGGAACATACGTTTTGAATGTATGCCTTTGTTATAAACAAAAAGGAACTTTGCATTTGTAAGTAGACAAAAGGTTCTATAGTATTATTCCTTGTATTATTTGTGAATGATATTCTCTTAATTGGGAATGACATTGTAGCGTTACAATGAATAAAAGTTTAGCTGTCATCTTATTTCTCCATGTACGAGATCGGATCTGGTGTACTCGCTAGAGGTCAGTCTGATCCTGATGAGAACCACTGGATGATTGTATAGACAATTCATAAGTATTTGAGAATACTAAGATCCAGTGACTCAAATATGGAAAAACTGACTTAAAACTTATGGGATATTTTGATTCCAATTTTTAGTCAGATAAAGATGACAACAGAAGTGAAGGAAGCAGTGCAGGATTTGCAGTGCTACTTTTAAAATTTTTTTAAAAAATGACTAAAATATAGTAAAATAATAATTAATTTAATTAACTAATTTTTGATCATATTAGAATATTAAGCCCTACACTAAGGATCTAAACATAATATGCATGCATTCATATAGATCTGAAAATAAAACTATGCAGCAAACTTTTTGCTACATTAATTTGTTTAGAACATAATACCTTTTCACAGGTAGCTGATCAACGTAATTTGAATCCACCAGATAATGCTCTGGTGTTGTATCATAGCCGCACATACGTCCGGCCTCTATGGTTGGTCCACACTAAGCTCCCATTCCCAATAAAGCCCACTAGAGTGCTAACTCCTCGCCGGAGCCTTCAATGGCTGATCATGATCGATCTAATTGATCATGTATATTCTAATTTATTGGATATTCTAAAAAATTAGAACACAAATACTAGAGGATGATGAAGAGGTGTTTCAAATTTGGTGGTGATCCGATGCTCACTACACTCGATCTCTCCATCCGAACCCAGATTCTCAAATCTAGGGTTTCACTCTACCTAAAAAACCTGACACACTAAAAATCCTATCATGCCCTCACTGTGTGGAGTTTTTCTATGAAACAAGTTTTTGTGGAAAGATAACTTTCAGATCTACAAACCTTGTTTAGATCATATCTAAAAATTAGGTATCCTTAGAGGTGAAAATCAGAAGAGAAGAGAGGCATGAGGGAAAAATAAGGTGCTATAGGACCCTGCTCACCTTCACTCCAAGATTTTTCTCACCCAAAATTGATGCCCAATCACATTCAAATTTTTATTACAAAATTTTAACACCCTCTATTGCATACACAATAGTTCTCATAATTTATTGATGTGAATACCATGGGAAAGGCACGTGGATAGAGATAAGGGTCAGAGGTTGAACTTGTTTCAACCTCCCAACGAACATCAAATTCAAAAACCTTCTTATCCAAATCCAATGCCCATACTAGAGTATTTGATGTACCGAAGGACTCTGCTTCTATTTGTCCACTCTAAGAATGCACAAAAAAATTGCGTGAAGTAAAATCAAAGTGGGCGTGGGAAAAGGATAAGAACGAGAGGGAGTAGAGAAGTTTCAACTTCTACATTAAATTCAAAATTCAAATTATTTTGACTAGTCCAACAATTGGACCAGGTCAAAGGCAGAATAGATAAGGGGCATAAAAGGTATATGGGTGTGAGGAAAAATTCACATAAAATAAAGAGGGGCATGGGTCAAAGGTTGCTTAAATATTGTATGCGTAGGAAGTTGAAAGTTCAAACCTCCTTTGACTTTTCAAAATTGCTTTCAACTAAACCAATTATTCAAGACCCAATTGATAGTTTAGTGTATAGGGCGGAAGCATAGATTTCAAACCAAAATTATGAAATCATACAAATCAAACCCGAACCCTAGGACAACCTTATTAGCAATTAAATCATATAGCATGCATTTGTAATATAATAGAAAGTATTAGAACATACCTCTTATCGCTAAATCCTGAATTGTCCCTAATTGCTGGCAGCAGTCCATCAAGGGTTCCACCAGGTGCCCACATGTTCACCCTCTTACGTTGATCCACACGGAGACTTGATCAAGGCATCAGCACCTCTGATTTATATAATTAAAATTCTAGTAATAAGAATTTTAATTAAAAGGGCAAGACCTTCCTTAATCATTATGTCACCTTCCTTACCTCTCCTTACCTTTCTTTCTTTTTTCCTTGTCTTCTTAATTTTTCTTCCTAATCCCTTAGTCTTAAGATGAATTCTTATCCTTATAAGGACAAGGTCTGGACAAGAGAAGGGAAGAAAGAAAATTGGACAACGAGGAAACACTTGTAAGAAAGAAAGATAATTTTCATAACCATCGGACTCTTGGTGCGCACCCTTATTTATAATGTATGTAGGGGTGCCAACACATTCTCTCATGCCATTTTCAAATTATTATCTCATGTCCCTTCAGCCTATCTCACATCTTATAAAAAAATAATGACATGTAGACTTAGTCCAAGAGGTGCCTTAAAGCAGAAGGACTCTCGGACTAATTCTACGTAAGTTATTTAGGAAGAGTCGCGAGCTTTCATTTTTGGCACCAACATATACAACCATTAGATCAGATAAGTAGGCCATCCAATGGCCTTGATGTGGGATGCCCATTCAGCAAAAATGGCATGGAGATAATTTTTGAATAGTCAAAGTCCCAAGGGGCGCTAAGCAAGAGTGGGCAGCAAGGAGTCCTGAGCAGCAAGGAGTCCCTTCTCATGCAAATATTAAATAGATAATGGAGTATTTAACCCGTAGAAGGACTCTTCTGCACCCCATATCTAATGTCCAAGCCCATTTGAAAAATTATAAGACATGGAGAAAGAGGAAAAGACAAAGAAGGTAGGCGCCAAACTAATCCCATGTGCCAAAGTCTCTTGCGCATGAAAGACTTCCCATGTGAAAGTGAGAGACTCTCTAGCATGTGGGATTCTATTATGTGATGCTCTATCTAAATCCCAATCATTCTAGGTTAATCCAATTCAAGACCAAATCCAATTTGGCTCAAATCGGACCTTAATTAGCCCAAATTGGAAGCCGATTGGAATCTAGGTGCTAGGGTTTGCTACATGTGTTAGCATGTCATCTTGCAAACATTGTCTAATCCAATTATATCCTTAATCAATTCTCTTTGTGTGTGACCCATTGGGTTCCACGTCTAATCAGTAGTGGGTCTGGGTGTGATTTGACCTAATCTGGTTAGAACTCAACCAAATCGATTTAGGTCAAAATTAACCTACCTAATTTGACTTAATTTGAACACTTTCTAATTTAATAATCAAATTAAAAATTTTAATTTGATCGAATCCACGAGATATGATTGACATCTAGCAACATATCGTGACTACCCAGAAGATGTGAAATTTTGATGAAAATACCAAAAATATCCTTCGGTGAAAAGTTACCATGCAACTAGATCCTTCGATCACCCTGCATCCTGAATATGACTCTGGGTATGAAACTATGTCAATCCCAATATCATATTCATTTCTCTTTCAATCTTATGATGATGATTTATTTAATAAAATATTAAAAATTATTTTTACTTTTTTTATCATGCTTTGATCAAAGTCTTCCTAAATCATCATTTATTTGAAGCAGGCAGGACACAATTCCCTCTTACTAGGAGTGATCGATTCCATGTTAACCTACTCACAACCTTCATATATATAATTCACCATATCCAGATCATCCCGTACATGACTGAGTCATGAATGAGTATGAACCAAAATATGGATTCATATATATAAGATTCTATGGTAGTTTCAGGTCAAAGGATTACATGCACAATTCCACTATGAGAACCATCTATTGACATGTAGATAAGACTCCATTAGATATTCTCGACTTGGATCAATTCAGTGAACTCATTCTCTAATGAGCACCCACATTCTTGTATTAGTGTCATACACAAGTTATTGTGAGATCAATCACCCTCTCAATCGAGCATACAAAGAATGTGCTAGTCTTACCGAAAAACATTGATCCCCAACTCAATGTCCCATCGACTAGGAATATTTTAAATTAGGATTTTAAGATTTTAGGTCTCACTGGTATGATCTCATCATAATCCTAAAATCATAGCCCTAATTTATGGGATTCATCATAATCTTAAATAAATAATAAGACACTGCATATGATGAAATAAATACCTTTATTTATTTTAAAATATCATTACATGAGTTTGGAAGATAAAAAATAGCCAAAAAATAAATAAATTTTGATTGGCTTGAGGGCATATTCCTTTCAATCTCCCACTTGCACTAAAGCCAATCGCCCTTATATTTTAATCCCATACAATCAAGGTGGCGATCAAACAGTTGCAGTGGTAAAGCCTTAGTGAATGGGTCTGCTATGTTGTTCTTTGTGTCAACTCGTTCTATGACTACATCTTGTCTTTCAATAATTTCATGAATGAGATGGAAGCATCTCAGAATGTGTTTGGATTTATGATGAGACCTAGGTTCCTTTGCTTGAGCAACAGCTCCAGTATTATCACAGTAAAGTGGTACTGGATTCTTAATTTCAGGAATAACATCCAATTCAGTGATGAACTTCTTCATCCAGACAGCTTCCTTGGCGGCTTCACTTATAGCTATATATTCTACCTCCCCAGTAGTTGAAGTCAGCTATAGTTGGCTTGCTTAGTACTCTTCCAACTCACTGCTCCACCATTCAGAGTAAAGACATATCCTGAAATGGATTTGCTATCATCTGGGTCTGATTGAAAACTAGAGTCAGAATATGCTTCTAGTTTAAGATCAGAACCACCATATACTAGAAAAATATCTTTAGTCCTTCTTAAGTACTTAAGAATATTTTTCACAGCTTTCCAATGATCCTCTCCTGGATCAGCTTGAAATCTACTTGCAATGCCTAAGGCATAAGCAACATCAGGCCTTGTACATAACATGGCATACATTATTGATCCAACAGCCGAAGCATAAGGAATAGAACTCATTCTATTTCTCTCTTCAGGTGTCTTTGGAGACATCTTTTTAGAGAGATGTATGCCTTGACTCATGGGTAAGTAACCTCTTTTACTCCCATCCATACTAAATCTTTTCAGTATTAAGTCAATGTACCTAGATTGGGACAAGCCTAGCATCCTCTTAGATCTATCTCTATAGATCTTTATTCCTAGTATATAGGATGCTTCTCCCAAATCTTTCATGAAAAACTTATTTGATAGCCATAATTTGACTGATTGCAACATTGGGATATCATTCCCAATGAGGAGTATGTCATCTACATACAGAACCAAGAAGACTATGGTTCTCCCACTAGTTTTCTTGTACACACATGGTTCATCCACATTCTTGATGAAAACCAAACTCTTTGACTGTTACATCAAAATGGATGTTCCAACTCCTTGATGCTTGCTTTAATCCATAAATGGATCTCTTAAGCTTGCATACCTGATTTGGTCTCTCATTTGACTCAAATCCCTCTTAGCTGTGACATATAGACCTCCTCCTCAAGGAAACCATTAAGGAAGGCAGTCTTCACATCCATTTGCCATATTTCATAGTCATGGTATGCTGCTATGGCAAGCATAATCCGAATAGATTTGAGCATGGCAATAGGTGAAAATGTTTCATCATAATCAATCTCCTATTTTTGCCTAAAACCCTTAGCCACCAATCTGGCCTTATAGGTTTCAATTTGACCATCTGCTCCAATCTTTTTCTTAAAAATCCATTTGCATCCAATAGGGTTTATATCCTCTGGTGCATCCACCAAAGTCCATACTTTGTTGGTGTGCATGGATTCCATTTTGGATTGCATGGCAGCCAGCCATTTGTAAGAGTCCTTACTTTTGACTACTTCCGTATAGGTCAGAGGTTCATCATTCTCAATGACTTGGGCTTCATTGTTCTCAATAATGAACCCATACCTCATAGGTGTATGTCATACTCTTTCAGACCTATGGATAGGAGTTATGTGTTCTGGTTCTTTTATGTGATTATTTGGTTGAGAAATTTCTATTTATTTTTCTTGAACTTCACTAAGTTCAATATTTCTGCCACTGCCCTTTTCTAGGATAAATTCTTTTTCCATGAAAGTGGCATGCCTACTTATAAATACCTTTTGTTCAGTAGGATGGTAGAATAAATATCCTATACTATTTCTAGGATATCCTATAAATAGACATCTATCTGATCTAGCATCAAGCTTATGTCCAAAATTTCTTTTGACATATGCTGGACAACCCCATATCTTAAGATACTTAAGATTAGATTTCTTACTTCTCCATATCTTATATGGAGTACTAGATACAGATTTAGAAGGTACTCTATTCAAGATATAAATTGTAGTCTCCAAGGCATGACCCTAGAAGGAAATAGGTAATTCAGTGAAGCACATCATGGACCATACCATATCTAATAAAGTACGATTTTTCCTTTCAGCTACATCATTTAATTGCGGTGTATAAGGAGGTGTCCATTCAGAGAGAATCCCTTTAACTTTAAGATGGTCTAGAAACTCACTAGATAAGTATTCTCCTCCACGATCAGATCAAAGGATTTTTATACATTGTCTAGTTTATTTTTCGACCATACTTTGATAATCTTTAAATTTATCAAAGGCTTTTGATTTATGTTTCATAAGATACACATATCCAAACCTAGATAAATCATTAGTGAATGTTATAAAATAAGAGTATCCTCCTTTGGCTTGAGTTGTCACAGGACCACATATATCCATATGTACAAGTCCTAATAATTCTTTTGTCCTTTCTCCATGTCCACTAAATGGAGTCTTAGTCATTTTACCCATGAGACATGATTCACAAGTTCCAAATGATTCATAATCAAAAAGATCAAAGAACTTTTCTTTGTATAACTTGTTAATCCTAGCCTCACTAATATGTCCTAATCGACAATGCCAATGTAAAGTATTATTTATGTCATCTCTCTTACATTTTCTATTTTCATCAATATGAAATATATTGTCATCCAAACATAGAGTCAACAAACCATTGCTAAATATGCCAAAATAAATATTTTCATTAGAATATTTAATCGAGCAACCTTCGCTCATTACATTAAGACTAGAACCTTGTTTTAATAACAAGGGTATAGATATAATATTTCTAATAATCTTCGATATAAAATAATAATTTGTAAGATCTAAGATCTTTCCAAAAGGTAACTTCAATATATTTGTCCCTACAGGTTCTGCTTGGATAGACTCTCCTCCAGCGCCATAGAGCTTGAAATCACCTTTCTTCAAACTCTTAATTTTCTGCAGCCCCTGCAAAGATTTGTAGATATGAAAACCACTATCGGTATCTAATATTCAAGAGTTTGAAATGAAAGAATTTAATGATAATATAGTATATATCTTATACATACCTTTTGGTACATTATTTGCACCAGACTTCACGATTGCGAGGTAAACCTTGCAATTCCTCTTCCAATGACCTATTTTGCCATAGTGAAAATAGGTCATCTATCCGGAGACCTCTTCCCCTTTTTCTTCTTATTTATACCACCTTTATGGTTCAACCTTCTCTTTGAACCCTTTTTGCCTGCCTTCCTGTTGGAGATCCCATCCATAAGAAAAAGAGGAGCTTTATCCTTCTTGATATGACTTTCTACTATCTTGAGCATATTTAACAGCTTAGGCAATGAAGAATTTAGTTTGTTCATATGATAGTTTACGATAAACTGAGAAAATGATTCAAGGAGTGATTGCAGGATCAAATTCTGACTTAACTCTCTATCCATAACAAAACCTAATTGACTTAATCGAGTGATTTGATCAATTACCATCAAAACATGATTTTGTATAGATGTTTCTTCTATCATTCTTGCACGAAATAATTGCTTAGATATCTCATATCTAGCAGTTCTACTATACTTTCCATAAAACTCTTTTAGATTAAGCAATATGGACTGAGTCTCCATGCCATCATGCTGCCTTTGTAATTCATTACTCATAGAGGCAAGTATGATGCATTGGATAGTAAGAGAATCATTTTGCCATATCTTATATGTGGACTTATCTTCATCTATGGCATCTTTCTCTAATGGCTTAAGATTAGGGGCATCAAGAATATAGGAGAGTATTTTTTGACTGAGTACTATTTTTAAATTTCTCAGTCAGTCCACATAATTTTAACCAGTCAATTTATTTGAATCCAAAATTGAATGCAATGAAAGTGAAGAAGCCATTTAATCTACATAATAAAGAACAATACATAAGCAAACAACTCATGATGACAAACATAATTAAATTAGAATTTTAATTTAATTATATCTTTCACTATTTAATCAAAAAATCATAACCCTCTAATTGATTTTCTTAGTGAGAATAAGATCCTAATTCCTTATAAAAGGTTGTGGTTGCACAACAAACCTGATATAAGTTCAAAGGTAGGAAACTCTTTCCAATTGCATTTTATGCAACTCTCAAAATATTTTTGCCTCTAAAATATTAATAGCCTTGTGTTAGCACAACAAACTTTAATGTTTCAGTTTAAGTAGAACCCTTCATTTCTATACAGTCAAAATAAAATATAACTATTTTTGTGGTTACACAACAAAGCAGTATATTCAAAATGCTATAAGCATCTCAATGCACTAGATTAATATTACATCATTCTCCATGATAGATCTTGTGGTTACACAACAAAACTAATATGGTTCTAGACATAATAAGAACCTAGTATGAAGGAAGGCCTTAATGTAGTGAATATAATACTAAGTATTTCAATCTAGAATTAAATTAATTGAATCGACCAGGTAAGTGGGAGAGAAGTGGGAGTCCCCCCGTTGCTTTCCTTAGACACCAATAAATTAGCCAGGTTAGACAACAAAACCAATTAAAAAATTATGTTCTCTTTACCAATCATAAATTATTTTTTCTAGACACCGATTGATCAATTAGACATCCTGATTAATTCAACTATAGGTTAATTACACTAGAACTTAATATAATTTTTAAATAGGGATTTAAATGGTTTTGATGCACATTCTGATTTAAATCAAACTAAATGCCTAAAAGCATCAATTATGATAAAATTGATATATATATATATATATATATATATATATATATATATATATATATATATATATATATATTAAAATGTCTAATTATTCTAGGATAATCATCATTACATAGTGAATACTTTCCACTATGTCAGGGCAACCTTTACAGAATAATATATACATCATAATCTCATTATGATAAATAAAAATATGATCTCATCATATAAATAACATGCTAATAAAAAGATTATATCATATTTTTCATTTATGCTATTATATTATAAGCAAAGCATTATATGATTTAACCTAATAAGGCTTGCTCTGATACGACTGATAGTTTAGTGTAAAGTGCGGAAGCATAGATTTCAAAGCAAAATTATGAAATCATACAAACCAAACCCGAACCCTAGGACCACCTTATTAGAAATTAAATCATATAGCATGCATTTATAATATAAAAGAAAGTATCAGAACATACCTCTTATCGCTAAACCCTGAATTATCCCTAATTGCTGGCAGCAGTCCATCAGGAGTTCCACTAGGTGCCCACGTGTTCACCCTCCAATATTGATCCATATGGAGACTTGATCAAGACACCAGCACATCTAATTTATATAATTAAAATTCAAGTAATAAGAATTTTAATTAAATGGGCAAGACCTTCCTTAATTTTTATGTCATCTTCCTTACCTCTCCTTACCTTTCTTTCTTTTTCCCTTGTCTTCTTAATTTTTCTTCCTAATCTGTTAGCTTTAAGATGACTTCTTGTCCTTGTAGGGACAAGGTCTTGACAAGAGAAGGGAAGAAAGAAAATTGGACAATGAGGAAACACTTATGAGAAAGAAAGATAATTTTCACAACCATCGGACTCTTGGTGCACACCCTTATTTATAATGTACATAGGGGTGCCAACACATTCTCTCACACCCTTTCCAAATTATTATCTCATGTCCCTTCAGCCTATCTCACCTCTTATCAAAAAATATCAACATGTAGACTTAGTCCAAGAGGTACCTTAAAGTAGGACTCTCGGACTAATTCTACGTAAGTTATTTACGAAGAGTTGCGAGCTTTCATTTTTGGCACCAACATATACAACCATTAGATCAGAAAAGTAGGCCATCCAATGGCCTTAATGTGGGATGCCCATTCAGCAAAAATGGCATGGAGGTAATCCTTGAATACTCAAAGTCCCAAGGGGCGCCAAGGAAGAGTGGGCAGTAAGGAGTCTTGGGTGGCAAGGGGTCCCTTCTCATGCAAATATTAAATAGATAACAGAGTATTTAACCTACAGAAGGACTCTTCTACACCCCATATCTAATGTCCAAGCCCATTTGAGAAATTACACGACATGGAGAAAGAGAAAAAGTCAAAGAAGGTAGGCACCAAACTAATCCCATGCGCCAAAGTTTCTTGCGCATGAAAGACTTTCCACGCACAAAAGAGAGACTCTCTGGCACATGGGATTCTGGTATGTGATGCTCCATCTAAAGTCCAATCAGTCTAGGTTAATCCAATTCAAGACCAAATCCAATTTGGTTCAAATCGGACCTTAATTAGCCCAAATTGGAAGCCGATTCGAATCCAATTCGAATCTAGGTGCAAGGGTTTGCTACATGTGCTAGCATATTCATCTTGCAAATATGGTCTAATCTAATTAGATTCTTAATCAATTCTCTTTATATGTGACCCATTGGGTTCCACATCTAACCAGCAGTGGGTCTGAGTGTGATTTGACCTAATCTAGTTTGAATTCAACCAAACTGATTTAGGTCAAAATTATCCTACCCAGTTTGACTTAACTAGAATACTTTCTAATTTAATGATTAAATTAAAAATTTTAATTTGATCGAACTCACGAGACATGATTGACGTCTAGCAATGTATCATGACTACTCGAAAGATGGAAAATTTTGATAGAAATATCAAAAATATCCTTCAGTGAAAAGTTACCATGCAACTGGATCCTTCATTCATCCTGCATCCTGAATATGACTCTGGGTATGAAAATATGTCAATCCCAATATCATATTCATTTCTCTTTCAATCTTATGATGATGATTTATTTAATGAAATATTAGAAACTATTTCTAATTTTTTTATCATGCTTTGATCAAAGTCTTCCTGAATCATCATTTGTTTGAAGCAGGTAGGATGCTATTTCCTCTTACCAGGAGTGATCGATTTCATGTTAACCTACTCACAACCTTCATATATATAATTCACCATATCCAGATCATCCCGTACATAACTAAGTCATGAATGAGTATGAACCAAAATATGGATTTATATATATAAGATTCTATGGTAGTTTCAGGTCAAAGGATTACATGCACAATTCCACTATGAGAACCATCTATTGACATGTAGATATGACTCCAGTAGATATTCTCGACTTGGATCAATTTAGTGAACTCATTCTCTAATAAGCATCCATATTCTTGTATTAGTGTCATAAACAAGTTATTATGAGATCAATCACCCTCTTAATCGAGCATACAAAGGATGTGCTAGTCTTATCGAAAAATATTGATCCTCAACTCAATGTCCCATCGACTAGGAATGTTTTAAATTGGGTTTTAAGATTTTAGGTCTCACTAGTATGATCTTATCATAATCCTAAAACCATAGTCCTAATTTATGGGGTTCATCAAAATCTTAAATAAATAATAAGACACTACATATGATGAAATAAATGTCTTAATTTATTTTAGAATATCATTACATGAGTTTGAAAGACAAAAAATAACCCAAAAAATAAATAAATTTTGATTGGCTTTAGGGCATATTCCTTTCACCAATAAGACTAGGTCAAATCTATTTAAATTAGGCTCAACCTAACTTATTAAATTTTTAATTAAATTAAAAATTAATTTGGTCCAGCCCCTGTTAAATCAGGGTCAAAACATCCATAGCGATTAGGTCAACTCATAATCTGTTCGGGTCAAACCCGATTGAATCCAATTTGATCAAATCCCTATCGCTCAATCAAATTGAGTTAAACAATAATCAAATTGCTAATTAATCCTTCAATAAACATAGAGTCCCAATCGGATGGATGTCTGGGTAATAGAGTCCATCAACATGAAACTCCTGAAGAGTCCCAAACTAGTAGAACTCTTGAACCCAGTGTCCCAAATGAATCAAACTCACGATCATAGAGTTTCAGACTAGTGGAACTCTTAATAAGAGAGTTCTAGATGAGTAGAACTCAGAGTCCCAGTCTAGTGGAACTCTTGGTCACAGAGTCCTAATCCAGTGGGACTCTTGACTACTGTGTCCTAGGTCATCAGGACTTATGATTAGCCATCAGATCAGATAGAAACTCCTTATATGTGTGACCTCATAGGTTCAAATCTTAAGTCGATAGCATAGAAATCAATTTTCTATACCAATCGATGTGACCATCTAGCAATGGTACCCGACGTCCGAATAGGTCGAAAAGTCATAATGCAATAATGATGAACTTATGGAATATGGTTACTATATAATTCATCCTCTTGATCTCGATGCTTAAAGGATGATTTAGGATTTACTGTCAATCCAAAAATTCATCCATAATGTATTTCAAAATTTAGCGTTCATCATATGGACTATCCTGATCGAGGATTTTCTAAATTAAAATACAGCAATGCACTTACTCCAACACTTGGAGGGGTCAATCCCATCTTGACTCACACACCGACAAGCCAAGTACTTGACTGCATTTAATGGCCTTCCATCATTGAATTAAAAATTTAGGTAGTCTGGTACCTAAGTATAGTAAGCTACTTACAAATCACCATGGTGGTCTCAGGTCTAAGGGACACTTATACCCATATCCTTTAGGACTAATCTTGATAGAAGAAAAGCTCCAGAGTTAGTCACGTTCAGTGCAGATGTACCCATACATCTCACTTGCATGCCATGCCAGTGTCTCAACATTCCTTGGTTACAAGGACAATTAACCTATATGACACACAATGACCTATAATCGATAAACATTATCGTCCTAAGTAACAACATATCTTTTGGTCAGGAACAATTTAAGGACTAAACGACAAATCCTCTTTTGTCGAATCTAGATAGTCCTAAGAACTTAATCATAACATAGGAGTTCATTACAAAATAATAAATTTTATGATGAAAAATGCTAAAATAACTTTTATTAATTTATGATTCATATACAATTATAAATGTATAGCCCAATCATCAACAGGCTAACGATTGACTTTGGAACATATTTCCAATAATCTTCCACTTGGACTAAAGCCAATCGGTGCAGTATCTAATACCTATCTTTGACTTGAAGTCATTGAACTCTTTCACCGTAATCGCTTTAGTGAATGGATTGGCCAGGTTCTTCTTTTCGTTGATCTTCTGCAGGTCGACATCACCTCGATCCATAATTTCTTGGACATGGTGGAAGCGGTGCAGAATATGCTTCATCCGCTGGTGTGCCTTAGGTTCCTTCGCTTGAGCAATGGCTCCAGAGCTATCGCAATAAAGCAGAACTGGACCATCAAGGAAGAATGCTACTCCGAGCTTGGTGATAAATTTTCTCAGCCACACCGCTTGTTTGGCAGCATCTGATGCAGCGACATACTCTGCCTCACAAATTGATTCGGCCATAGTGTGCTGCTTGAAACTCTTCTAGTAGAATGCCCCATCATTCTTAACAAAGCCATACATTTTGATTATTTTATCAAATCATATATTCCAGCTCCGAGATGCCTACTTCAGTCCATAAATGGACCTTTGAAGCTTACACATCTTAGACTCATTTATGGATGTGAATCCTTCAGACTGTATTATATACATCTCTTCATCTAGCTCTTCATTTAGAAAAACCATTTTCACATCCATCTGCCAGATTTCATAATCTAGATGGATAGTGATAGAAAGCATAATCCAAATGAATTTAAGCATTGCTATAGGAAAAAATGTCTCATCATAGTCAATACCATAATGTTGATGATATCCCTTGGCAATCAGATGGGCTTTATAAGTCTCCACCTTTCTGTCTGTGCCCTTTTTTCTTTTGAAGATCCACTTACACCCTATGAATTTTATCCCTTTGGGTGGGTCAACCAATGTCCATACATCGTTGACCTTTATAGATTTTATTTTGAATTTCATGGCCTCAAACCATTTCTCAGAGTTGGATCTCTATATTGCATCCATATAGGTGATCGGATCCTGATTGTTCTCATCGAGTTCGATCGGATCCCCATCCATGATCAGAAAATCATAGCATCTATTCAGTTGACATGGTAATCTACCAGATCGCCTTAAGGGTGCATCTACAATGAGTTTTGGATCTGATCTAATCAGATCCAACTCAGGTTCTACAATTTGTATCTATTCTTCCACCTATTATACTTCATCAAGTTTGACCTTAGAGGCATTAGTTCCTTCACCAAGGAACTTCTTTTCTAAAAAGACTACCTTAAGGCTGACGAATACTTTTTGCTCATCAGCAAGGTAGAAATAGTATCCTTTGGTTTCTTTTGGGTAACCTATAAAAGTACACATATCAGACCTAGGTCCAAGCTGTCTGTCATCAAATGTTTGACATAAGCTGGACACCCCCAAATCCTAACGTGTGAAAGCATTGGCTTATGTCCTGTCCATATCTCATATGGTATTTTATTAACAGATTTACTCGAAATCCTATTTAGAATGTAATAAGCTAACTCGAGCGTATATCCCCATAGGAAGATCGACAAACCAGCAAACCCCATCATGGATCGAACCACGTCCAATAGGGTCCGATTTCTCCTTCCAGACACACCATTATGTTATGGTGTTCCAGGTGGGGTCTATTAGGATAGAATTCTATTCTCTCCAAGATATGTCAGAAACTCATTAGAAAGATATTCACCCCCTTGGTCAGATTGAAGAGTTTTAATATTCTTCCCAGTTTGCTTTTCTACCTTATTTCGATATAGTTTGAACATTTCAAATGACTCCGACTAATGCTTCATTAAATAGACGTATCCATATCTCGATAGGTCATCTATGAAGGTTATGAAGTAGAAGTATCCACCTCTAGCACTTAAGCTCATGGGCCCATATACATTTGAATGTACTAGACTTTGGAGTTCAGTGGCTCGTTCACCTTTTTCAGTAAAAGATGACTTGGTCATCTTACCAAGAAGACAGGACTGACAAGTTGGAAGTGATTCATAATTACTAACCTCGAGAATTCTTTCTCGAGTTAACTTGTTAATTCTATTCTTGTTAATATGACTTAGCCTATAGTGCTAAAGCTATACATCAGACACATCACTAATTCTAGGGTATTTATTGAAGGATTGAACCACGTTAACAGGCATAAAAAGTAAATAAATTTCATTATTCAATTATCCAATAAAAATTATAACACCATTCAAAATGACATTACAAAATTTTTTTTTTATTGATATTTCAAACCATTCATTGCCAAAAGGCCTATAGAAATGATATTCAATAAAAAAGTTAGACAAAAATGACATTCATTAAGAATAACTTTATTTGAATTGATTACAAGGTTCATGATTCCTAAAGCTAGAATTGGAACTTATCTTCCATCTCCAACATTCAGGAACCTCTCGCCTAGATCAAATCTCCTACTGACCTACAAGTCCTACATAGAATTATAAATATGATAAGGGCTTTCAGTATCTAATACCCAGGGAGTAGAATCAAATAAGAAAAAATTGCAAGATGTTATCATATAATTACCTTGCCCAGCAACCACTTGCTTCCTTCTTAGCCTGTTCAGATCTAGGAAGGTAATGTATAGAGGATAGTTTCTTTTTCAGTGCCCCTACTTCTTGCATAAGAAGCACTCTGCCTGGCTTTGGTTGGGCTTCAGCTTCTTGGTCCGACCCTGTGCATTCATCCCGACATTTGGCTGCATCCTCTTGTTCCTCTTCTTCTTGTTCTTCTTTCCTTTCTTAAAGGGTCGACGACCAGAGGAAGACCCTCCCACTACATTCACCGTCTTCTTGTGTAGTTGATGATCCTTCTCAAGGTTCTATAGCAATCCCAACAATCCGTGGTAGTTGACTACATGCTTTATCATTTTGAAATGAGTTAGGAAGGGGAGGAAGGACTTAGGCAAGGAATTGAGGATTGCATCCTTATCGAGCTGCTCGTGCAGGAAAAAGACTAGCTTGTTAAGGCATCCGATCATTTCAATCATGTACAATACATGATCGGTGACTGAGGCCCCATCCCTTATCTGATTGTTGAAAATAGCATAACTTATTTTATGCCTTTCAATGTTGTCAGGAGTGCCAAAGGAGTCATTCAATATTTGAAGTATCTCCTATGGTTGGGCATTTTCAAACTTACGACTGAACTCATCATTCATTTCCATCAGCATTATACACCAAATGGTGGTGCGATCATTGAGCCACTTTTGATAAGTATCTCGAACTGCTCCTCTAGCATTCAAAGCTGGTTCCTCAGGTGTAGGATCCATTACGACATAAAGGATCCGCTCATGCTCCAAGATGATTTTCAACTTACGATACCAGCTATTATAGTTGGATCCCATTAATTTGTCATTATTTAATAGTGATTGAAGCGATAGGTTAGTGGCCATTTCTGTATAATAAGGAAAACCAAATCTAATTAGTATACGAATCAATTATCCTAAAGACTTGGACTTTAGTCTAAAGGTTCTCTCACTATTTTATATGAATTGGTAGCCTCTACCTCCAATTTGAGGAATTACTTTAATTCCTTAGTCGGTACTAGAATCCACATAGACTACACACGAGCCCAACTTTGGTTGGTCAACCCATGTGCACCTATGGTAGGTTCAAAATTAATTATGTCTCTAAATAATTTTTAGTAACATTAATTTTGCCTTGGAGACCTAATCAGTAGGCTTTGGCCTCTACTAAAAAAGTTCGATTAGGTCCAACTATTAACATGACCACATTTGATCTTATCTAACCAATAAATGATTAGGCCTGACTTTGATTGGCCAACCCAAACACTATCAGAAAGACTTAACCAAATCATCATTTTATGAATGATAATTTCATTAGTCGATAAGCACCAGGCCTTTGGGCCTCCAATGATTATCAAATTAATGAATCCATTATCAATCAACTTAATGGGAGGCTATGATTTAGTTATCTATATAACTATTTCATTTTTAAAAACCTAATAGTTTTAGAGGATTTAGTTAACATATTTAAGAAAAGCAAGCCAATTTTGATCCTCCCACTGACTTCACCATGTTAGATAAAAAAAAAAAAGGATCTAATCTAAGCTGGCTTTAGGAGCACCTAAATCAATTAGACTGATTTACTTTATTGACATGGGTGAGTTCGAATCACCAAGTGATCTAATCAAAATCTAACTCATCAGGATGATAAGGTAAGTGAGATCAGTGGAAGGGATATGCCATTAATTCATCAAAGATCGAATTAGTGCGAGTACCTCCCAATTAAAAACCACTGATCAAACTACCAAACTTACCTTAGACACCATCCGATTTATTAGTTTTAATTTGACCAACCTAGTAAATTTGAGTTTGACTACGTAGCCATGAATCAAGTCCATTTGGTCCTCATTGAAGGTATGGACTTGACCAACTATAACTATTGTAATTGAGTCTATAGAGTCCTTGACCTAATCTAAATTAATATTTAATTAGATTTAATCAATTACTCTAATTTAGTCCACTCTTTAACTAACCTTAGGTCTAACCCAATTTATAGACCTAATTCAACTAACCCAATAACCCATGTTTTATGATTAATGACTTGGAGTCTTAGTTCATAATTCTAGATACTAAATCATTATACTTAATATTTAATTAAGTTTATGGGCTATGGGTTAGGATTTGGCATTTTGAAAAATACTTTTCAAATTTTTGAAAGGTTCTTTAAAATTTAATATTATTCACCAATCGAGTCGACTCACTTTAAAATTGAATCAGCTCAATTCACAAATAATACTAGTTGTACGGTTTAATCTGAAACTATGTACACTATATAATACTAAATTATGAATCAAACTTTATCTAATTATGCATTCATGATCATAAATTAGATTAAAATCTAATATAATTAGATCATAAAAATATTGGATCAAATTTAAGATTTTACGATTAATGATATAGATCAACAATGTACCAGGACAAACTTTTCACTATAGAGGGTAAATCCTATAGCAGGACAATCTACAGTCCATGTGATCTTGATTTTAATTTTTAGATCTAATTAATTAGATTATTAGATTAATATTTAGATCAACTCTAAATTATCAATCTAAAATATGCAAGCATATCAAGTTTAGCGAATCTTGCTCTGATTCCATTTGAAGGAAGCAGTGCTAGGTTTGCAGTGCTACTTTTAAAAAAATTTTCAAAAACATCTAAAATATAGTAAAAAATTAATTAATTTAATTAATTAATTTTTTATCATATCAAAATATTAAGTCCTACACTAAGGATCTAAACACAATATGCATGCATTCCTATAGATCTAAAAATAAAATTATGTAGCAAACTCTTTATGACATCAATTTGTTCAGAACACAGTATCTTTTCATGGATAGTTGATCATCATAATTTGAATCTATTGGATAAAGCTCTGGTATTGCACTATAGCCACACATGTGTCCAGCCTCTATGGTTAGCCCACATAGAGCTTCCGATCCCGATCAGCCCACTTGAGTGCTAGCTCCTTACCAAGGCCTTCAATGGCTGATCATGATCGATCCAATTGATTATGTACTTTCTAATTTCTAAAATACTCCAAAAACTCATAATATAAATATTGAAGGATGATGAAGAGATGTTTCAAATTTGATGGCGATCCGATGCTCACAGCACTCGATCTTTCCATCCGAACCTAGATTCCCAAATCTAGGATTTCACTCTGCCCAAAAAACCTAACACACTGCAAATCCTATCACACCCTCTCTGTGTGGGGTTTCTCTATGAAACAAGCTTTTGTGGAAGATGACTTTTAGATCTACAAACCTTATTTAGATCATATCCAAAAATTAGGTATTCTTAGAGGTAAAAATTAGAAAAGAAGAGAGGCATGAGGGAAAAATAAGGTGCTATAGGACCCTGCTCACCTTCACTCCAAGATTTTTCTTGTCAAAAACTGATGCCCAATCATAATCAAATTTTTACAACTACATGTTGTCAACCTCTATTGCGTGCACAAAAATTTTCATAATTTATTGACGTGAATACCATGGGAAAGGTGCATGAGAAATGATAAGGGTTGGAGGTTGAACTTGTTTCAACCTCCCAACCAACATCAAATTCAAAGGACGTGGGGAAAGGATAAGAATGAGAGGGAGTTGAGAAGCTTCAACTTCAACATTGAATTCAAAAATTTAAATTATTTTGACCAGTCTAACCATTGGACTAGGTCAAAGGCAGAAGAGATAAGGAGCGTAGAAGGTATTTAGGTGTGAGGAAAAATTCATGTAAAATAAAGCGGGGCATTGGTCAAAGGTTGGTCAAATATTGTAGGCACAGGGAGTTGAAAGTTCAAACCAATTTTGACATTTCAAAATTGGTTTCAACTACACCAATTATTCCAGACCCAATAAGATCAGGTCAAATCTAACTAAATTAGGCTTAACCCAACTTATTAAATTTTTAATTAAATTAGAAATTAATTTGGTCCAACCTCTGATTAAATCAGGGTCGAAACTCCCATAGTGATTAGGTCAACTCATGACCTGATCAGGTCAAACCCAATCGAATCTAATTCAATCAAACTTGGTCAAATCCCCATCGCTCAATTAAATTAATTTAATCAACAATCAAATTGATAATTAATCCTTCAATAAACAAAGAGTCCCAATCGGATGGATGTCTGGGCAATAGAGTCCATCAACATAAAACTCCTAAAGAGTCCCAAACTAGTGGGACTCTTGAACCCAGTGTCCCAAATGAATCAAACTCAAGATCATAGTGTTCCAAACCAGTGGGAATCTTGATCAGAGAGTCCTAGACGAGTAGGACTCAAAGTCCTAGTCTAGTGGGACTCTTGGTCATAGAGTCTCAGTCTAGTGAGACTCTTGACCACAGTGTCCTAGGTCATCAAGACCTATGATTAGCCATCAGATCAGATAGGAACTCCTTATGTATGTGATCCCATAGGTTTGAATCCTAAGTCAGTAGCATAGAAACCAATTTTTTGTACTAATCGATGTGACCATCTATCAATGGTACTCAACGTCCGAATAGATCGAAAAGTCGCAACACAACAATGACGAACCTATAGAATATGGTAACCATATAATTCATTCCCTTGACCTTGATGCTCAAAGGATAATTTAGGATTTACTATCAATGCTAAAATTCATCCATAGTGTATTTCAAAATTTAGCATCCATCATATGGACTATCCCGATTGAGGATTTGCTAAATTAAAATACAGCGATGCACTTGCTCCAACACTTGGAGGAGTCAATCTCATCATGACTCACACACCGACAAGCCAAGTACTTGACTACACCTAGTGTTCTTCCATCACTAAATTAAAAATTCAGATAGTCTGCTACCTAAGTATAGTGAATTGCTTGCAAGTCACCATGGTATTCTTAGGTCTAAGGGACACATATACCCATATCCTTCGGGGTTAATCTTGATAGAAGAAAAGCTTCGGAGTAGATTATGTTCAGTGCAGATGTACCCATACATCTCACTTGCATGCTATACCAGTATCTCAATATTTCTTGGTTACGAGGATAACCATCTTATATGGCACACAACGACCTATACTTGATGAACGTTGTCATCCTAAGTAACAACATATCTTTTGGTCATGAACAATTTAAGAACTAAATGAGAAATTCTCCTTTGTCGAATTTAGATAGTCCTAAGGACTTCATCACAATACAAGAGTTCATTAGAAGATAATAAATTTTATGATGAAAAATGCTAAAATAGTTTTTATTAATTTATGATTCATATACAATTATAAATGTATAGCCCAACTGTCAACAGACTGATGATTAACTTTGGAACATATTTCCAATAAGAAGAGTGTCGAATCATTAATTTACCCTAATCGGAGGTGCAATCTATTGAAAAAGTTCCAAGCAAAATATTGTAGCCTATTCTATTAGTGTTGTAGAGTACATCATGGCATCTAATGCTGCCATGTAGGGTGTGTGGTGGCATAAGTTCATTAGCAAGCTAGGAGAGGCATCCTCCATCGATAGTCTAGTCTAATATAGAAATGGAACCATAGATAAGGCTAAATAGCTAAATGTACACCAAATGACCAGCATACTCTGCATCACTATCGAATTTTAGATCAAGATGACATCAAGCTTTAGAAGATCGATGGAAAAGAAGAACTTGATCATCCTATTTGCTTAAGCCTCAAAAATAAGGAGTTCTATGAACTCAAGTGGAGGATAGGTATTTGATACTATTTTGATTAGCTTTAGTCCAAGTGAGAGCTATTAAGAAATATGTCCTAAAGCCAATCATATAAGTTGTAGATGATTGAAATTAGTATATAAATTATCAAATAATAATTATTATTTGGCTTATTCATCATAAAAGTTCTATCTTTCTTAAATGAACTCCTAAGTCATGATAAAGTTCTTAGAACCACACTCAATCGATAAAGAAGAATTTATCAGATGGTTCTTAAATTATTCATGATCAAATGATAAGTTATTAATAAGAATGATAACTTATCGAATATAGATCACTGTATGTCATATGCGTTGGTTGTCCTCATAATCAAATGGTATGGAAACACTGGTATGGCATGCAAATGAGCTATCAGAGTACATCTACATTGATCATGACTAATGTAGCACTCTACTGTCAAGAGTAGCTTGCTAAGGCCAATGGATATAAGTGTCCCTCCGACTTAAGATCACTACGCTGACTTACAAGCAACTCATTATACTTTGGTGCCGGACTACTTATATTTCTAATATAGGATTGAAAGATTTTTGAATATAGTCAAGTACTTATAAAGTCGGTGTGTGAGTCAAGATGGGATTGACCACTCTTGATTAACTTTAAGAAGTAAATGTCTCACTGTGTTTTAATTTAGCAAAATCTAGGCTTGGGTAACCTCATAAGGAGTCACGAGATTTGCAAAATTTTGAAACATAATATGGATGACTTGTATGAGTGTTGACAATTAACTTGATATCATCCTAAGCATTATTCATCAAAGAGATGAATTATACGATAATCATGGGCCAGGGTTCTAAGAATATCGCTTTGCATACGTTCGACCTATCCGGACAATGGGTACCATTATAAGATGGTCATTTTGATTGGTATAGGAATTAGTTCCTCAGCTACCAACTTAGGTTTAAACTTATAGGATCACACATATTAAAGATTGTTACCTAATCAGATGGTTGATCGATGATTGAGAATTGTTCAGTGATCGATTCATCAATGTGATTGATGATCGATTAAGTGCAAGTATTGCAGGAGGATCGATTAGCAATTGGATTGCTAATTAGCTCAATTTAATTGAGAAATCAGGCTGAGATTAAGTCTAATTGAATTAGATTCATTTAGAATTAATTTGGACTTAATTGGGTTAAGTCCAATTGGTTTATGAGAAAAGCCAATTATAAGGAAAAATAATTTCTTGTTAGACTAGGACTTGAGTGTACCTAATTTCTAATTGATTTAAGATTTAAATTAGATTTAAATTTTGATTTAATTTAATTAAATAGGGCTCCTAGTTGGACTAGGATCACTCTAAATTAGGTTGCATCAAATCTAATTTAAATAGGATTTAAATCAAATTTGACCTAGTCCAAATAGAAGAGTCCTAGTTAGACTAGGACTCCTCTTATTTGCTTGCACCAAGAAAAAATTATCCATGCTCAATTTTTGTTTCTTCATATGCCAATTTTGTTATATTATGAGAGCCTCCATGCATGCCCCAACATCTGGAGTTTTTGGATTAAAATTTGAGATGGTCAAATTTTCAAATTTGTTTTGATTTGAACTCTATTTGATAGAGTCCATGAAATCCAAAACTCTTCCCTTTCTATTTGGAATTTTTTCTCCCATGGCCATAATTTTTTTGTCACCAATTTTTATTTCTTTTGTACATTGGGTTTCTGATCCTCATGCCAAAAAATTAGGGGGAGGCATCCAAGAGTTGGATGCACCCCTAACTTCCTTATTTTGAATCCTTCTAAGACTAGGTTTGACCTAGTCTTCCTATTTAAATGGGGCACCTCTTTTATAGGATGTGTGGATGTGAAAACCCTGGGATTATTCCATGCAAAAGTAGAGAAGGAGAGGGAGAATGGCATGGGAGGTTGGGCACCTACTTCCTAGGGCATGGAGGTTTCATTAAGACATCAATTGTTGATGTCTTGTACAGACAAAGGTAAGAGAATATTATCTTTTCTTAAAAGTTTTTTTCTAACCTTCTTTTGTCTATATTTTTTAGAGATTTTTTCATGAAAAAAATCAAAGAGAAAGATGAAAGGGCATGGGTGGATGCACACTCCAATAGTTGGGGCATTGAGGTTTCTTTTGGACATGAATCTTTCATGTCTTGATGAGAAGAAAAGAAGAAAAGATGGTCTTCTCTTAGGTTTTCTTTGAGAGACCTTTTTTTCTTATTATTTGAAAAGAAAATTTAAGAAAAATTAGAGAGAAAGAGATCTTGAGCATGGAAAAATTTTATAGGAGAAGGTCTCCTCTTGTTTAGGTGAGAAGATCTGTTTAAGACATCAATGGTTGATGTCCTGAAAGAGAAGAAAAGTCTTCTCTTAAAGATTTTCTTTAGGCATTTTTTTTCTTCTTTTTGGGTGATCCAAGGGTTGGACTTCTTCCTCAATGCTCCTCTTGTTCTTCATCTCTTGGAGTATCCAAGAGATTTGAAGAAAATTTTATAGATCGACCATCAACAGGGATCTGCGAGAAGCTAGCACTTCAAGTGGATCTTTATTCAATAAACCTTCGATCAGAGTGGTAACTTTATGTGAATAACTTGTAGAGGCCAGATGCACTGTGCAGCTCCAAGTAATAAGGACAACATCAGTTATTAGCTGTGGTGTTTTGGACCCGTGCAAAGGTAAGAGATTTGATCTCTTTTTTAACCTAGATGCGATCTAGGTTTTCTAGAACTATTCTAGATTTAGGGTATTGATATGATCAATACCAATCATTATTTTATTTTTTAGATTTATGCTTGCATCATGATATATCATAGATCCTAGATGTAGGGTTTAGTGATTAAATCATATGCATAAATAGTTTAAATAGTTTAATCTGTCTTTCATTGCATCTGATTTTGAAAAAGTTTCGAAATATGTGCATGAAACCCTGCATGTTTTCCAACATCAACCTGATCTATAGCTGGCTACTTTTTAAAGACTTTCTCTTTGAGCTCAATTAGTCTCCCTTTACCTCCATCCTAGATAAACTATTTTTTCATGAATGTGGCATGTCAGCTCATAATTGCATGGTGATCCTCTAGAAAGTAAAAGTAGTATCCTATTGATTCTTTAGGATACCTATAAAGCAAGCATTCATATATCTAGCCTCTAACTTGTTCACTATTAGTCTTTTAACATAAGCAGGATATCCCCAAATCTTGAGATGATCAAGATTTAGCTTCTTACCATGCCATATCTTATATGGTGTCATAAGAACAGATTTAGAGGAAGTCCTATTTAAAATATAAATAGAGGTTTGTAGGGCATGTCCCCAAAGAAATATGGGTAGGTCAGTGAAGCTCATCATGGATTGGACCATATCTAATATGCCTATCTTAGTCATTTTTTTTTAAAGATAGGATTCACAAACTGGGTATGACTCAGAACTCAGTGAGTCAAGGATCTCATTCTTTTCCAGTTTGTTAATCCTATCCTCTCAAATATGACCAAGTCTAAGATGCCACATAAACTTATAGTTTAGATCATCTTTAGGTCTTTTATATCCTATGGCTTTTACTACTTGCTCGTTAACGTTCACAAATGTATCAACATGTAAATGATAAAGACTATCAATTAATAGGGCTCTTACAATCAATTTATTTCTTAAATAAATAGAATAAAAGTCTTTATTGAAAATAAATTTAAATCCTTCCTGTGCTAGCACAAACATAGAAATCAAATTTTTGCTAGCTACAGGCACATAATAACAATATTTAAGAACTAATATAAATCTTAACGATAATTGCAGAGGGTATGTTCCAATGGCAACTTCAATAATTTTTGCTCCATTGTCGACACGCAGGATTATATCTCCTTCCCTCAACCCTTTACTTTCTTGCAGACCCTACATAGAAGTATAAATATAAGCACTCAATCTAGAATCTAAAACCCAATTAGAAGTAGAGAAAATCATAATATTGATTCAATAACTAGCATATTGGACTTACCTTTCGAAGCTGCATCCGTCTTTTATTTCTTCAGGCTCTTTAAGTAGAGCGGATAGTTTCACTTTCAATGGCTATCAGCATTGCAATGGAAACACTTTCCCTTGTTAGCAGTAGCAATCTTTGAAGTATCCTTCTTCTTTGGCTTGCTCTCCTTTTCCTTTTTCTGCTTCTTTGCAGTCTTTTTCTTTTTCCAATTAGACTTTCTCTTGGAGGAAGATCCATGCTCCATGGTGAGAACAATGCTGGTCCTTGAACACTTCAAGGTCTCCTCATTGCTTACCAACATATTCAACAATTCATGTAAAGTATAGTTTAATTAGTTCATATTATAGTTCATAACAAATTGAGCAAATGAACCAGTAAGGGACTGGAGGACCAAATCCACCTGAAGTTTTCTATGAATAGGAATGCCTAGCTTCTCAACCTGTTCTATGTCCTTGATCATTGCCAAACAATCATCGTGGATAGACTGCCTTTGCATATTTTAGTATTAAAAAGTCTTTTCGAGACTTCGAAGCATGCAGTGATGCTCTACTCACCATATAACTCTTGCAGATGAGTAATCATAGCCCTGACAATAGGCATATTCTCATGCTAGCTCTGCAACTCATTTGACATCGAAGCCAATATGTAACACTTCACCTTATTGTCATCTTCTAAACATTTTTCTTGTGCAGCCATTTAACGAGCACTTGGATGGTCAGGTAGAATGAGGGAGGGGGGGGTCCTGGTCGAGCACAAAGCCCAATTTCTCTAAGCTCAAGATGATCTTGAGATTTCTGAACCAATCATTATAGTTTAGGCCAACTAGACGGTTGGACTCTAGAATGCGGTCTAATTGGTTGGAAGCTGACATGGTTAACTATGAGAGTAGAAGATTTAAGTTAGACAATTGTACTTAATTTTTAAAATTTATTTTAGAGACTTTAAAAATTAATTAGACTCCTATAATTCTCACAGATCTTTCATACTCTCCTATCGAGATGCAAAAACCCCTATGCGACTAGGGTTTCTAGTGGGCATTGCTGTCCCATCGATATGCATGCACCTCACCATGCTCAATTATTGGGCAATGCTATATTGATGAGTGGACAACTATTGTTCAATCCTTCTCAAGCATGATGCAACAAATGGTCTCTAAGTCATGGAACCTCAACATGCCCGTTTATTGGTCTAATTCTTAGTTAAGTCAAATCCACTATTTAATGCATAGGTAAAACTATCATTATGTCTCCCACCATGCCCGATTATTGGGTCTAACCCCATCATTACCTAGCAACATCTTATGCTAATAGGGTGTTTGTATCTTTCTGAAGTAACTAAACCACTATGACCAGTCGAAAATAATCGACAACAGTTGGTCACCCGCACACCTACAATGGTGGAAGACCTAAGACTTAATATTTATGGAGAGGTTTAGGTTTAGGTCTCATCTAATTAAGTTAGCATTTTTTCATATTTGACTGACCAGGTTTAGGTCAGCACAATCATATTTCTAACTAATCTAGTGGGTATGGATGAACTCGACTGACTAAGCAACCTAGTGACTCCGCCTCAAATTGCTGAGCAAAACTAAGTCTTGATTATATCAATTCACATCAAATATGAATGGATGTGGCTAACTACAATTTCATCTTGAGATATTTTAACCTAATCCTAATCAACTATTGATTGGGTTCAATCAATTTCTCAAAATCAATAAGGGTTCAAACCTGATCTAATAAAAAATTCTAATTGTAGTTTAATCACTAGACCTAATTATTCTACCCATGCCCAATTGTTAATCAAATTAACATAAATTCAGATCTTAATTTCAAATTTTAGATCTAAATAATTTGAATGATTTAATGTGTTTTAATTTTGATACAACTTTCAAATTTCAGATTTGAATACCAAAATTTAGATCTAAACATGTTATTGTTTCAAAACTAGTTTTCATTTTTTAGATCTATAAACAATTTTTGATCTAAAATATTTAAATAATCTAATATGTTATAATCTTGAAACAACTTTCAGATTTCAGATTGGAATACCAAAATTTAGATCTAAACATGTTATGGTTTTGAAACTAGTTTTTAGTTTTTCAGATCTATGATCGAAAGTAGTTTCTGGTGTTCAGATCTATGAAACAATGTTAGATTTAAAATACTACTCATATATCTCATACATGAATAATAATCTACTCTAAAAGCAACCTTTTTTGATCCATAAAATCAGATCTAAAAAATTGAAAACATTTTCACTATGATCCAATATCAATATAAAGCAACTATTATAGCATTGCATACCGATGCAGATCATCAATCATATTAATTTTAGATCTGATTTGAAATCAGATCTCATCTTGTTTTCATGCATACAAAACTGTAGCTCTAATACCACTATTAGATTTTTTATATTAAGTATGCAGATTTCAAAATAATTTTGAATACAAGCAGCAGAAGACGAGATTAAGTCTGATTTAATCCTATGTATGCATAGATTTAATTCAAATACCTATGGATCATATTCATATGATGATAAATAAGAAATAAAGCATCTAATTTAGAGAATAAAATTAATTTATGATCAAATCACATACCTAAATCGTATAACTAGTTCTCAAATCCGGATCTGTGGATGCTTTCAAGTTCTATCATAGCCGCACATGTACCCGGCCTCTACGAGTATCCACATGAGGAGGTCTGATCTGATCGGAGGCTCTCTCTTCTCCCTGGGGTGCTAGCTCCCTTACAGAGAATGCTTCCTTGATGGTTGCAAAGGATCTTCTTCAATCTCCAAGACAATCTCATGGTTGAAGAAAAAAACTAAAAGGATGAAGAAGAAGATTAAGATGAGAACCCTTCCCTCTTTTTCTCTGTTCTTAAAAACCCAACACCCTAAACTCTTTCCATGCACAAAACCCATGCCCAATCCTTTCTTAACATGAGTTCTAATCTGAAATCACACACACTCCGATATCCATAATCCCTTCTTTTATAGGTCTCCAAGTAATTACTTTAGACTAGGTTTAAAAGACTCTATCCTAACCAAATTTGGAGTCCCATTTTGATTGAAAACCAAATCTGATTTTTTTTAAAAAATCTAAACTAGATTATTAAGAAGGAAATAGAGGACATGTGAAGGGCTTTTGGCATGGATCTTTGGCACACAAAAATAAGGGATGCACTCCCTCCTTTTGTTCTCTTATGTGGTGCATGAAAGAGAATCCTAGTTTATGTGGGGCATGAAAGAGAATCCTAGTGCAACTAGGATTCCTACTTTATGGGTTGTTTAAGGTTGGCTTTAACTCTAACTAATTCTTAGCCTAAATCCTAACTAACATAGGAATTGGTTATAACCAATTAACTAATTAGGACTTAGTCCAATTAATTCAATTAGACCTCTAATCCAATTAGGGAATCAATTGAATCAAGTCTTCATCAAACTAGGAATTAATTTCTTGAAAATTTGGTTATCTTATAACCCAATAGGGCTTGATCCAATCAAACCCAAATTAAATCAAATTGAATCCTATTCAATTAGATTTAATTCTAATCTCTTTGCTTAATCAAATTGAGCCCTATTGCAATCTAATAGCAAATTAGATCCTCCATCAATTCACTAATCATTAGGAATTGAACATTGCAACTATTGCATTGAATTGATTATTAATCAAATTGATAATTAAATCCTATTACAATTCATAATCATAATTCAATCATTTGACCAGTCAAGAAACTCTTTTGTGTATGATCTTTTAGATTCTTATTATATCTGATAGTGAGATATACCATGATCTCTATTATAGTATCATCAAAACTTTTTTTGATGGATTAGAATACTTCTAACTCACACCCATCATGAAACATTGATCCAAAAATGATCCTAGTGAATTCTCACCATCCACTAGTGATGCCTAGCAGTATGCAGTGGCATTCCAGCAGAATAGAAAATAGAATCTCTAGGTATAGTTATCGTGCGATTCAGCTCTTCTATCATGAGTCTCGATAAGATGAAGATTATAGAAATTCGCTTAGCTTAAGTCCAAATGTGATACTTATGAAAACTTTCTTCCATCAATCATCTTGCTATGGCTATAGACTTAAGGACTTAGCTTCTCAAATTTCATAAGACTACTTTTTATCTACTAAGATCGATAGATCACTTATAAATGCACACCATACTTTTATAGTGAACCTACTACAGCGAACATACACATTAAGGATCCAAATGGCTAGGAGACTATGTTTATGTTTAGTCAAACTACAGTAATACTCTATGAGTAGCCGAGGCAGTGTAGATCAAAGAATTGATCATGTCAGTGCAGCATCAAGAAGATCACTGATAAGTAGACATTCATATGATCTCTCATATGGTCATGCTCAGTAACGATGTTCTCTAACAACCATCCATACTTTCATTCAGTATCTCTATACTATAGACTCGAGACTCATCTATCCTAAAGAAAGTGATTCGTATGCCAAGCTATCAAAATTAATCATCATCCTCATGATAATCTTACGATCGAGAGCAATTCAGGAGTTAATCTATAACAACACTAGTCTCTAATTTTTAACTCTTGAGAATATGTGTCATTGTCCATTAACTTCTTGGATGATTTATAGACATATTACATATGAATAGATTAAAAAATATCCATTTTATTAATTTCAATAGATCAAGTAAAAAAATTATGATTTAAAAAAATATAATGTGTCGGCCAATAATTGACTTTCCAAGTCATACATCTAACAAGAATCTCATTCTCTTCTAGATATATCAAAAGCTCACTAATGAAGTATTCTCCTCCTCAATTTGATCGAAGAATTTTAGTACTCTTTTTAGTTTATTTTTCTATCTCATTATGAAATTGTTTGAACATTTCAAAGGGTTTAGACTTATATTTTATAAGATAGACTTACCCATACCTAGGTAGGTCATCAGTGAATGTTATGAAGTAGTAATACCCACCTCTGGCACTTGTGCTCATGGGTCTACATACATCAATATGTACTAGACTTAGAACATCACTGGCTCGTTCATCCTTTTCAGTAAAAGGTGACTTAGTTATTTTTCCAAGTGAAAGAATAAGTATCCTACAAGCCAGTCATATATGTGGGGTGATGGAACTTTTGTGTTAAATCCCCAACTCATATAATAACATTTATTCTGATATTAATAAAATTAAGGTATTTGATTCATCATTCCAATTGCATCTTTTATATTTAAAGATTATGATAAACTCCAAAGATTAGGACAATAGTTTTAGAGGTCATGAATAAGTCATGCTTATGAGACGTAAAATCCTAAAATTCTAATCTTGAATATTTCTGGTCGAAGGAACATTGAGTCGGGGATCAATATTTCAGATAGACTGGCACATCCTATGTATGCTCGATGGAGAGGATGGCAGATCTTATAAGCCACTTGTGTGGCAACACTAATACAAGGATATGGATGCTCATTAAGTACTAAGTTTACTGAATTGACTCGCTAAAGAGAACATCTTATGGAACCTTGTATATTAAAAGATGGTTCTCTAAGTGGGGATTGTGTAAGTGATCCTTAGATCTGAGATCACCATGGTATCTTATGCATATAAGCCCATATTTTTGGTTCATACTCAATTAGGATATTAAGTCATGGATGGGGTGTTTTGGATATGGTCAAGTGTGTATGAAGGTTGTGAGCAGGTCAACAAAGAATCGATCACTCCTTCTAAGAGAAGATAACATCCTATGTATTCTCATCTATTGATAACTCAATAAGACTTTGGCCAAAGTAAAATGAAGGTTAGATAGGGCTTCTGATTATTTATTAAAGTTATTATTAATTGATGGAGAATTAACATGAATATGTATTTGAGTTTGACATTTATCCATGCTCATAAACATATTCAGGATGCAGGATGATCTAAAGATTAAATTGCATGAGTACTTGGCACTGAAGGATATATTTAGTATTTTTACCAAATTCTACGTCTTCTGGATAGTCATGATACATTGCTAGATGTCAATCTTGACTTGTGGGTTTTGATTGAATTAATAAGATTAATTCGATCCTCAATTAGATGGTTCTTCTAATTGATGAAATCGAGTCGACATTAACCTTAATTGATTAAAATTAAGTCCAATTGGATTAGATTAAAATGCACCCGGGTCTATTGCTAGCTAGATGTGGAATCCAATGGATCACACACATAAAGAAATGAAGAAAATAGTGCAGGATTTGTAGTGTTACTTTTAAATTTTTTTTAAAAATAGTAAAAATGTAGCAAAAAAAGTAATTAATCTAATTAATTATCTACTGATCATGTAAAAATATTAAATCCTATACTAAGGATCTAAACATAATATGCATGCATTCATATAGATCTAAAAAAAAATAAAACTATACAACAAACTATTTAGTACATCTATGTGTTCAGAAAATATCCTTTCGTGGATAGTCGATCGCCATGATCTGATCATTGTCAAGGAGGTCCACTGGTCATGATATAGCCACATAGATATTTAGCCTCCACAGATCATCCACATGAGGCTTCTAGTCTTGATCAGCTTCCCGCGAGTGCTAGCTCGACACCAAAGTCTTTCAGGGGTTGTTTTGATCGAATAGCTTTGATCTTCATCTATGGGCTTCACGGATGCTTCAGGTTGCTGGTAGACATAGTAAAGATGTAGAGGAGGTTTTCTCTAAAATTTTGTGAGCTTACAATGCTCATAGCTCATGCAATGGCTTCCCAAAACCTAGGTCGAATACCTAGGACTGCGCTCACCCTAAAAAACCTTGCGCCCCTTCTCTCTTGGTTTTCTCTATCTTGGAGATGATTGATGCCTCTTTCCATGGCCTAAATGAATCTCACGAAAGTCCTCTCTTCAGAATAGGTGTTGGCACATGTCCTAGAAACCTCCCCTTTTAATATTTATGCAAAGAACAACTTCTATGTGTGCGGAGAACCAAAAACTAGTTTGAATGCTAGTTTGAATTCAAAAGTCTTTTTTAATTCAAACTTCATCCAAACCAATTCAAACTTATTTGGGACATGTGAAGGAGTTGTGTGACCACTCTTCAGCAAGAAAAAGTCCGTGTGAAACCCCTTTCACATGGAGATAATTGGCGCACAAGAGAAGGATGGCGCAGGGGATAAGATATGGTTGTTGTCAACTCAAATTCAAACTCATTTTGAATTTGAATGTCAACTTACCATAACTTATCCATTGAGGATGTGGAAAACCAGGGCATGAGGTATTATGTGTGTGGGAGAAAAGTAACAAGAGAATAAAAATCAAATTTTAAGTGGGCATGGGACATAGGTGACGCATGGGAAGAGACGACTAGTCAAATTAGTTTTTGAAATTCAAATTTCAACCAACTCAACCAACCCGATCAAAATTGGTTAGGACCAATTAGAATAAATTAAATCCAACCCATTTAGACTTAATTAGGCTCAATTAAATTCTAATAAAATCAAGAATTGATCAAGTCCAACCTCTTATTAAATCAGGATTCGAACCTCCCAAACGATTAGGTCAACTTGTGACCTAATTGGGTTAAACACAATGGAACCCAATTCAGTTGGAGTTGAATCAAAAATCATAATTCAATCAAATTGAGTTAAAATCACTAATTAAACCTCTCATAATCATAGTGTCCAAATCTGGTAGGTCATTGGGCCATAGAGTTCATCGATATGAAATCCTAATCAAAGAGTCCCAGTCTAGTGGGACTCTTGATCCTGATGTTCGAAATGAATTGAAATTGCAATCACAAAGTCCATACCCCGATGTCCTAATGCTATGGGATATTTGATCGAAGAGTTCTAATCCAGTGGGACTCTTGACCATAGCTAATAGATAAGGTAGAAATCTCTAGTGTGTGTGACTCCATAGGTTCGATCCTAAGCTGATAGCACAGGAACCACTTCTTGTACTAATCGAAGTGACCATCTAGTAATGGTACCCAACGTTTAGATAGGTCGAATAGTCATAATCACAACAATCAAAACCTACATGAATATGGTTATCGTATAATTCATCCCTATGATCTCTATGTAATATATGACTCAGGGTTAGACTATCAACCCTAGAAAATACATCCATATCGTGTCTCAAAGCAATTAGTCCCATGACTCCTCACTAAGACTACCCTAGCTAAGACTTTGCTAAATTGAAACACAATTTAACATAGCTCCTAAAATCTGGAGTGGTCAATCCCATCTTGATACACACATCAACTCTTCAAGTACTTGACTGTGCCCAAAAATCTTCCATCATTGAATTAAAAATTCAGGTAGTTCGGCACCAAAGCATAGTGAGTTGCTTGGAAGTCACTATGGTGATCATAGATCAAAGGGACACTTATACCCATATTCCATCGGAGCTAATCTTGATAAGAGAAAAGCTCTGGAGTTTGTCATGTTCGTGTAGATGTATCTATACATCTCACTTGCATGCCATACTAGTGTCTCAACACTCCTTAGTTATGAGGATAACCAACCTATATGGCACACAATGATCTATACTCGATAAATGTTATCATCCTAAGTAATAATGTATCATTTTGTCATGAACTTTTTTAAGGACTAAACGATAAATCCTCCTTTGTTGAATCTAGATAGTCCTAAGGACTTCATCACAACACCCGAGTTCATTAGAAGATAAAATAATTTATGATGAAAAATACCAAAATAATTTTTATTAATTCATAATTCACATATAATTATAAAAGTCTAGCTCAACCATTAATAGGATAATGATTGGCTTTGGAGCACATTTTCAACAATCTTCCGCTTGGACTAAAGCTAATCGATGCAGTATCTAATATCTATATTCAACTTGAAGTCGTTGAACTCCACTACAACAACTTTAGTGAATGGATCAGCCGTATTTTCCATCCCATCAATCTTCTGAAGGATGACGTCACCTTAATCCATGATTTCTTAGACAAGATGGTAGCGGTATAGAATATGCTTCATTTGCTAGTGTGCCTTCGATTTCTTCATCTGAGCAATGGCTCAAGAGCTGTCGTAATAGAGTAGAACTAGACCATCAAGGGAGGGTACTACTCCAAGCTTGGTGATGAATTTTCTTAGCCACATCATTTTTTTGGTAGCATTTGAGGCAGCGACATACTCTGCATTGCAAACTAAATTAGCCACAGTGTGCTACTTGAAACACTTCCAGTAGACAGCCCTACCATTAAGGATGAATATATATCCCAATACACTTTTGCTATCATCATGATCATACTGGAAATTGGAGTCTATGAACCCTACAAGTTTCAAATCCGATTCATCATATACAAGCCACTGGTCATTAGTATTTCTTAAATACTTCAGGATGATTTTAACAACCTTCCAGTGGTTCTCTCCTAGATCAGATTGGTATCTACTCATTACCCCTAGTGAGTATGCAACATCTGATCGTGTACATATCATGGTCTGCATGATAGAACCTACTATCGAAGATATGGTATTCTACTCATATGCTCTCTTTCTAGAGGTGTTGTTGGACATTCCCTCTTTGAAAGAAAAATTTCATGGCCTATCGGTAGATAGCCTGCCTTGGAATTCCTCATGCTGAACCATTTCAGCATAGTATCAATGTATGTAGATTGGAACAATCCAAGTAACCTTTTAGATCTATCTCTATAGATCTTCATCCCTAGGATGTAGGAAGCTTCTCCTAGATCTTCTATGGATAACTATGATGACAGCCAAATTTTTATTCTTTGTAATGCAGGGACATCATTTCCGATTAAGAGAATGTCATCCATATACAATACTAGGAATACAATTGCTGGACCATTAGTCTACTTGTATATGTAGGGCTCCTCTTTGTTCTTAACGAAGCCATACATTTTGATTGTTTTATCAAATCATATGTTCCAGCTCCTAGATGCCTGCTTCAGTCCATAAATGGACCTTTGAAGCCTACATACCTTAGACTCATCTATGGATGTGAACCCTTCAAGCTATATCACATACACTTCTTCATCCAGCTCTCCATTCAAGAAAGTGGTTTTCACATCCATCTACCAGATTTCATAGTCCAGATGGGCAATTATGGCAAGCATAATCTGAATGGATTTGAGCATTGCCATAGGAGAGAATGTCTCATCACAGTCAATACCATAACATTGACAATATTTCTTGGCAACCAGATGGACTTTATAGATCTCCACCTTTTCATCTACACCCCTTTTTCTTTTGAAGACCCACTTGCACCCTATAGGTTTAACCCCTTTGTGTGGGTCAACTAATGTCCATACATCATTGATCTTTATGGACTCTATTTCAGATTTCATGGCCTCAAGCCATATCTTACAGTCTGATCTCTGCTTTGCATCCATGTAGGTAATCGGGTCCTCATCATTCTCATCGAGTTCGATGGGATCTCCATCCTGGTTCAAAAAATCATAGTATCTGTCCGATTGATGTGGTACTCTACCAGATCGCCTTAAGGATGCATCTACAATGGACTCTAGGTCTGATCTAATCAGATCTAGCTTAGGTTCAACAACTTATGTCTATTCTTCCACCTACCGAACTTCATCAAGTTTGACCTTAGAGGCATTAGTTCCTTCACCAAGGAACTCTTTTTCCAAAAAGACTGCCTTAAGACTGACAAATACTTTTTGCTCATCAGCAAGATAGAAGTAATATCCTTTGATTTCTTTTGGATAACCTATAAAACTATACTTATCAGATGTAGGTCCAAGCTTGTCTGTCATTAAACATTTGATATAAGTCGGACACCTCCAAACCATAAGGTGTGAGAGCTCTGGCTTATGCCCTGTCCATATCTCATATGGTGCTTTACTAACAGATTTACTCAAAACCCTATTTAGAATGTAACAAGCTGACTCGAGCGCATATCTCCATAAGAAGATCGACAAACCAGCAAACCCCATCATGGATCGAACCACATCCAACAGGGTTCGATTCCTCCTTTCAAATACAACATTATGTTCTAGTGTTCAAGGAGGGGTCCATTGAGAGAGAATCCTATTATCTTCTAGATATATTAGAAACTCATTGGAAAAGTACTCACCCCCTCGGTCAGATCGAAGAGTTTTAATACTCTTTTCAGTCTGCTTCTCTACCTTATTTTGAAATAGTTTGAACATTTCAAACGACTTTGACCTATGCTTCATTAAATAGACGTACCCATACCTTGATAGATTGTCTGTGAAGGTTATGAAGTAGAAGAATCTACCTCTGGCACTTGAGCTCATGAATCCACATACATTTGAATGTATTAGACTTAGGAGTTCAGTGGCTAATTCATCTTTTTCAGTAAAAGATGACTTGGTCATCTTACCAAAAATATAGAATTCATAGGTCGGAAGTGATTTACAATCACTTATCTTAAGGATTCCTTCTTGAGCTAACCTATTTATTCTGTTCTTATTAAATTGATCTAGCCTATAGTGCCAAAGGTAGACTTTGGATACATCACTAATTCTAGGATGTTTACCAGAGGATTGAACCATGTTAACAGGCATAGTTAATAAATAAATATCATTATTCAATCATCCAATAAAAATTATAATACCATTCAAAATGACATTACAAAATTTTTCTTTTATTGATATTTCATAACCATGCATGGCCAAAAGGCCTACAGAAATGACATTCAATAAGAAAGTTGGACAAAAATGATATTCCTTAAGAAAAATTTTATTTGAATTGATTACAAGATTCATGATTTCTAAACCTAGAATTGGAACTTGTCTTCCATCTCCAACATTTAAGAACCCCTCGTCTTGATCAAATCTCCTACTGACCTACAAGCCCTGCATAGAATTACAAATATGATAAGAACTTTCAGTATCTAATACCTAGGTAGTAGAATCAAATAAAGAAAAATTACAAGGTTTTATCATATAATTACCTTGCCCAGCAACAACTAGCTTCCTCCTCGGCCTGTTCGAGTCCAGGAAGGCAATGTACAGAAGAAGTTCCTCTTCTAGTGCCCCTACTTCTTGCAGAAGAAGCATTTCGCCTGGCTCTAGTCGGGCTTGCGCTTCTTGGTCTGACCTTATGTAGTCATCTTGGCTTTTGGCTGCACCTTCTTGTTCTTGTTCTTCTTGTTCTTCCTTTCTTTCTTAAAGGGTCAACAATCAGAAGAAGACCCTCCCACTACATTCATCATCTCTTTGTTGAGTTGGTGATCCTTCTCAAAGTTTTGCAGCAATCCCAACAAGCCGTGGTAGTTGACTACAGGCTTTGTCATTTTGAAATGAGTCAGAAAAGGGAGGAAAGACTTGGGCAAGGAATTAAGGATCGCATCCTTACCAAGCTGCTCGTGCAGGGAAAAGCCTAGCTTGCTAAGGCTCTCAATCATCTCGATCATGTACAATACATGATCGATGACTGAGACCCCATCCCTCATCCGAGTGTTGAAAATGGCACAACTTGTTTTGTGCTTTTCAACATCGTCAGGCATGCCAAAGAAGTCATTTAACGTTTGAAGCATCTCCTGTGGCTCGACATTTTTGAACCTGTGGCTAATCTCATCATTCATTGCTGCTAGCATTATGCACCGAACAGTGGTGCGCTCGTTGAGCCACTTCTGGTAAGTGTCTCATATCACTCCTCTAGCATTCGAAGCTGGCTCCTCAGGTGCTAGATCTATTACTATATAAATGATTTACTCATGCTCTAGGATGATTTTCAACTTATGATACCAGCTATTGAAGTTAGATCCTATTAATTTGTTATTATCTAACAATGACCAGAGTGACAGGTTAGTAGCCATTTCTACACAAAAAAAATCAAACCTAATTAGTATATGAATCAATTATCCTAAAGACTTGGACTTTAGTCTAAAGATCCTTCCACTATTTTATACGAATTGGTAGTGTCTACCTCCAATTCGAGAAATTACTTTAATTCCTTAGTGGATACTATAACCACATAGACTACACACAGGCCCAACTTTGGTTGATCAATCCATATGCATCTATGGGTAGATTCAAAATCAATTATTTCTCTAAATGACTTTTAGTAATATTGATTTTTCCCCGGAGACCTAATCAGTAGGCTTTGGCCTCCACTAAAAAGATCCGGTTAGGTCCAACCATTAACATCACCATATTTGATCTTATCTAATCAATAAATGATCAGGCCCAACTTTGATCGGCCAACCCAACCACCACCAGAAAAAATTAACCAAATTATCATTTTATGAATGATAATTTTATTAGTCAATAATCACCAGGCCTTTCGACCTCCAATGATCATTATACTAATGAACCCATTATCACTCAACTTAATGGAAGGCTATGATTTAGTTATCTATATAACTATTTCATTTTTAAGGACCTAATAATTTTAGAGAGTTTAATTAACATATTTTAAGAAGAGAAAGAAATTTAGTGAGCCAATTTTGATTCTTCCACTAACTTCACAAAGTCAGATAAAAAATTATCTAATCTAGGCTGGCATAAGGAGCACCTAAATCAGTCAAACTGATTTACCTAATTGACATGGATGAGCCCAAATCACCAAGTGATCTAATAAAAATCTAATTCACCGGGATGGCAAGGTAAGTGAGATAAGTGGAAGGGATATGTCATTAACTCATCAAAGATTGAATCAATGCGAGTAGCTTCCAATTAAAAATCACTAGTAAAAGTGCCAAACTTACCTAAGACAACATCCGATTTATTAGTTTTAATTTGACCAACCTAGTAATTTTGGATTCGACTGCATAGCCATGAATCAAGTCTATTTGTTTCTTGTTAAAGGCAAGAACTTGACCAACTACAACTATTGTAATTGAGTCTATAGAGTCCTTGACCTAATCTAAATTAACATTAAATTAGATTTGATCAACTAGTCTAAATTAGTCCATTCTTTAACTAACCTTAGGTCTAACCCAATTTATGGACCTAATTCATCTAACCCAATAATACACAAGTTTATGATTAATGACTTAGGGTCTTAATTCATAATTCTAGATACTAAATCATTTCACTTAATTTTAATGAAGTTTATGCGCTAAGGGTTAGGGTTCAATATTTTAAAAATATTTTTTAAATTTTAAAAGGTTCTTTACAACTTGGCATTGTTCACCAATTGAGTCGACTCACTTCAAAATTTAATCAACTCAATTCACAAACAACACTAGTTGTAGGGTTTAATCTGAAACTATGTACACTACATATTACTAAATCATGAATCAAACAAAAGATCCTATCTAAACATGCATTCATGATAAAAAAATTAGATTAAACTCTAATTTATCATATCATAAAAATTAGATCTAATCTAAAAATTTTATGATCAACTATAAGATCAAGCACGTACAATGACAATCTTTGCACTATAGGGGGTAAACCCTAAAGCAGAACAACCTGCAGTCCATGCGATCCTGATTTTAATTTTTAGATCTAATTAATTAGATTATTAGATTAATATTTAGATCAAATCTAAATTATCAATCTAAACATGCAAGCATATCATGTTTAGCGAACCCTCGCTCTGATACCACTTGAAAGAAATAGTGTAGGGTTTGCAGTGCTACTTTCAAAAATTTTTGAAAAATAGCAAAAATATAGTAAAAAAAGTAACTAATCTAGTTAATTATCTACTGATCATATCAGAATATTAAACTCTATCCTAAGGATCTAAATATAATATGCATGCATTCATATAGATCTGAAAAAATAAAACTATGCAGCAAACTATTTACTACATCTATGTGTTCAGAAGACAATATCTTTTCATGGATAGTTGATCACCATGATCTAATCATCATCGAGGAGGTTTGCTGGTCATGATGCAGCCACATAGATATCTGGCTATCATGGATCATCCACATGAGGCTCCTAGTTCTAATCGGCTCCCCATGAGTGCTAGCTCGACATCAGAGTCTTTCAGGAGCTATTTTGATCGAATAGCTTCGATCTTCATCTATGGGCTTCATGGATGCTCTGGGTTGCCGGTAGATGTAGTAGAGAGGAAGAGGAGATTCTCTCTAAAATTTTGTGGGCTTATGATGCTCGTAGCTCAGGCAATGGCTTCCAGAAACCTAGGTCGAATACCTAGGACTGCACTAACCCTAAAAAACCTTGCGCCCCTTGTCTCTTGGTTTTCTCTTTCACAGGGATGATTGAAGCCTCTTCCCATGCACCAAACGAATCTCACAAAAGTCTTCTCTTTAGAATAGGTGTTGGCACATGTCCCAAAAACCTCTCCTAATATTTATGCAAAGAACAACTTGTATGTGTGTGGCGAACCAAAAACTAGTTTGAATTCAAAACTCTTTTTTAATTCAAACTTCCTCCAAACCAATTCAAACATATTTGGGACGTGTGAAGGATTTATGCACCCACTCTTCAGCAAGGAAAAGTCCATGTGAAACCCCTTTCATGTGGAGATAATTGGTGCACAAGAGAAGGGTGGCGCAAGGGATAAGATATGGTTGTTGTCAACTCAAATTCAAACTCTTTTTGAATTTGAATGTCAACTAACCATAACTTATCCATTGGGGATGTGGAAGATCAGGGTGTGACATATTATGTGTGTGGGAGAAAAGTAACAAGAGAATAAAAATCAAATTTTAAGTGAGCGTGGGATGTAGGTGGCGCATGGGAAGAGAAGACTAGTCAAATTAGTCATTGAAATTCAAATTTCAACCAACTGAACCAACCCAATCAAAATTGGTTAGGCCCAATTAAAATAAATTAAACCCAACTCATTTAGGCTTAATTAGGCTCAATTAAATTTTAATAAAATTAGAAATTGATCAAGCCCAATCTCTGATCAAATCAGGGTTCGAACCTTCCGACGATTAGGTCAACTTGTGACCTAATCACGTTAAACCCAACCAAAACCAATTCAATTGGACTTGAATCAAAAATTATAACTCAATCAGATTAAGTTAAAATCACTAGTTGAAGCTCTTATAATCATAGAGTCTAAATTTGAAAGGTCACTGGGCAATAGAGTTCATCGATATGAAATCATAATCAAAGAGTCCTAGTCCAATTGGACTCTTGACCCTGATGTCTGAAATGAATGAAACTTGCAATCACAAAGTCCATACTCTCAATCAGAGAGTTTTAGACAAGTAGGACCTAGTGTCCTAATGCCATAGGATATTTGGTCGAAGAGTCCCAGTCCAGTAGGATTGTTGACCATAGCCAATAGATCATGTAGAAACCTCTAGTATGTGTGACTCCGCAGGTTCAAACCTAAGCCAGTAGCATAGGAACCACTTTTTGTGCTAATCAAAGTGACTATCTAATATTGGTATTTGATGTTCGAATAGGTTGAATAGTCACAATCACAATAATCAGAACCTATGCGAATATGGTTACCGTATAATTCATCCCTATGATCTCTATGCAATAGATGACTCAGGGTTAGACTATCAATCCTAGAAAATACATCCATGTCATGTCTCAAAGTAATTGGTCCCGTGACTCCTCACTAAGACTATCCTAGTCAAGACTTTGCTAAATTGAAATATAATTGAACACAACTTCTAAAATCAGAAGTGGTCAATCTCATCTTGATACATGCACCAACTCCTTAAGTACTTGATTATGCCCAGAAATCTTCCATCATTGAATTAAAAATTTAGATAGTCCGGCACCAAAGCATAGTGAGTTGCTTGAAAGTCACCATGGTAAAAGCTCTAGAGTTGGTCACGTTCAGTGCAGATGTACCCATACATCTCACTTGCATGCCATACCAGTATCTCAACACTCCTTGGTTATGAGGATAACCAACATATATGGCACACAATGATCTATATTTGATAAACATTGTCATCCTAAGTAACAACGTATCATTTGGTTGTGAACTATTTTAAGGACTAAATGATAAATCCTCCTTTGTCAAATCTCGATAGTCCTAAGGACTTCATCACAATACAGGAGTTCATTAGAAGATAAAAAAAATTATGATGAAAAATATCAAAATAATTTTTATTAATTCATAATTCATATATAATTATAAAAGTATAGCTCAACCATCAATAACCTGACGATTGGCTTTGGGATACATTTCTAACAAGAATATGATCAAGAATTAATTTTAGGGTCATTGGATCTTAATTGGTTAGCTAATTGATATGCTAGCATATGTTGGCTAACCTAATTCCTTACCAAATCAGTTTTAGCTCGAGGCCTTACACTTTTGACTAACCAATTTTATTTTAATCTATATTTTAGTTAAATCAAAAGGGTTGGCCATTAGATATTTGCCACATGGAATTTTCTAGATTTAATTAGGACTCATCTTGGAAGAGTCCAAGGGGCCTAGGACTCTCTCTCATGGTTGATGCCACCTTGTATGGCATATGCATAAATATTGGTGCACAAAAGGACCTAGAGTCCTCCTTTGGGGAATTGACCAAGTCCACATCTTCCTAGGATTCTCTCTCATGATTGGCACCTACAATTATTGACTGGTCAAAGTTTGTGGGTGCAGGATTTAATTCTCCTGAGAAAACTACACAAAGAGTCCCGTAGGTTGAGTTTTAAGCACCTAAGAGTCCTGCTTGAAGGCACTCCAGTAGGCACCTACTCTAGGACTCTCTCTCCCTTATCTATGCCAAATTAGAAGGATTTTCAAAATAAAATTTAGAATAAATTAGTAAAACTCAAAATTAATTTGGGAACGATGTATGTGCGACGTTCTAGAGGCAGAAATTGGTTTTTACGTTCCTCCAAGACTCCTTTTGCTTTAAGGGACTTATCAAGCCCCTTGATAATTCTTTTGGATGGTTGATAAGGGCTTGGAAATGGATGTAATTGGCATCCCATCTAAAACTATAAATTGGATACAGATGGAAGGTGTTGAGTATTCCAATTCAGAAGCTTGTCTTAATTTTTTTCCTCCCTTTCTTTTAGACAAGGTATTTGTAAGACAAGAAGTCTTCCTTAAGGCATGATCTTATCCAATAAAAGGAATCTTAATTAAGATAAAGGTTAGGAAGATTATTTAAGAGAGCTAAGAGAAAAATAAGGGAGAATAAATTAGAGAGAAGAAGGAAGGAGAAAGGCCAAAGAATTCTATATCAGAATTAAGCAAGCAAGGGTTCAAGAGAAATTATTCTTGATTTTAACTCCTATGTGGATCACCGTTGGAGGGTGAACACGTGGGTGCCTCATGAAAATATATCATCACCAAATCAGAATAATAAAGGTATGATATTAAATTACATACTTTATGCATTTATATGATCGAATTACATCAAGGTCGGTCTTAAGGTTTAGGGTTCGATTGACAAAATTTTTGAAATCAATTGCTTCCGCTGTGTCAATCAAACCCAACAGTGGTATCAGAGCCACACCTTGGATGGTTCAATCATATACATGAGTACTTTTAATTATGATATAATTGGTACATATGTCTTATGATAAGGATGATGTATGATATTATGAATATACATACTGATGCTTTAAGTTTTGCTATATGATTTTAATTATGTATCTTGATATAATGTCTTAGATAAGATATTATGATTTATGATGCACTTATTCATCATTTTGATTATAAGGTTGTCCTAGCAAAATTGGCACTTATCCATTATATTGTAAGGTTGACCTAGAATGATGAATATTTTTATTCACATTGCACAGCATGAAGACTCATGTATTAAAGGTTTTAAGGATGTGCATGAGATCTTTAAAGCCCTTTTAAAAATTATACAAAGTCATAGTGATGTAAGATCAAAATACAAATCCATTTTTAATAGAAATTGTTCAATTGGTGTCTAGAAAAGTGGTTCTGGGAAGGTAAGGAGAATGTGGTTTAATAATTGGGTCCGTTACTTACCTGGCTAATTTTTATTGGTGTCTAAGGTAAGAATAGGGGGCCTCTCACCTCTCTTCCACTTACCCGACCAATTTGATTAAATTAAAATCTTAAATTGAAAATGCATATTGATAAAAAATACTATAGAATGCCTTTCTTGATGCTAAAATAATTATTATTTCATGAACCATAGTAAGTTTGTTGTGCTATCCACAAGGCTTATCTTGAGGACTGATATAATAATATCTTGGTGCATTTAAAATGCTTATGGTATATTTGATTTATTATTGCTTTATTATACTATCCACAAGAGTAATATTAATTTCAAATATGACTATATGGAAATGAAGGGTTTGACTTAACTAAAATATTATAGTTTGTTATGCTATCCACAAGACTATAAATATTTTAGAGGCATGTTATATTGAGAGTTGCATGGAGAAGCAATTGAATAGTTTTTCCTACCTTTGAACTTATTAAAATTTGTTGTGCTATCCACAAGACTTCCTTAAGGGATAAGGATCTTAATTCCACTAAGAAACCGGATTAAGATTTTCTCGTGTACCATAGGGAGGGCTATGGTATATGGTAAAATAGTAGGAGCAATAACTAGATTAAAAGACCTCATCTAGTTATATATGTCATCTTGAGTGGTCTGCTTATATTATTGTTCTTATTTCATGTAGATTAAAATATATGCATAATGGCTTTTTCACTCTCACTATGATGCATTCTTGACATAAATAAATTGACTAGTCCTAATTATATGGACTGGTTGAAAAATTTATGCATAGTGCTTGCACAAGAGAAGCTATCATATGTTCTGGATACTCCTAACCCAGGACTGGTCAAAGAAGATGCTTCAGAGGAGAAGAAGTCCACATATAAGATGTGGCAAAATGATAGTACGACTGTCAGGTGCATCATGTTAGCCTCCATGAGTAATGAATTACAGGGACAACATGAAAGTATGAATGCTTCCTCCATATTGATCAATCTAAAGGAGCTTTATGGAGAACAGAGCCAAACTGCTAGGTATGAATTATCTAAGCAGTTATTCGAGACTCATATGGCTGAGGAATCTTTGGTTCAAAATCATGTATTGAAACTGATTGACTTAATAACTAGATTGGGTCAATTAGGTTACACCATAGATGCAGAGCTTAGTTAGTATCTCATACTACAGTCTCTCCCTGACTCCTTGTCCCAGTTTATTGTGAATTATCACATGAACAAACTGGATACTACCCTACTAGAACTACTAAATATATTAAAAGTAGCAAGAAAACACATTAAGGGAGAGAAAGGTCCACTTCTATTGGTGGATAAGAAAAAGACTGGCAGGAAGGGTTCGAAGAAGAAAAATAAGTTGAACCCTAAAAGAAGCACCTTCAAGAAGAAGGCAAAAAATATCCCTATAGACATCACTTATTATCACTATGGCAAGACAGGACATTGGAAGAAGAATTGCAAGAGTTATCTTAGAAAAATAAAGAAAAATGCAGCACAAAAGGATACGTACACGATACATACAACATTTTTATTAAGTACTTTAGCTAGTAATTCATGGGTATTAGATACCGCATGTGGTTCTCATATCTATAATTTTTTGCAAGGGCTATAGAGAATCGAAGGGTATTGGATACCGCATGTGGTTCCACTATTTAGCACTAGTGGAGAAACTATCTCTGTAGAAGCTGTGGGGACATACCTACTGGAGCTGCCGACCAAAAGAACTCTCAAATTGAAAGAATATTATTATATGCCTAATGTAATAAGAAATATTATATTTGTACAACTTTTATTACAAAATAATTATCAAATAAAATTTATGAGCATAGGTTGCTCTATTTATCATGCAAATGAATTTGTTTGCAATGGGCATTTTAATAATGGTCTTCTGATTTTATCACTTAATGAAAATATACTTTATATTGATAAAAATATGAAGAGGAAGAGAGAAGACAATAATATTGTTAGATGTATCCCCTAGAATCCAGATTGGCTGACACTTGTAATACACTTCTAAGGACAATTTTATAATTTTGATTATAAATTAATAAAAAAATTATTTTCTATCATAGTGTGTATTTAAAGTGTCTATGATATATCGTTTAAGTTAATGATAATGATAATTCATATTTTTAATAGTTGAAAATTTAAGACATGAATTTCCATAATTAACTCATAAACTGCTCTCGACCATAGGATTATCACGAGGATGGTGATCGATTTGAAAGATTGGTATACAATCTCTTCCTTAGGATAGATGAATCTTAAGTCTACGATGTGTAGATACCAGAGCAAGAGTACATGTACTCATTAGAGAATGAGGGCACTGAGCATGACCACCTTGAGCGGTCATAAGAAAGTCTACCTTCTCGTCGATGACTGGCTCGATGCTATAGTGGTGTATCTGGTTCTTTGACCTAAGGTGCATTGATAGTTTACCTTGAGGGTATTATAGTTTGACTATACCATAACTCGATCTCCTAGCCATTCGGAACCTTGAGGTGTATGTTGGCTATAGCATGTTCATTGTTGGAATTGGATTGCACCAATAGGAGATCTATCTACCTCGATAGATGAGGAGTAGTCCTATGATAATCATGAGATTAAGTCCTTAAGCCCATGGCCATGGTAGAGTGAAGATGATATAAAGAGTTTCTATTAGGATTTTACATTAAACTCTAATCAAATGATTAATTCATATGATGGATGTTGGGTTTGATGAGTTCATCATAACATTAATCCTATCGGGGCTTAAGATAGAAGAATGCAATCATACAGGTAGCTACACCGAGAGGTTTGCTTTCAGTTCTAATGGATTGCCACCATATATTGCTAGGTATCACTAATAAATTTTGGAAGCAATTAGAATGATTTTAATGATCGATTATTCTAATTGTAAGAATTAGAAGAGTTCTAGTCCATCAAAAGGTATTTCGATGATGTCGATGATAGAGATCATGACATATCTTGTTATCATATTGAACTGAACCTAACTAGGTTATACAAATAATGGTTTGAATTTGGATATCATCAATTAAGCTAACCTAGTTTAATTGATTTGGATTAGATCCAATCAGGTTTAAGATAATCATGCTAGCCATGATTAAGCCTGGCTTTGTCCTTCTAAAATCTTTCTGATTCATCGCAACCAAGTAAAATTTGATTTGACTCATTACTATATCTTGAATGGATTTATTTTCATCTGACTAAAACCAGTCTAGTTTAGATTCATTATAGAAATTAAATCCATTCCTAGTGCAATTGGACTACGGTCAAAAGTTGACCTATTTGAGAGAATTAAGGATCACCTGATCAGATGCTTCTAGAAAATCTTTTAGAAATTTTTTTTATTTAATTTTTGAATATGTGATAGAGCTCGAGTCATACTATGGGTGTGCCAAATTTTATGATTTATGGTGGTGGTTTGACTAGGTTTTGAAAGAGTTTGATTTGGATCAAACTCTTAAGAGAAGAGTCCTCGCATAATGGACTCTTCCTTATCTACTCTTATTGCCAACATTTTGAATTATTTTTGGTAATAAAACTAGATGGGATCTATTATTTTATATGGAGAATAAGTCCTAGAGTCTCTTTGATCAAATAATAAGTGATTTGGTCAAAGTGGGACACTATATGGCGTTAGATTTAAAACCCCTTCTCATGCCATTGTGAAGGCATCGCACAAAATATTTTCAATGCCCAAAGGAGCTGGTCCTCTGATATCCCATGCCCTCTCTATCCTCTCTCTCCCTCTCTTTTGCACATCTAAAAGGTTAGGCATAAATCTAAGTCGAAGGTCTAAGGCTTTTGATGCAAGATTCAAGATCTATGCGATGGCATTTGTGAGACGAATGGGCTGCCTTCAAAAATAGTTTTGAAGGATCTATAGATTAGATTTAGATGTAACCTTTGGAGGAGAAATTCATGAGAAGAAAATGTTCAGATCTTACTTAAGTAGACACCAGTAGAGGCTAGGTGCATGCATGGCTCCATCCAAAACCTCAGGAACCAATAGGATCATGATAGGATAATCAGTTTACCCAACAAGATACTTGAAATTAAATTAGATTTAATTTTTTTTTTATTTTTTAATATTAGATCATCATGATTAGATCTGAGAACTCTTATATCTAATCAGATCATAAAAATTCTTATAGAGAAATCCATCTCAGATTTGATCAGATCAGGACGATCCTGCGGCAAAAAATCAAATTTTTCTTCAACCGGTATTAGAGCTGCGTTAGCAGTTCTTCGGATCTATTTTAGATTTGATTTAATTTTTATTTATAATTTAATATTAAAAAATTTTAGATATCACATCAGATGTGATTAGATCTAAAATTAAAAAAATAAAAATTATATAATTTAGACCTATAATGTATGAGATGCATGATTAGACTAGAAATAGAATAGTTCTATATGTAGTCTAGTATAATCATATTGTTAATTTGATTAAATATGATTTTAGATCTATTTTATCTTTATTTTTATAATATTATAATTATTATAACTAAATTTAAAAAATAAAAAAATAATATTTTTAATTTTTAATTTATTCATATGAGATATGAAAGTTGCATGCTTAAACTAGTTATAGAATAGTTCTATAAAATATCTAGAATAGTTTTATTTTTCATGTGATTAAATTTAAAATTTTATTTTTTAGATTTAATATGTAATATTTTAGATCTAAAAGCATGTATGGTTTATTGAGTTATGATACATGAGATGTATGTAAGACATGTATAGGTTAGATCTTTTGTATATGTGATATATGATTTAGATCTAACTAGTTTTATTTTAGAAAATATATTTTTGATTAAGGTATTCCCCATGACCATCCGATCATAAGAACAAAGTAGGATTTAAAGACCCTCTCTTTCCATTCGAGGGGATGTTCTTATGATGTATAGGGGTGCTGCACGTTCGTCCTTAATAAAAAATCAGAACTTATTTTCTGTAAAATTTTAGATCCTGAAACCTTAGAATTTTGTTACATATTTTTTTCATGAATCCAAAACTTAATTAAGAATTAAGATAATAAAATTAATTAGATCTAAAAATTATGAATTTTTAGATCTAAGATATTTTCATAAAATTATGTTTGGGCTTGGATAGCTCAATAAGGTCTAGCAGTTGATCAAATCGAATCAATAGTTGGTTAGGTGGGATCAAAGAAAGCTTATAATCGATCAGTCTAATAGGATTAAGTCTGGGTCAAGATTGAATCACATTGAGATATGACTCAATTAATTCAAGACCTAATTTGGCTCCACGGTTTGAGCCTAGATTATAGGCTAACCTGATTGATTCTGATTCAATAATTTGGTGTGTAAGGTAAGTTTGGAAAATACAACCAACTGATTTTTAATTAAGAATTTCTCGATCTAAATGCATTCTTATCGAGTTAATGGCATATCCCTTCCACCAATCTCATTTATCTAGCCATTTGTGTCGATCTAGTTCTAATTTGAGGTAGCTAACAATTTGAGCCAACCCATGCCACTAGGTTAGTCATAATTGTTATGACTAAGTCAAATCAAGTTTAAAGAGATCTAAATTAAATCTTTCTAAGAAAATATTAAGTCTAAGATCTTCCACCATTATAGATGTGCGAGCTCTTTTTGGGGTTGATTATTCTTGGCTAGATATAGTGGTTCAGTTACACTAGAAAAATACAACTATATCTATTAGGTATTGGATGCTATGGGTTGGAGGAAGGATTGGGCTCAATATTTTAGATACGGTAAGAAACTCAATCAAGAATCCAATTTATGCAAATGATGGGTCTAACTTAACTAAGGAGTGGAGCAATATTTCAGGCATGGTGAGCTTCATGAATTAGAGATCAAATTTTGGTGCATCATGATTAGAGAATCATTGGATAAAAGTTATCCACTCATCAGTTTACCCATCATCAATAACTATTAGGTGAGGTAGTGAGCCAGTTGGTGGAATCGCATTATCCACTAGAAATCAATAATCATAGAGATTTTTGCATCTTTGTCATGGGAGTGTAGGGATTCAAGTAAATAGTAGGAGCCTAATTTGTTTAAAAATAAAATTTCTAAATAAATTAGTTAAGTCTAATTACAAAATCTAACTGAAAACTTTGACTCTCTATAGAAAAATATCTACATCCAACTCACTAGCCCGTATCTTGGACACCCATAGATTGATCAGACCCAACTACAAGGATTGGCTTTGAAACTTCAAAATAGTTTTGGATTTAGAGAAGTTGACTCATGTGTTGGAACAGGATCCTCCCACTTTACCAGTACATCCATTCACTGATCAGAGAGCATCTCTGAAAAATGGATGGATGAAGATAACAAAGCCAGATGTTATATGTTGGGCTCGATGTCTAATGAGCTCTAGTACCAACAAGAAGACTTTAAGACTAGTCACCAAATGTTGGCTCATCTATAAAAGTTGTTTGGTGAATAGAGTCGTGTAGCCAAATATTAAGTCACTAAAAGACTTTTTAAGGTTCAGATGCATGATGGACAGTCGATCCAAGATTATTATCTGATGATGATCAAGAACTTAGAAAAGCTTGAGAAGCTCAGTGTCAAGTTAGATTAGGATCTGTAGATTGATATAATTCTGTAGTCTTTGATTGATGCATATGGACAGTTCATCATGAACTACCCCTTTACTACCCTTGATCATCTTGCTGGACTTCAATGCGCTTTCGACAAGTTCCGTAGCATGGATCTATTGCTAAGAAGATCAGTGAATTTCCACAAAATGGAGGTCGTTGGCCAAGAACTTTGATAGGGATTATTTTACCCCCAATACTTATCCCCCTACTCTCAAGTTTGAATTTCAGACAAAGGGAGTACAAAAACTACCGATGCCAAAGTCTTTCGATGCCAGTCCTTTTTTCACTCTTAAAAAATGAAATAATTTGGCCTTTTTTGAACTAACGTTAATGTTTTTAATGCTGGATGATCTAAAGAGATGAATTTCTTTGAAAACTCACCTGTCATGGAGCTCCGTATACGATGCAATTATTGTCTTGTCAGATGTTTAGGGTGAGCAGGACACATGGTAGGCTGGGATCGGCTGAGGAGCATCTGTAAACATAACTTTCTTTGGTTCCACACATCTATTTAAGTTCTTTTTCTTCTCCTTTCTAGCTTCTTATTCTTGCCTATACCTATCTTCTTTCCTTTGTTCGTTCTTCTCCATCTCTGACTGTTCCACCTTTTCAATCAATTTTTTGGCCATCAATGTTCTTTCCGATTAGTTCATGCTCTCTCGACCATCTTCTCGGGTTTTTCGATTGCCTTGTTCCTTCTCATCTAGGATCCTTTCCGCCGTCAAAGTCTCTCTTCATCACATCTCATCTTTCTCATCTTTTCGATCATCTCCAAACATCCTCCCATCAATCTAGGTTAGTCTTCCATCACTCTCTCTTCTTTCTATTTATTTTTTGGCCTTTTAGTCTTCCATACAAGTTTTGCTATTCTTCCCATGAGGTTTTTTAACCTTTTTCTTGCCCTTTTTTTGGGAGATCTATTAAGCTTCCTTTGATTTAAATGTCTTCTGAAATTTCATAGTCATCTAGTTCTAGGAGTCTGTCTGGTCCGTCCTTTCAGAACCCTAACTCGAAAGAAGAGACCAAACTTAGAAATGTACCCTGACTAAACTTCATATCTAGAACTAATCCTTATTCCTTATCCCTAGACGATCTTTTCCTAATTAGAATCCGATATGGGATACCTCTCAAGTACGAATTAGAACTCCCTGGACCAAATGATCAAGCTTGTTCCCCTCCTCCAGGTTGCTTTTGTCTATATTTAGAAGCTTTTTGTGTCAGACTAAGACTTCCTCTCCATCCTTTCGTAATTGCCCTCTTTCACTTTTTAAACATTTTCTTTGCTTCCATAGTGCCGAACTCCTTTAGGTTCATTATTGGTTTTATCTCCTTTTGTCTCTCTGCTAAAGTTCGTCTAACCATTTTCCTATTTCAGAACTACTACACTTTCAAACATCATCCTTCTGCGAAAGACTGGTGGTACTTCTTGCCCTAGTTTGGCAAGAAAGGATTGTTGAAAGGAGTTCCTTCCTTCATTCACAACTAGAAGGAGAAGTTCTTCTTTGTGTCCTATCCAATCCTAGAGTTAGATGTTTCCCTTTTGGGTCATCTAAGAGATTCGATCCACCGAGCTCTAGGATTAGAAAAGAGGATCAAAGTCAATTAGCAAGATTAGAAATTATCGAGCTCCTACTTTGTTCAAGATAATAAAGGACCAAACCTTATTCATCCTTGGTTTGAGTCCTCTCATCCCAATAGGTATATTCATGAATTCCATAAGTTTCCTTCTCATCCTTCTTTCTAATTATGATTTTTTTCTTATTATAGGAATGGACATGGACGAACTTCGGCATCTCTCCAAAAGACTCCAATCCTACAAAAGGAAGGGTGCCATGACTGGTGAGCCTTCCAAAAGAGTGAAGGTCGGTGTCTCAAGCTCTACCATAACCATCGATACTGCTGTCAACGTCCCTGCTACTACCATTGCCATCGAGGTTGTAGTGCCTTTGATCTCCGTGGACTCTCTAGCTGAAGTTCACACTTCTGAGCCCCCCAGAGAGGGAGGAAGAGGTAGAAAGGAAGAAGAAGAAGAAGAAGGAGAAGTCAACCATCGCAAAGGTCCAACACAAGGTTAGCTTCGGAGGGTCCAATAGTTCCAACGGTGACCTAGAGGAAAACTCCTTCAATAATCGAGGGATCATTAGGTGGCTGATAGATGAGTGCACCTTGCCCGACGCGATGGACAGGATTATCGAGGTCAATCTTGAGCAGCGCATTTGGGACTCTCTAGGGTCCTTCCTTGAGGTGAATCAATTCGTCTCTCTTTCTTTTCATTCTTTTGTTGGTTCATCCATGTGCTTCTTTATTAGTATGACTTACTTGGTCATTTTTGCAAATGGGGCACTAACTGATTGCTAATATTAAGGTGATGAACCTCCTGAGATTGGAAGCAGTGAAGGCTTGGAAAGATCATCAGGCCGAAATCAGCCACCTTCTTGAAGAGAAAGCTGAGGTCGAGCATCTCCTTGAAAAGACAATGGTGGAGGTCAAGGATCTTCAAGAGATAATCCATGCTACCGAATAGACTTCGACGAAAATGGAGGCAAAGTTGGCTTCAAAGATTGGAAAGTGGAGGGAGATCGAGGCCGAGATGGCAGAGAAGGAGCAACGGATCTTTGAATGGATTTTGGAGGCCAAGGTCTAGGCGGTAGAGGAGTTCAAAGCCTCCTGAGAGACAAAGAGCATAAAGGTGGAGTTTGCCCAGTTGTCCTTCATTAAGGGGATGAGCTTTGCCAAAAGAATGTAACCAACAAATTTTCTAAGCTCGACCTCAGCTTCATGGATGAAGGAGCTTTTGATGATGAGGCGGGACCTTCCCCAACCGTCGAGCTTCCATCAGTTGATCCTTCTTCCATCGCTCCTCCTATCGTATTTGCTCCCTCCGCCGTCGAAGAACTTGCACCAACCAAAGCCGTGCTGAACTCCTCTGTTGATCTTCTAGAGGTTTGAGACCTTTTTTTTATTGTATCTTCTTTTTCATTTTTTCTTCTTACACTTGAACATTTTGAATTAACGAAAACAAACTTTTTTTTATGTTTGTGCCGTGGTGTGCTTGTTTTTTAGAATCCCCCTAATGAAGATAATCATGATTCACCTCCTCTTGTCACTGCCATCCTCTAGCCTAACCATCTTCTCGAGAATTCATTTGATTTTCCTATTAGAGACTTCAACTTGGCCACTAGTTTAGGGGTGATAAGGTGAGGCAACTTTATAGGTGATTCCATGCTTATTCATCAGACTCCTTTTTTTGAAAGTAGAAAAAAAAGTGACTGATGAATAACTACGAAAATGCATGAAATGCGCACCCCCATCTATGATAATGGATCTAGGGCAACCAAAATGACTAAAGATATTGTGTTGTATGAATTTAATTACCATCTTGTGATCATTAGTGTTGGTTGCTATGGCCTCCATCCATTTAGATACAAAATCAACTACGACAAAAATATACTCATGACCGAACGAGGAGGGAAAGGGTCCCATGAAGTCGATTCCCCATACATCAAAAATTTCCACCACTAAAATCGAGGTTGACATCTTAAATAGTGTTGGCCAAATTCATAAGCATCCTTAAATAATGTTGGCCAATAAAATCCACACCGTAGCACTTTTGCTGTAGTTTTCTTCCCACTAAAGTGACCTCCACATGCAAGAGAGTGACAAAAGGTGAGAATACTCTAAAATTCATTCTCGAGGACACAACGTCGGATCACTTGATTATAACAAACCTTGAACAACTTGGGTTCCTCCCAAAAATAATGTTTAACTTGCCAGAAAAATTGCTTTCTCTCTTATAGGACCAATGAGATGGAACCTGCCCTACTGCCAAATAATTTACAATATGAGCAAACTAAGTAGATTTGTTAGAACTAACTGTGAAGAGTTGTTTGTTAGGGAACCCATCCTTCATTACATCTAAATTATGTTCAACTAGGATCCTAGAGACATGATTTGCTATTAAATTTTTTGAACCCTTCTTGTCTTGGATTTCCAAATCAAATTCTTGTAGAAGAAGTATCCATCTAATTAGTCAGGGTTTAGTGTCCTTCTTGGATAGCAGATCTCTTAGTGCAGTGTGATCAAAATAGACTAGGACCTTCAAGCCTAAGAGGTAGGATCTAAATTTATCTAAGGTGAACACAACCGCAAGTAATTCTTTCTCGATAGTAGTATAGTGAAATTATGCATCGAAAAGGATTTTACTTACATAGTAATTTACATGGTGTTCCCTATTGATCCTTTATCCTAAGATTGCTCCTACAGCATAGTTAGAAGCATCGCACATTAATTCAAAGGATAGGTACCAATCTGGGGGACAAATGATGGGTGCGGATGATAGTGCAGTGTGCAAAGTATGAAATACATTTAGACAATCTTCATTAAAGTTGAAAGTATTATCCTTGGCGAGGAGGTTGCACAAGAGTCTTGAGATTTTGCTAAAATCTTTAATAAAGCACCAAGAGAACCGAGCATGGCCTAGGAAAGATCGTACTTGACAGACCAATGTCAGAGGTGGTAATTTTGAGATTGTTTGTGCAAAATCTGGATGTCATCGAAGAAGTGCTGGAGTTGGAGAAGACAGGGTCGCCATTGGTGATCTGCAAAACAAGTCTCATCCAGAGCCTGGGGCGGTGGCTCCGGCACGGCCCTCCGATGATCAAGTTAGCTCTTTTGGCCAACATAAATGAAGTGCTCAGTCAAGAAAGTTGCAGAGTTTTGAAAAGAAGAAGAGAGGCTGAAGAAAATATATCTGGAGGATCCTTTATATAGCCTTGGAGCCTGTAATAAACTAATAGTGACCACCATAATTGCTTGGTAGTGGGCCGTTCAGGGCCACATGAGGTTTGTTATAGAGGATGGTGTTCATTATTATGATGCGCTAATCTATTATAGACCTAACAACTAGAGTTTGGATGGGATGGTTGTAGGCAATGAAGGGCTCTTAGACGTTGTTGTTCCAGAGGAGTTCGGAGGTTCTCAAGATTGATCATGCATTGGCTTTTATTTGCTATGTTGAAGGTGTACATCATGGTCCTTTTTGGTGGCTAGAAGGAATTTGGTTGGAAGAGAAGTCTGACAGGGGTTTGACCAGCGAAGAGGCCTGAAAGACGTCCAACCAAAAGGAGTCCGACTATGAGGGATCCACCTGGATTAAGTATTGATCAATGGCCGCAATAAGCAAGTGTGATTGAAACATTAGCACCTCTATTGTTCCTTTGAGGTTCGGCCATTCCAAGGGTTGCTCATCGACGAACAATGATAAAGCGTTGAAGTTCGTCTGGGGTCAATTCGGAAGAAGTTTGACTACTGGAGAAGTTCCATAAAAGGAGATCAGTCGAATGGAATGCGCAGGAGCCGAGGATTTAGCCGGTTCTATGGGGTAGAATCATTAACTATTTGAGTTTGTTTGGAGAAGAAATTTATAATGCTCCATTGAATCTAAAATCGATCTTCCTAGCTAATCGAATTATCTAACTACAATATCGAAGGTCGGCCATCTCAGAATGATTCATCTAAAGCTAATCATCTAAGTAGTAGATGATTAAAATTAGTATATAAATTATCTAATAATAATAGTAATTTGGCTATTTCATCATAAAAGTTATATCTTTCTTAAATGAACTTCTAAATTATGATGAAATCCTTATAACCATAATCAAATGATAAAGAAGGATTTATCAAATGGTTCTTAAATTGTTCATGATCAAATGATAAGTTATTAATAAGGATGATAACTTATTGAGTGTAGATCGCTGTATGCCATATGCATTGGTTGTCCTCATAACCAAGTGGTGTGGAGACACTGGTATGGCATCCAGATGAGATATAGGAGTACATCTGCACTAAACATGACCAATGTAGTACTCTACTGTCAAGAGTAGCTAGCTAAGGTCAATAGGTATAAGTGTCCCCCTGATCTGAGATCGCCTTGGTGACTTGCGAGCAACTCACTGTACTTTGGTGCTGGACTACTTGTATTTCTAATATAGGTGATGAAAGATTTTTGGATACAGTCAAGTACTTGTAGAGTCAGTGTATGAGTCAAGATGGGATTGACCACTCCTGATTAACTTCAGGAAGAGAATATCTCGCTGTATTTCAATTTAGCAAAACCTAGGCTTGGATAATCCTCATAAGGTGTCATGGGATTTACAAAATTTTAAGACATAATAGAGATGACTTGTATGAGTATTTGACAGCATACTAGAAGTTATCTTGAGTATTGTTGATCATAGGGATGAATTATACAATAACCATGGGCTAGGATTCTAAGAATATTGCTTTGCATACATTCGACCTATCCGAATGTCGGGAACCATTGCTAGATGGCTACCTTGATTGGTATAGAAATTGATTTCTATTCTACCAGCTTAGGTTCAAACCTATGGGCTCATATACATTAGAGCTTGTAATCTAATCGGATGGTTAATCAATGATTGAGAATCGTTTCGAGGTTAAACATTCAATGTGATTGATATTTGACCAAATGCAAGTTTTGCAGGAGGATTAATTAGCAATTAGATTGCTAATTAGCTTAATTTGATTGAGCAATCAGGCTAAAATCAAGTCTAATTAAATTAGATTTAATTAGAGTTGATTTAAATTTAATTTGATTAAGTCTAATTGGTTTATTGGATAAGCCAATTGCAAGGGAAGAACAATTTCTTGTTTGACTAGGACTTGGGTGCACCAGATTGACTTAGGATTCAAATAGATTTAAATCTTCATTTAATCTAATTTAATTAGACTTCTAGTTGGACTAGAATCATCCTTAATTAAGTTGTATTTAATTTAATTTAAATAAGATTTAAATTAAATTTAAAATAATTTTGACCTAATCAAACAAGAGGAGTCCCAGTTGGATTGGGACTCTCTCTCTTTCTCTTATGCCTATTAAAGGCCATGCCAAATATTTAATTTTAGATTTTTTCTATGTATTTATATGCGTAAGAAAGCCTTCCATGCCCATTATTCAGAATATTTGAGAATTTGTGTTGACTTGATCAAAATTAGAAGAAAGTTGGAAATTGTTTCCTACTTGAAAGAGTCTTCTTTGACCCAAACTCCTCCCTCCCTTGTGTGCCAACTCTATGCACGCCTTTCTATCTTATTTGGCTCTTTACTCCTTAGTTTTGTGCATGAGAATCAGTGGTTACACAAAAGAAATAAGTGGGAGGGGCGTCCAATAGTTGGACGCCCCATAGAATTCCTCCTTTGACTAGGTTTTGACCTAATCTTGCAATATAAGGTGGACACCACTTATGAGATGGTTGGAGGATGTAAAAAATCTTAGAAAAATCATAAAAAATAAGAGGAGAAGGAGGAGAAGGCATGGAGGATTTGTGGTGCCAAGATTCTTGCAGAAGAGTCCTCAATTAAGACATCAAAGGTTGATGTCTTGAAGAGATAAGGTAAGCGAAGATTATCTTCTCTTATATTTTTTTTTTATGTTTCTCTCTTTCTATTTTATTTATAATTTTAATATGATAAAAATCTGAGAGAGAGAGAGGATTTGGGTGTGGGGATAAGTGCTCTAAGTTGTTGGGGCGTGGTGTTAATTTTTTCAACATGATTTGATCTTGTCCTGATAAGAGAAGGAGAAGAGAAGAAAGATCTTCTCTTAGGGTTGCTTGGAGAACCATTCCTCTCTAATTTTTATGGAATTTTTGTATGAATAAAATCAAAATCTTAGATCTAGAAACTTAAGAAAAATTTTAAAGGAGAAGGTCTCTTCTTGTCCTAGCATAGAGATATTTTCAGGACATCAACCATTGATGTCCTAAAAGAGAAGATATCTTCTCTTAGAATTTATTTTTCCTTGATTTTATTTTCTAATTTATGTAAGATCCAAGAGTTGGATTCCTCCCTCATTCCTCCTCATGTTCTTCATCTCTTGGATTATCCAAGAGATCCGAAGAACATGTATTTGATTAACCATCAAGAGGGATCTATAAGAAGCTTGCACTTTGAGCGGATCTTCGTTCAACGAAGCATCAATCTGTGTTGCAGGCTCATGTGGATCACCTATAGAGGCAAGATGCTTGTGTGGCTCCAAAGATAACAATAAATTCAACCACAGTATTCTTGACCTGCATAAAGATAAAAGATCTGATCTCTTGGTGACCTAGATGCGATCTAGGATTAGATCTAGAATTATTCTAGATCTTGGTATTGATTTGATCAATATCACTCATGATTAATATAATTTTAGATTTATATTTGCATCATAACATGTTATAGATTCATGATGTAGGGTTTTATAATTTGATTACATGCATTTGTAGATTAAATAGTTTAATCTATGTCTTCTACTGCTCTTTACTTCAAAAAAGTTTTGAAATCTATGCATGAAACCCTGCATATTTTCTATCAGTAGTATCAGAGGATCTAGGTTCTATGATAACATATTTATGTATGCTTTAGATTAAATCTAAAAATTAAAGTTAATTAAAGATCGTACATACTGCCATAAGGTTATCCTGTTATATGGTTAACCCCTTACAATGAAAAGGTTGTCCTAGTATATGCTGATCTAAATCAAAATCATGAATTATTTAGATTAGATAAGAAAATTTATGATTTAATTTTTTAATTTGAATCTAAAATTTAATAGATATTAGATCTATTTTAGATTATTTAGATTAGATCTAAATAATATCAGGATTGCACATACTGCCATAAGGTTGTCCTATTATATGGTTTATCCCTTACAGTGGAAAGATTATCCTAGTATGTGTTGATCCGAGAAACCTAAGTCATAAATATTTTAGATAAGATCTAATATAATTTATGATTTATTTTTAGATTTTAAATCTAATTTTAAATGGTTTATGATCTGATCCACATGATGTATTTTATGTTTAGATCTAGATCCTCTTATTGCATATGTTGATATGTAATTTTTGTTTTGAATCTAGAATGTATATGTAAGACATATTTATTTTATAGAAATTAAATCATGAACTTACTTTTTGCAAAATTCTAGATTTGAAATCCTAGGACATGATCTAAATAATGAAACAAATCAGATCTAAAACTATATATTGAATATGATTCAATACAGTTTGAAAATATTTCAAACAATGAAATCAAAAACTAGTTCTGAGATTCCATAAACCTAAACCCATAAGACTTGAACTTAATTAACAATTAAGTGATTGTTTAGGATATAGATTTATGATTTGAAGATCTTAAGATAATTTCATAAAACATGGGTTAAAGGGAAATAGGTTAGCTTTGATCAGGTCCTTAACTGGATTAGACCTAGGATTAGATTAAATATGGACATAGTTAAAAAATTGATCAAACCTAATTAATAGTTAATTAGGATTAGATCATTTCTATAGATCACTTCAATAGTTGTAATTGATCAAGGTCCATACATCTAACAAATAGATGCTAATCGTGGCTTAGTGGTCGAGCCCTAGTCTTTAGGTAGACCAAATCAAAATTGATAAATCAATTGATGTTTGAGGTAAGTCTGACATCCCAGATCAATGGTTTTTAATTGGCAGCCTGCTTACCTAGCCATTTCTGATGGTATCTAAGGCAAGCCTTAGCAGACCCTTCCACCGATCTCACTTACCTAACCAATGTGGTTAATCAAGTTTTTGATTAGGTTGCTCATTGATTCATGCTAACCCATGTCATATAGGAAATCAGTGAGACTGATTTTATTCAGTGAGACTAATTTAGGTGCCCATGGACCGTAATTGATCCTAGTCCTCATCAGTGACTTACGAAGTCAGTGGGAGGACTTGACTTGGTGAAGTCAGTAGGAGCAAATTAGTCCATGTCCTTTCAATCCTTAAATCACTAATAATTTAAATCCTATAAAATTATTAGGTCCTTAAAATGATAAAATTATGGGGATAATAGAGTTATAGCCTCCCATTAAGGTGTTTGATAATGGGTCCATTAACTCAATAATCATTGGAGGCCCAAAGGCTTGGTGCTTGTTGACCAATGGAATTATCATCCATCATATGATGACTTGGATGTGTCTCTCTAATGGTGGTTGTGTTGGCCAATCAAAGTTGGGCCTGATCATTCATTGGTTAGATGGGCCAAGTATGGTCATGTTAATGGTTGGACCTAACTGGACCCTTTTCTGAGAAGGCCAAAGCCAACTGATCAAGGCTTGCGATAAAATTAAAATTACTAAAAATTATTTAAAGAAATAATTGGTTATGAACCTACCCTTAGATGTACATGGATGGACCAACCAAAGTTGGGCTCGTGTGCAGTCTATATGGATTCTAGTACCTATTAGAAAATTAAAGTAATTTCTCGAATTGGAGGTTGAGGCTACTAGTTCGAATAAAATAGTGGAAGAACTTTTAGACTAAAGTTCAAGTCTTTAGGCTTAAAATAATTCAAATATAATTGGTCATTATTCTCTATTAAGGCAAATCCTAATTTCCCCTATCATTGTTAAACAGTAAAGACTTAGAGACCCAATTTCGATAATCAGTATCGAAAGTTGAATATTGGTTCAGCAGTATGAATGGATTCATATTAGGGCTTTTGAGCCCAGTCAAAATAATTAGTCCAAGGTTAATCCAAATCAGGCATAGTGCTTCTAATGTCAAAAAGTGGGTCATAGGAAGAGGATTTGTCTTGCTTTCCTTGACCATAATAGGCTGAACAAGAGAAAGGAGCAAAAATTGCTCATTAAAGACGTTATACGATAACACCTTAAAACTGCTCTATATGTAATTCTACTACTTGGGTATTAGATACCAGTGGTCTTATGCAATTCATTGCAAGGACTTAAGGTAAGTGGAATATACACGCCCTAGTTAGATTATGTCATGGATGTCTATGTTTGGCATTACAAGCTTAGTCATATTGACAAGAACAGGATAAACAGGTTAGCTTAAGAGGAAAATCTTGATATCAATGATTATAAATCATTGATAGCCTATGAATCTTGTCTTCTTGGAAAGATGATAAAGTAACCTTTTACTAAAAAATGTGAAGGAGCTGATAAAGTTCTAAGTCTCATACATAGTGATGTATGTGGACCTTGAACTTAAATACCAAAGAAAGATATTAATATTTCATTACAGATGACCTATCTGGGCATGGGTACGTCTGGAATGAATCATTTGAAATGTTTAAATGCTTCAATAATGAAAAATAAATAAATAAATTGGATAAGATATTAAAACTCTTCGATCAGATCGAGGAGGCAAATACTTATCTAGTGAGTTTATGACATATCTAGGAGAGAATAGGATTATCTCTTAGTGGATTCCTTTTTAGAATACAATATATCTAAAAAGAGAAATTGAACTTTGTTACACATGGTTCAATCCACAATAGGGTATACTTGTCTGCCTGTTGCAGGGTTGTGCTCTTGTGACTATTTTTTTTACTCTAAAAATTTATACCGAGTTAATCTATTGCATTAACTCCATATAGGATATGGATCGGGCGTAGACCTAGACTGTCTCACTTTGGGGTTTGGAGTTGATCAGCCTATGTTGTATATTTGCACACAAATAAACTTGGATCCTGGTCCAATAAGTGTTTAAGGGTTATTAATTCTGCTATGCTAAAGAACATCAGATGTTCATCAGTAGTAGGGCATTTCTTTTGGAAAGGAGTTCCTTAGAGAAGGAAATGATGCCTATCAAGTTGAACTTGTAAAAGTTTGATTGGTAGAAAAGAATCGACGTTATCTGGTAAACCTACAGAACCTAATTTGATCAGATCAAATTTGGAGTCCATTAAAGTGTCACCTTTAAGAAGATCCAGTAGAGTGCTGATTGGATAGATACTTTAGTATCTAGATCCGAGATGGCGATCATGTTAAGCTCGATAAGAACAACAAGAATCTGATCACCTATAAGGATATAGTGCAGTGGCCTGATTCTGAGAGGTGGCTTGAAGCCATATGATCCAAATTGAAGTCTATGAAAATCAATAGTGTATGGACACTAGTTGATTACCTGAAGGGACAAAACCCATTAGGTGTGAATAAATTTTTAATAGGATCAGAGTAGTGCAGACGGGAAGGTAAGGACCTATAAAGCCCGTCTGAGTATCATCTCAAAGTTCGAACATACGTTCTGAACGTATATCTTAGTTATGAACAAAGATAAACCCTGCACTTATTATTGGGCAAAATATTTTTTAGTGTTATTTCTTGTGATGTTTGAGGATGAAATTCTCTTAATCTGAAACAGCATTCCAATATTGCAAGAAATAAAGGTTTAGCTATCATCTTACTTATCCATGTACGAGATTAGACATGGTATACTCACTAGAGGTAGTGAGTAGATGCCAATCTGATCCAAGTAAGATCCACTGGAGGATTGTATAAACAACCCCTAAGTATTTGAGAAATACTAAGGTCCAGTGATTCAAATATGAAAGTACAGACTTAAAATATATTGATGTATTGATTTTAGTCAGAACAAGATGACAAAAAGAAAATGTCGACTCATACCGTAATTGTAGGAGCAATCTACTGGAAAGGTTCCAAGCAGGATACTTTAGCCTATTTAGTTAGTGATGTAGAGTACATCGTGGCATATGATGCTGCCATGTAAGCTGTGTAGTTACTAAGGTTCATTAACAGGTTGGGAGTGGCACCCTCCACCCATGGTCCAGTCCTATCATAGCACTGGAGCCATAGCTCAGACTAAAGAACTGATGGACCAGCATATTCTACATCATTTTCATCTTAGATATTTGATCTGGGTGACATCGATCTTTAGAAGATCGATGTAAAAGGAGAACTTGACCGACCCATTTGCTAAGGCCTCAGAATTAAGGATTTCTATGAACTCAAGTGGAAGATAGGATATTTGATATCATTCTGATTAGTTTTAGTCCAAGTGGGAGTTGTTGGAAAATGTGTCCTAAAGCCAATCATCTAAGTAGTTTTGGAGGAGTTCGAAGGTTCTCAAGATTGATCATGCATTGGCTTTTATTCGCTATGTTGAAGGTGTACGCCATGGTCCTTTCAGGCGGCTGGAAGGAATTTGGTCAGAAGAAAAGTCTGATAGAGGTTCGATTGGCGAAGAGAGCTGAAAGACGTCCAATCGAAAGAAGTCCGACTACGAGAGATCTGCCTGGATTAAGTATTGATCGATGGCCGCAACAAGCAAGCGCGATTGAAACATTGGTGCCTCTATTGTTCCTTTGAGGTTTGGCCATTCCGAGGGTTGCTTATCGACGAATAATGATAAAGTGCTGAAGTTCGTCTAGAGGCAATTCAGAAGAAGTTCAACTATTGTAGAAGTTTCACAGAAGGACATCAGTCGAACGGGATACATAGGAGCCGGGAATTTAGCCGGTTCTATGGGGTAGAAGCATTAACTATTCGAGTTCATCTGGAGAAAGAATCTGTAATACTTCGTTGAATTCAAAATCAGTCTTTCCAATCAATCGGATTATCTGACTATAATGTTTAAGGTCGGCCATCTCAGAATGATTCATCTAAAGCCAATCATCTAAGTAGTAGATGATTGGAATTAGTATATGAATTATCTAATAATAAAAGTAATTTGGCTATTTCATCATAAAAGTTCTATCTTCCTTAAATGAACTCTTAAATTATGATGAAGTTCTTAGAACCACAATCAATCGATAAAGTAGAATTTATCGGATGGTTCTTAAATTATTCATAACCAAATGATAAGTTATTAACAAGGATGATAACTTATCGAGTGTAGATCGTTATATGCCATATGCATTGGTTGTCCTCATAACCAAGTGGTATGAAGATACTGGTATGGCATCTAGGTTAGATGGTGGAGTACATCTGTATTGAATGTGACCAATGTAGCACTCTACTATCAAGAGTAGCTAGCTAAGGCCAATGGATAAAAGTGTCCCTCCGACCTAAGATCGCCACGGTGACTTGCGAGTAACTCACTGTACTTTGGTACTGGACTGCCTATATTTCTAATATAGGTGATGGAAGAATTTTGAAAATAGTCAAGTACTTGTACAGTCGGTGTATGAGTCAAGATGGGATTGACCACTCTTGATTAACTTCAGGAAGAGAATGTCTCACTATGTTTTAATTTAGCAAAACCTAGGCCTTGGTAATCCTCGTGAGGTGTCATAGAATTTGCAAAATTTTGAGACACAATAGAGATGACTTGTATGAGTGTTTAATAGCATACTCAAAGTTGTCTTGAGCATTATTGGACATAGGGATGAGTTATACAATAACCATGGGCCAGGGTTCTAAGAATGCTGCTTTGCATACATTCGACCTATCCAGACGTCGGAAATTATTGCTAGATGATAACTTCGATTGGTACTGAAATTGATTTCTATATTACCAACTTAGGTTCAAACCTATGGAGACACACACATTAGAGCTTGTAACCTGATCAGATTGTTAATCGATAATTGAGAATCATTTCGAGGTCAAACATTCAATGCGATTGATGTTTGACCTAATGCAAATATTACAGGAGGATCGATTAGCAATTGGATTACTAATTGGCATAATTTGATTGAGCAATTGGGATGAGATTAAGTCTAATTAAGTTAGATTCAATTAAAATTGATTTGGATTTAATTAGATTAAGTCTAATTGATTTATTGGATAAGCCAATTGCAAGGGAGGAACAATTCCTTGTTTGACTAGGACTTGGGTGCACTTAATTGACTTAGGATTCAAATCAGATTTAAATTTTAATTTAATATAACTTAATTAGGCTCTTAGTTGGAATAGAATAATCCTTAATTGGGTTACATTTAATTTAATTTAAATAAAATTTAAATTAGATTTAAAATAATTTTTACCTAGTCAAACAAGAGGAGTCCTAGTTGGACTGGGACTCTCTCTCTTTCTCTTGCACCTGTTAAAGCCCATGCCAAATATTTAATTTTAGATTTTTTCTATGTATTCCCATGCCCAAGAAGACCTTCCATGCCTACAATTCAGAATATTTGAGAATTTATTTTGACTGGGTCAAAATTAGAAGGAAGTTGGAAATTATTTCCTACTTGGAAGAGTCTTTTTTGACCCAAACTTCTCCCTCCCTTGTGTTCCAACTCTACCCATAACTCTCTATCTTATTCAGACCTTTTTCCCTTGGTTTTGTGCATGAGAATTAGTGGTTACATAAAAAAATAAGTGGGAGGGGCGTCCAAGAGTTGGACGCCCCATAGAAGTCCTCCTTTGACTAGGTTTTGACCTAGTCTTGCAATATAAGGTGGACGCCTCTTATGAGATGGTTGGAGGACGTAAAAAATCCTAGAAAAATTATGAAAAATTAGAGGAGAAGGAGGAGAAGGCATGGAGGATTTGTGGTGCCAAGATTCTTGGAGAAGAGCCCTCAATTAAGACATCAAAAGTTGATGTCTTGAAGAGACAAGGTAAGCGAACATTATCTTCTCTTATATTTTTCTTTTATGTTTCTCTCTTCCTATTTAATTTATGATTTTTATATGATAAAAATCTGAGAGAGAGAGAGAGAGAGAGAGAGAGGATTTGGGTTTGGGGATGAGTGCTCCATGTTGTTGGGGCATGGTATTAATTTTTTGGACATGATCTGATCATGTCCTGATGAGAGAAGGAGAAGAGAAGAAAGGTCTTCTCTTAGGGTTTCTTGGAGAACCATTCCTCTCTAATTTTTGTGGGATTTTTTATATGAATAAAATTAAAAATCTTAGATCTAGAGACTTAAGAAAAATCTTAGATGAGAAGGTCTCCTCTTGTCCTAGCAAAGAGATGTTTTCAGCACATCAACCGTTGATGTTTTGAAGGAGAAGATTTATCTTCTCTTAGGATTTATTTTTTCTTAATTTTATTTTTTGATTTATGGAAGATCCAAGGGTTGGATTCCTCCCTCATTCCTCCTCATTTTCTTCATCTCTTGAATTATCCAAGAGATCTGAAGAACATGTATTTGATTAACCATTAGGAGAGATCCGCGAGAAGCTAGCACTTCGAGTGGATCTTCGTTCGATGAACCTCCGATCTGTATTGCTGGTTCGTGTGGATCATCTATAGAGGCTAGATGCTTGTGCAGCTCTAAAGACAACAACGAATTCAACCGTAGAGTTCTCGACCCATGCAAAGGTAAAAGATCTGCTCTCTTGGTGATCTAGATGCGATCTAGGATTAGATCTAGAATTCTTCTGGATCTAGGTATTGATATAATCAATACCACTTATGATTAACTTAATTTTAGATTTATATTTGCATCATAACATGTTATAGATTCTTGATGTAGGGTTTTGTAATTTGATTACATGCATTTGTAGATTAAATAGTTTAATCTATGTCTTTCGCTGCTCTTTATTTTAAAAAAAGTTTGTAATCTATGCATGAAACCCTACATGTTTCCTATCATCTACAATGCTCTATTGAATCCAAAATCAATCTTCCCAGCCAATCGAATTATTTGACTATAATATCGATGGTCGGCCATCTCAGAATGATTTAGAGTCTGAATACTTTCATGGGTTGAGGTTTAGTTGTCGTAGTTGCTACCGAACGAAACTGATCAAGAGTCGGAGTCTTTGCCAAACTTCAGTTGGCATGGATTTATCCCCAACACTAGTCCTCCTACTTTCGAGTTCGAAGTTCGAAGGATGGGAGTAAAATGGTGACTGGCAAAGTTCGAAGGATAGGAGTAAAATGGTGACTGGCAAAGTTCAAAGGATGGGAGTAAAATGGTGACTAGCAAAGTTCAAAGGATTTTTCAATCCTATTGGTTTTCCTGCATCTAGGTTGAATGGGAAATTTTGGCTTTTATTGGACTGGCATCAAAGCTTCATAAATATGGGGTGATCTAAAGAGACATTTTTTGAATTTTTTGCTAGAAGTCTGCTCGAAGTATGGCACTATTAAGGATCTGCCCATTGGAAGCTTTCTGCCATGATGAGTGGGACATGCATCGATCAGAGATTGGCTTGGAGAAATCTGCAATCATAACCGTCTTGAAATTCTAGCGGTTATTTAAACTCATCCTCCTCCTCCGAGCCTTTTACTTCTTCTGAAATCCTCATCTCCTTCCTTCAGTTTCCTTCTCCATCCCGGGTGAGGATGCAAGCTTCTTCCTTCATTTTCCTTGGTTCCAGGTGCACCCCCATTCGATTTTTGTTACATTCATCATCTCCTTGTTCTTCCCAATCAATTTAGGTTAGCTCTCTGATACTATTTTGGATTATTTTTGCACTCTTTGCTTCCTCACTCTTTCTATTTTTGTCGATGTTTGTACATCTTAATTTTTTTTTGATTTTTGGGTGACTCCTTGATTTAACTTTGATCCAAATGTCTAGCGAGAGATCCTAGTCAACTTGTTCTGGGAGCTCGGACCCTCTAACCTTGGTGAACCCACCTCCTGAGGAGGCCAAATCTTTGGAGTCGGCCCATCCTTTTATGCCTGCAATCATTCCCTATAGACTTTGGTCTGATGACCTTTCCCTAGCCAGGATTCAGTTCGGAATTTCTTCTGAATATAAGCTCGAACTTCCTAGGCCCGATGACCGAGTTTGCTCCCCTCCTTCTAGCTGAACCTATCTGTATGTTGAAACCCTTCAGGCCGGGCTTAAGTTATCCTTACCTCCTTTTGTAGTTAACCTACTCAGATTTTTTAATATTTCTCTTGCTGCTATGGCGCCGAATTTCTTTAGATTCGTCATAGGATTTTTCTCTTTGTGCACCATGGTGGGCATCCGACCTACCAAGTCCTTATCCTATAATTTTTTCATCTATAAATTCCATCAAACCATCAAAGACTGGTGGTATGTATCTCCACAGTTCGGTAAGAAGGGACTGCTTAAAGGTGCTCCTTCCTTCGTTCATGGCTGGAAGGAGAAATTCTTTTCATCTTCCATCCCTCCTTAGGGTTAGGGCTTCCTCCATGGGGTGAGATAAGAAAATTGGTCTGTCGAGCCCCTGGGTTAGAAAGCGATGATTGGAGTTTGATCGATAAGCTGAAGTCCTTTAATGCTCCATCAATCCCTAAACTTCTGGATGAGCAGATCTTGTTCAACTTCGGTCTCAGTTCTCTTAACCCAATAGGTAGTTCTTCACATTCAGTCAGTTGGGTGGTATTCTTTCTTTTAACCTTCCAACTTTATCTTCTTTACAGAAATAACTCCAGAGGAATGGAACTGCTTGACAAAGGGAATCAAGACGTTTAAGAGGAAAGGTGGTCCTTTCAGTGAACCTTAGAAGAAGGCTTGAGTTGGAGAGTCGAGTCGGGCCATGTTGACTTGGGTCATGCCAACCCTCGAGCCCATCGCTACCATGCAAAGCTCGATCTTATCTAAAGAGGCTGCCCCTTCTGCTCCTGTTCGGTAAGAGGAAGTTATGGAAAGGAAGAAGAAGAAGGCCGTTGGCAAGAAAGTTGGGTGGAAGGTTAAGTGCTCCGAGGGAGAGGATCTTAGCTAAGAGTAGGGTTTCCTGAATGATCGTGAGATCGTCCAGTCGCTGATGGAGGGGAGCATCCTTTCCCACATTATAGAGAGGATGCACCAGAAGGACGATGTCGAAAGGTTCGATGAGTCCTTTGTTGCCTTCCTAGAGGTAAGTTTCAGAGGAAGTTTTATAGGTTCGACGAGTCCTTCGCTGCCTTCGACGAGTCCTTCACTACCAGGGATGAGGCGACCTATTTTCAGAGAAAGTTTTATATCACCCAGTAGGCTGGATCAGATGGTAAATCTGAGGAGCTCGCCTCCCTGAGGAGGACCGTCGGTGAGCTCTCGGAGGCCATCAGAGTGGAAAAAACGAAAGTTCAATAGCTGAAGCTTTAGTTGACCTACAAGCGTCGAGCCATCAAGAATGCCGAAGCTGAATTCGAAGTCTTGAGGAAGTAGTAGTGAGAGCTCAAGGCCAAATTTGAGTACACCAATAGGATGTACATCGAAGGTCTATATAAGAAGAAAGAGCTTGAGGAGGAGATCTTCAGACCGAAAGAAGCTTTGGTGATGGCAAGAGCTGATAGCCCAAAGTCCAAAGAGTCTGGGCCACCTTAGGACTTTGTCTCCTTTCTTTTTCCTTTATGTAATCGATTTCATCGATCTTCATTCCGTCTGAAATGCATTTATTCTTTCGCATGGTTGGTCCTTTCGACCTTCATTTTGCTTGTGGTGTGCCCACTTTTGTGTAATTGATCTTATTGACTTTTATTTGTAATGAACATAACTCCATAATGAAATGGTACCCTCTTTTTTTTCCTTTTTTCTTTTTGCTGTCATCTCTTGTAGATGGGATTCTGGGTGTCTTGTTTTTCTTTACTTTGTTTCTAATGAGATGCTTGTCATGGACGTTGGGCTAAAGGTCCATTCCATGGATCAAGATGGAGTTTTACCTTTGGCTTTTGGTGTGGCAGTGTCGAGATGTGTACGATGGTCGTTAGTAGGGCCTTGGCCTATTTCTTGTTTTAGATTAGCAAGGCCTCAGCCTTCCACCCGTTGCATGATTGTATAGGTTCATTGAGTTCATCGACGGGATCTCTCCCTTCATCTCGTCTTCATTTAATAAGGCCTTCAACTTTGCTCACGTTAGGATGAGGTTTTCCTCCTGTTCCTAATGGGCTGTAGGGGCACATTAGGACTGTTGGCAGGGGCTCTCTCCTCATCTTATCGTAGTTCAATGAGGCCTTTAACTTTGTTCATGTTAGAACGAGATTCTTCTCCTATTTCTAATAGGCTATAGGGACACATTAGGACCATTGGTAGGGCCTCTCCCCTCATCTCGTCTTAATTTAATGAGACCTTTGACTTTATTCATGTTAGGATGAGGTTCTCCTCCTATTTCTAATGGGCTATAGGGACATATTAGGGCCGTTGGTAGGGCCTCTCTCCTTACCTCATCTTAATTTATTGAGGCCTTCAATTTTGATCATATTAGGATGAGGTTCTCCTCCTGTTCCTAATAGGCTATAGGAGAACATTAGGACCATTGTTAGGGCCTCTACCATCATCTCATCTTAATTTAACAAGGCCTTCAACTTTGCTCACGTTAGGATGAGGTTCTCCTTCTATTCCTAATGGGTTGTAGGGGCACATTAGGGCTGTTGGTAGTATTGGGAATATCTCCTAAAGCCAATCATCAGCCTATTGATAGTTGGGCTATACATTTGTAATTGTATATGAATCATAAATTAATAAAAGTTATTTTAGCATTTTTCATCATAAAATATGTTGTCTTCTAATGAACTTCTATGTTGTGATGAAGCCCTTAGGACTATCTAGATTCGACAAAGGAGGATTTATTGTTTAGTCCTTAAATTGTTCACAATCAAAAGATATATTTTTACTTAGGACGATAATGTTTATCGAGTATAGGTCGTTGCGTGCCATATAGGTTGGTTGTCCTCGTAACCAAGGAATGTTGAGACACTGGTATGGCATGCAAGTGAGATGTATGGATACATCTACACTGAACGTGACCAATTTTGAAGCTTTTCTTCTATCAAGATTAGCCGCAAAGGATATGGGTATAAGTATCCCTTAGACCTGAGACCACCACGGTGACTTGCAAGCAACTCACTGTACATAGGTACCAAACTACCTAAATTTTTAATTTAGTGATGGAAGGCTACTAGGTGCAGTCAAGTACTTGGCTGGTTGGTGTGTGAGTTAAGATGGGACCGACCCCTCCAAGTGTTGGAGCAAGTGCATCATTATATTTCAATTTAGCAAATCCTCGATCGGGATAGTCAATATGATGGACACTAAATTTTGAAATACAATGTGGATGAATTTTTGGATTGATAGTAAATCCTAAATCATCCTTTGAGCATCGAGGTCAAGGAGATGAATTATACGGTAACCATATTCCACCGGTTCCTCATTATTGCATTATGACTTTTTGACCTATCCAGATATCGAGTACCATTACTAGATGGTCACATCAATTGGTACAGAAAATTGGTTCCTATGCTATCAGCTTAGAAATCAAACCTATGGGGTCATACATATAAGGAGTTCCTACCTGATCTGATGGCTGATCATGAGTCTTGATGACCTAGGACATTGTGGTCAAGAGTTCCACCGAACTAGGACTCGAAGTCCTACTCATCTAGGATTCTCTGATCAAGAGTCCCACTGGTCTGGGACTCTATGATCGTGAGTTTGATTCATTTGGGACACTGGGTTCAAGAGTCCTATTGGTTTGGGACTCTTTAGAAGTTTCATTTTGATGGACTCTATTGCCTATTCATCCATCCGATTGGGACTCTATGTTTATTAAAGGATTAATTAGTAATTTGATTATTGATTAACTTAATTTGATTGAGCGATAAGAATTTGATCAAGTTTGATCGAATTAGATTCGATTGGGTTTGACCCGATCAGGTCATGAGTTGACCTAATCGTTATGGGAGATTTGACTCTATGACCAAGAGTCCCACTAGACTAGGACTCTAAGTTCTACTCATCTAGGATTCTTGGATCAAGAGTCCCACTAGTCTGGAACTCTATGATCGTGAGTTTGATTCGTTTGGAACACTAAGTTCAATAGTCTCATTGGTTTGCAACTCTTCAGGAGTTTCATTTTGATGGACTCTATTGCCCAGACATCCATCTGGTTGGAACTCTATGTTTATTGAAGAATTAATTAGCAATTTGATTGTTGATTAACTTAATTTGATTGAGCAATGAAAATTTGATCAAGTTTGATCGAATTGGATTCGATTGGGTTTGACTCGATCAGGTCATGAGTTGACCTAATCACTATGGGAGATTTGACCTTGATTTAATCAGGTGCTGGATCAAATTAATTTCTAATTTGATTAAAAATTTAATAAGTTGGGTTAAGCCTAATTTAGTTAGGTTCACCCTGGTCTTATTGGGTCTGGAATAATTGGTTTAGTTGAAACCAATTTTGAAAAGTCAAAGGAGGATTGAACTTTCAACTCCATGTGCCTACAATATTTGACCATCCTTTGACCCACACCCCTCTTTATTTTACATGAATTTTTCCTCACACCCATATACCTTCTTTGCTCCTTATCTCTTCTACGTTTGATTTGATCCAATGGTTGGACTAGTCAAGATAATTTTAATTTTGACTTCAATGTAGAAGTTGAAACTACTCAACTCCCTCTTGTTCTTATCCTTTACCCACGCCCACTTTGATTTTACTTCATGCAATTTTTTGTACACTCTTAGAGTGGACACAAAGATGGAGGGTCCTTTTATGCATCAAATACTCTAGCATGGTCGTTGGATAGGGATAAGAAGGTTTTTGAATTTGATGTTGGTTGGATGGTTGGAACAAGTTCAACCTCCAACCCTTATCTCTTTCTATGTGCCTTTCCCATGGTATTCACATCAATAAATTATGAGAATTTTTGTGCATGTAAAAGAGGGGATTAGCATTATGTGGTAAAAATTTCAATATGATTGGGCATCAGTTTTGGGCAAGAAAAATCTTGGAGTGAAGATGAGCAAGATCTTATAGCACCTTATTTTTCCCTCATGCCTCTCTTCTCTTCTGATTTTAACCTCTAACGATACTCAATTTTTAGATATGATCTAAATTGGGTTTGTAGATCTGAAAGTCATATTTTCACAAAAACTTGTTTCATAGAAAAACTCCACATAGATCATGATAGGATTTTTAGTGTGTCAGGTTTATTGGGCAGAGTGAAACCCTTGATTTAGGAATCTGGGTTCAGGTGGAGAGATCGAGTGCTGTGAGCATTGGATCGTCGTCAAATTTGAAACACCTCTTTATCATTCTCCAATGTTTGTGTTCTAATTTTTTTGAGTATCTAAAAAATTAGAAAATATATGATCAATCAGATCGATCGTGATCAGCTATTGAAGGCCGCGGTAAGGAGCTAGCACTCCAATAAGACTGATCGGGATCAGAAGCTCCATGTGGACCAACCATAGAGGTCAGACACATGTGCAGCTATGGTGCAATACTAGACCATTATCCAGTGGATTTAGATTATGGTGATCAGCTACCCACGAAAAGATATTGTATTCTGAATAGATTGATGCAGTAAAGAGTTTGCTGCATAATTTTATTTTCAGATCTATATGAATGCATGCATATTGTGTTTAGATTCTTAGTGTAGGGTTTAATATTTTGATATGATTAAAAATATATAATTAAATTAATTATTTTTTTTCTATATTTTAGCTATTTTTAAAAAAAATTTTGAAAGTAGCACTGCAAATCCTACACTGCTTCCTTAAAATGGTATCAGAGCAAGGTTTGCTAAACATGATGTGCTTGCATATTTTATATTGATAATTTAGTTTTGATCTAAATATTAATTTAATAATCTAATTAATTAGATCTAAAAATTAAAATCTAGATCACACGAACTATAGGTTGTTCTATTGTAGGGTTTACCTCCTACAGTGAAAAGGTTATTCTGGTATATTGCTGATCTACATCGTTAATCATAAAATATTAGATTTAATCTAATATTTTTATGATCTAATTATATTAGGCTTTAATCTAATTTATGATCATGAATGCATAATTAGATAAAGTTTGATTCATGATTTAGTATTATGTAGTGTACATAGTTTCAAATTAAACCCAACAACTAGTATTATTTGTGAATTGAGCTAATTCAATTTTAAAGTGAGTTGACTCAATAGATGAATAATACTAAGTTGTAAAGAACCTTTCAAAAATTTAAAAAATATTTTTCAAAATGTTGAACCCTAACTTACAGCCCAAAAACTTAATTAAATATCAAGTATAATGATTTAGTGTCTAGAATTATGAATTAAGACTCTAGGCCATTAATCATAAAACATGGGTTATTGGGTTAGTTGAATTAGATCCATAAATTAGATTAGATCTAAGGTTAGTTAAAGAGTGGACTAAATTAGAGTAATTGATCAAATCAAATTAAATATTAATTTAGATTTAGTCAAGGACTCTATAGACTCAATTACAATAGTTGTAGTTGGTCAAGTCTATACCTTTAATGAGGACCAAATGGACTTGATTTATGGCTATGCGGTTGAATCCAAAATTACTTGGTTAGTCAAATTAAAACTAATAAACTGGATGGTGTCTAGGATAAGTTTGGCAGTTTGACCAATGATTTTTAATTGGGAGCTACTTACACTGATTTGATCTTTGATGACTTAATGGCATATCCCTTCCACGATCTCACTTACCTAGCCATCTTGATGAGTTAGGTTTTCATTAGATCACTTGATGATTCAAGCTCACCCATGTCAATTAGGTAAATCAGTCTGACTGATTTAGGTGCTCCTAATGCCAGCTTAGATTAGATTGTCTCTTTTTTTTTATCTGACTTGGTGAAGTCAGTGGGAGGATCGAAATTAGCTCACTTTTCTTAAATATGTTAACTAAATCCTCTAAAATTATTAGGTTCTTAAAAATGAAATAGTTATATAGATAACTAAATCATAGCCTCCCATTAAGTTGACTGATAATGGGTTCTTTAATTTGATAATCACTAGAAGCCCAAAGGCCTGGTGCTTATTGACTAATGAAATTATCATTCATAAAATGATGATTTAGTTAAGTCTTTCTGATAATATTTGGGTTAGCCGACCAAAGTCACGTCCGATCATTTCTGTTAGATATGTGTGCCCTAAAAGCCAAAATTGGCTAACATTTGTAATACACGTCTAAAGATAAAATTATAATTTTGACTATAAATAATCAAATAGATTATTTTTTATCATAGTGTGTATTTGAAAGTGTTTGTGATACATTCTTTGAGTTAATGGTAATGATAGTTCATGTTTTCAAGAGTTGAAAATTTAAGACATGAATTTTCATTATTGACTCATAAAATGCTTCCGACCGTAGGATCATCATGAGGATGGTGATTGATCCGAAAGATTGGTATACGATCACTTCTTTAGGGTAGATGAGTCTTGAGTCTATGATGTAGAGACACCAAAGCGAGAGTATAGGTACTCGCTAGAGAACGAGGGCATTGAGCGTGACCACCTCGAGCAGTCATGAGAAAGTCTACCTTCTCGTCAATGACTGGTTCGAAGCTACAGTGGTGTGTCCGATTCTTTGACCTAAGGTGCATTGGCAGTTCACCTTGAGGGTATTATAGTTTGACTACACCATAACTCGATCTTCTAGCCATTTGGAATCTTGAGGTGTATGTTGGCTATAGCATGTTCATTGTACGATTTGGATTGCACTAATAGGGGATCTATCTACCTCGATAGATGAGGAGTAGCCTAATGATGATCATGAGAATCAAGTCTATAAGCCCATGGCCATGGTAGAGTGAAATGATAGAAAGAGTTTCTATTAAGATTTTCACATCGGACTTGAATCAAATGATTAATTCATATGATGGAAATTAGGATTTGACGAGATCACCTTAACCCTAATCCGATCGAGCTCAAGATAGAGGAACTTAATCACATGGGTAACTGCACCGAGACATTCATTTTTAGTTTTGATGGATTGCCACCATATGCTGCTAGGTGTCACTGGTGGATTTTGGGAACAATTAGAATGATCTAGATGATCGATCATACTAGTTGTCTAAATTGGATAAGTTCTAATCCATCAAAAGGTGTTTCGATGATATTGATAGTAGAGATCATGACATATCCCATTACTATACAGAACTGAACCTAACTGGATGACACAAACAAAGATATTGGATCTAGATATCATCAATTGGACTAACCTAGTTTAATTGATTTGAATAAGATTCAATTAGGTCCATGAAAATCGTGCTAGCACATGATTGAGCCTAATGTTCTCCTTCAACAATCATTAAAAGTTATCTCGACTGAGCCAAATATGTTTGGGCTCACTCAGGAACCTTTACATGGTCTGACTGAAGCTTGTCTAGGTCAGAAAAGGGTTGTCTTAATTTATGAGATAAATTTGAGACAATACCTACCATTTTTCATCATCTGCTAAATCTTATCTTTTGACTTTGGTCAAACATTGACCTTTGACACTTACACATCTATCCATGTGTCATGCACCCATAGGAGAGAAGATGGAGCTTTGTCGCCCTACTAAAAAGAAGAAAGGGAGGGGGCGCATGCCTAGGGAGTTATGCACGCAAAGGGGATGACGTCTAGAGTCCCATACAGATGGGACTCCAGGTTGCTTCATGCTCTCTACTTGGGTGGCGTCAAAGACTCTTCTTTGATCAGTCTTGGCACCACCTAAGAAGGTTTGTGAGAGACTCTAATCTGATTAGATCAGATGATGTCCTTCTATCAATCAGATTTAGATCTGATTGCATAAAGAGCCATGATTGGTTGGGATGATGTGGCACTGCATGGCGTAATAGGGTCCATATAAACCCTATTTGCACCTAGGATTCAGAGTTTCTATCCTTTGCCCATGCCACATAGCCCCTCTCCCTCCTTCTCCATGCTCATGCTCTACTTCTCTCCCTCCTCTCCACGCCCAAGAGGTTTTGGGCTCTAGTTTGGTGCGATCCAAGCAAGAGAAAGACGACAGAAAAGGAAGAAGGCAGCACTGCTACAAGAGACAATAGTTGATCTTCAAAAGGTATTTTGAAGACCTTCAAGATCAGATCTAGATCTAATTTTTCGAGCACAGATTGAAAAAAAGAGGATCTCCAGATCCTGCTCGAGTGGGTACTGGTAGAGGCCAGGCGCTTGCATGGCTACATCTAGAACCTCAGGTAAACATCAGGATCATCATAGGATAATAGGATTACCCATAATAAGGTATAATTAAAGTAGATTTAATTTAATTTATTTTTATTTTATTAAATTGATAAAATTAGATCTAAAAAATATCATATCTAATTTAGATCTAAGAGAAAAATTTTTAAAATATTCCTCTTGATCAAATCAATATCTGAACAAATCTAATTCGAAAAATAGGATTTTTCCTTCAACTGGTATCAGAGCTAGGTTCCATAATTTTTTAGATCTAATTTTAATATAATTTTGATCTAATAATTAGATTATTTGAGATGTTACATTATATTTAATTAGATCTAAAATTAAAAATTAAAAAAATTAAATAATCTAGATCTAAGATGTATGAGATGCATGACTTGACTAGGAATAGAATTATTCTATATGTAGTCTATGATGATCATAATTTTAATTTGATTAATTATAATTTTAAATTTATTTATTTATTATTTTTTAATATTATAAATAATATAATTAGATCTAAAAAATAGAAAATAAATTTATTTAATTTTGTTCGTATGAGATATGATAGATGCATGTTTAGATTAGTTGTAGAATAGTTCTACAAAGTTATCTTGAATAAATTTAATTTGATATGATCATATTTAAATTTTACTTTTTAAATATTTATGAGATAATTTAGATCTAAAAATTCGTATGATATGATACATGAGATGTATGCAAAATATGTTTTTAAGTTAGATCAATTTTATATATGTGATATATATGTAGATCTAACCAATTTTATAGATTTATCGTGTTTCTGATTAAGGCATTCTCCTTGGCCATCCGATCATAAGAATGAAGTAGGATTTAAAGGCCCTCTTCTCCCATTCGATGGAATGTTCTTATGATGTGTAAGGGTGCTACGCATTCATCCTTAATCAGAAATAAAAAAAAAAACTTATTTTCTGCAAAACCCTAGATCCTAAAATCCTAGAATTTTATTTACATGTTTTGTTTATGAATCCTATACTTAATTAAGAATTAAGATTATAAAATATATTAGATATAAAATTAAGAATTTTTAGATCTAAGATATATTTATAAAATTGGGTTTGGACTTGGGTAGCTCAATTAGGTCTAGCAATTGATCAAACCAAATCAAAAGTCGGTTAGACAGGATCAAGAGTGCTTAAATTGATCGACCTAATAGGATTAAGTTTGGATCAAGGTTGAGTCACATGAGTGATCAATCAAGTTAAGACCTAATTAGGCTCAGTGGTTAGAGTCTAAATTGTAGGCTAATCCAATTGATTCTGGCTCTACAATTTAGTGTCTAAGGTAAGTTTGGCAGATACGACTGACTGATTTTTAATTAGGAGCTACTCGACTCGAATGTGTTCTTGTCGAGTTAATGGCATATCCCTTCCATCGATCTCACTTATCTGGCCATATTTGTCGGCTTAGTCCTGATCTGAGATGGCTAATAATCCGAGCTAACCCATGCCGCTAGGTTAGTCATAATGGTTATGGCTATGTCAAGTCAAATTTAAAGAGACCTAAATCAAATCTTCCTAAGAAAAGATTACGTCTAAGATCTTCCACCATTGTAAATGTGCGGCTTCCTGGGGTTGATTGTTCTCAGCTAGTCATAGTGGTTCAGTTGCACCAAAAAGATGCAACTATGTCTATTAAGCATTGGATGCTATGGGCTGGAGGATGGATTGGACTCAATATTTTGGATACGGTGAGAGATCCAATTAGAAATCCAATCTATGCAAATGGTGGGTCTAACTTAACTAAGGAGTTGATCAATATTTCGGACACGTTGAGATTCATGAATTAGAGACCAAGCTTGGGTGCACCATGATTAGAGAATCATTGGATAAGAGTTGTTCACTCATTGGCTAACCCATCACCAATAACTTTTAGGTGAGGTGATGAGTTAGTTGGTTGGACTGCACCATCCACTAGAAATCATTAATCATGAAGATTTTTGCATCTCTATAGAGAGAGTGTAGGGATCCAAAAAAATAGTGAAAGCTAATTTGTTTAAAAATTAAATTTTTAAATAAATTATTCAAGTATTAAATATAAAATCTAACTAGAAACTTTAACTCTTTACACGAAAAGAAAAATGTCTGCATCCAACCCACTAGCCCATATCCTGGACATCCATAGACTGACCGAATCCAATTACAAGGATTGACTTCGGAACTTCAAAATTATTTTGGGTTCCGAAAAGTTAACTCATATATTGGACAAGGATCTCCCCATCTTAACAGTCCATCCATTCATTGAACAGAGAGCGTCTCTTGATAAATGGATGAATGAAGATAACAAGATCAGATACTACATGTTGGGCTCGATGTCTGATGAGCTTTAGCACCAACATGAAGATATCAAGACTGTCCGCCAAATGTTGGCTCACTTGCAAGAGTTGTTTGGTGAACAAAGTCACATAGCAAAATATCAGATCACTAAATGACTGTTTAAGATAAAAATGCATGATGGACAGTCAGTCCAAGATCATTGCCTGATGATGATAAGAACTTGGAAGAGCTTGAGAAGTTTGGAGTGAAGTTAGACCAGGATCTGTAGAATGACATAATTCTACAATCCTTGACTGATGCACATGAGCAGTTCATCATGAACTACCATATGCATAAACATTAGAGTACTCTGGCCAAGCTTATGAACATGTTGGTTATTGTTGAGCTTTCTATGAACAATTTTAAAGGCTCGGTATTTGCTATGGAATAAACTTCTTCCAAGATAAAGTCTTTTGGAAAAAAGAAGAAGTCTGTGAAAAGATAGAAGATGGAAGACGGAAAGAAAAAGAAGGTAGAGCTGAAGAAGAAGGTTGTTGACAAAGGAAAGTATTTTCATTGTAATACTAACGACCATTAAAAGCGGAATAGCCCTATATACCTAGGCATCTTGAAGAATAAGAAGGAGACAGGTCCTTCTGGAGGTATGCTCGTTATTGAATCTAATCTTACAATTTCTTCTGCATCCAGTTGGATGCTTGACTCTAGTTTTAGTGCTCATTTGTGCACTTCTATGCAGCATCTTGAGGGCAGGAGGCTAAGGGATGGTGAGATGATCCTGCACATCGAAAATGGAGTAAGAGTTGCTACTGTGGCTGTGGGAACCTACCCTCTTCGACTGCCATCTAGCTTAGATTTAGTACCTAGGGATTATTATTATATGCCTGTTGCAAGCATGAATTTGATTTCTATTTCATGTTTAGCACAAGAAGGCTATGTAATTAGTTTTCTTAAGGACCATTGTAATATTCTTTATGAAAGAAATAAAATTGCAAGTGGTTTCCTCATTAACGGTCTCTACTAGTTACATATTGATGTATCTATTTTTAATATCGAGCAAAATATGAATGTTGTAAAATGACCCAGGGATAGTCCGAATGATAGGTATCTATGGCACTTGAGGCTAGGTCATATAGCAGAAGATCGGGTTAACAAATTGAAAAAAATTGGGCTATTAAGTTCGTTGACTTCCGAGTCATATCCAATTTGTGAATCATGTCTTTATGACAAAATGACTAAGCTCTCTTTTATGGGACATAGGGAAAGGGCCAGGGATCCACTTGTCCTAGTACATACTGATGTGTGCGGTCCATTTGATGTGCCGACTAGAGGTAACTTTGTTTACTTCATAACATTTATCGATGATTTATCTTGGTATGGGTATGTGTATCTTATAAGACACAAGTCTGTAGCTTTTGAAAAGTTCAACAAATTTCGATATGCAGTAGAAAAGCAAACTAAAAATCCATTAAGATTCTTCGATCAGATCGAGGAGGTAAATATCTTAGTCAAAAATTCCTAGACTATCTCAAGCAAAATAACATAGTCTCTTAATGGACTTCACCTGAAATACCTCAACTCAATAGAGTTTTAGAATGGAGGAATCGGACCCTATTAGATATAGTCTGATCCATGATGAGCTTCATAGACCTTTCTAATTTTTCTTAGGGACATAGTCTATTAACTACAATATATTTACTGAATAGGATTTCCTCTAAAACCATTCCTACCACACCATATGAGATATGATGTGGTAAGAAACCAAGTCTGAGTCATCTTAGAATTTGGGGTTGTTCGACTCATGTCAAAAGACAACAAGCGGACAAGTTAGACTTTAGGTCCTTTAGAGTTTGATTTATAGGATATCCTAAAGACTCATTAGGATATTATTTCTACATTCCAGAAGACTACAAGCTGATTATAGTCGGCATGCCATCTTTCTTGAAAAATAGTTTATTCAAGATAGCGGCATTGGAAAGCAGATCAAACTCGAGGAGAAAGTCTCATAAGAGTAACGAGCTAAGGATCCTATGGAACCAAATTAGGTTGGAAAGAATTTCCCATCTCTCTAAGAGGTACTTAGGTACTATCTCAGAGGAAGTAGAGGAAATGTTTCTCGTAGGTAATGTGGTTCATGGTGATGATCCCAAAACTTATGATGAGATGATATCAGATATCAACTCCGAGAAATGGTTAGAGGCAATGAAGTCAGAAATTGACTCGATGCACTCAAACCAAGTCTGGACCTTGGTAGATCCACCAGAAGGTATAATACCTATTGGGTGTAAATGGATCTACAAGAAAAAAATCAGTGTAGATGGGAATGTGGAGACATTCAAAGCTAGATTAGTGGCAAAAGATTATAGTCAGTGCGAAGGCATTGACTATCAGGATACCTTTTTGCCAGTAGCTATGCTAAAATTCATTCGCATATTGCTTGCTATTGTAGTTTATTTCGATTATGAAATATAACAAATGGACGTGAAAATGGCATTCTTAAATGGATACCTTGAGAAAGATATCTATATGGAACAGCCGCTAGGTTTCACATCCAGTGATGTTGATCACAAAGTATGCAAGCTGCAAAGGTCCATATATGGACTTAAGCAAGCATCTCAGAGCTGGAATACTTGATTTAATGATGTGATCAAATTATTTGGTTTCATTAAAAATGAGGAGGAACCATATTTTTTTAAAAAGATTAGTGGAAGCGCTATTGTCTTCCTCGTACTGTACGTAGATGATATCCTCCTTATTGAGAATGATATTCCTATGTTGACCACTATTAAAATGTTGTTGTCCAAAGAATTCTCTATGAAAGACTTAGAAGAAGCATCCTTTATTCTAGGAATTAAGATCTATAGAGATAGACTAAATAGGATGCTAGGTCTTTCACAGAAGATGTACATAGAGGAAGTGCTAAAGAGATTTAGCATGGAAAACTCCAAGAGGGTATTGGTTCCCTTCAAACATGGCATTCATCTCTCTAAGAAAATATGTCCCAACACATAAGAGGAGATTGAACGCATGAGCAAGATCCCTTATGCTTCAGCAATAGGGAGCCTCATGTATGCCATGTTATGTACATGACCTGATATAGCCCATGCTGTGAGTGTCTCAAGTAGATATCAGTTGAATCCATATGAGGAACACTGAACTTTTGTAAAATATATCCTTAATTACTTGAGAAGAACTAAGGATATGTCGTTGGTTTTTTGTAATGGAGAACTTCAAGTCCAGAGGTATAAAGACTTGGATTTTATGTCTGATATAGATGATCGAAAATCGACATCTGAAAGTCTATTTGTGTGTAATAGTGGTGCTGTCTGTTGGAAGAGTTCCAAGCAAATAGTGATAGTAGATTCCACCATGGAAGTAGAATACATCACTACGTCAGAAGCTATGATGGAGGCATTTTGGTATAAGAAATTCATCGCAGAGATTGAAGTGATGCAATCAGATGCTATTCCTCTGTACTGCGATAACAATGGCGCCATAGCCCTTGCTATGGTGCCAAGGTCTCACTAAAAATTCAAGCACATCAAGTGGCGATACCACCTCATCCGCAATTACCTCGAAAAAGGTTATGTCGAGGTCAAGAGAGTCAACTCCACAGACAATGCAGTAGACCCACTCACAAAGCCATTAGGCCAGTAGAAGATCAAAACCCATCTTGAGAAGATGGGACTTAGATTTGTAGCTAATTGGCTTTAGGTCAAGTGGAAGTTTGTTAGATATGCGTGCCCTAGAAGCCAGAATTGGCTAACACTTATAATACACATCTAAGGGCAACTATAAATAATAACATGGGTTATTTTCTATCACAGTGTGTATTTGAAAGTGTCTGTGATACATCCCTTAAGTTAATGGTAATGATAGTTCATATTTTCAAGAGTTGAAAATTTCATACATGAATTTTCATTATTGACTCATAAAATGCTCCCGACCATAGGATCATCATGAGCATGGTGATTGATCAAGAAGGTTAGTATATGATTGCTTCTTTAGGATAGATGAGTCTTGAGTCTATGGTATAGAGACACCGAAGCGAGAGTACAGATACTCGCTAGAGATGAGGGCATTGAGCGTGACCACCTCGAGCAGTCATGAGGAAGTCTACCTTCTCGTCAATGACTGGCTCGAAGCTGCAGTGGTGTGTCTAGTTCTTTGACCTGAGGTGCATTGGCAGTTTACCTTGAGGGTGTTATTGTTTGACTACAATATAACTTGATCTCCTAGCCATTTGAAATCCTAAGGTGTATGTTGGCTATAGCATGTTCATTGTAGGAATTAGATTGCACCAATAGGAAATCTATCTACCTCGGTAGATGAGGAGCAGCCCTATGATGATCATAAGAATCAAGTCCATAAGCCCATGGCCATGGCAGAGTGAAATGATAGAAAGAGATTCTATTAGGATTTTCACATTGGATTTGAATTGAATGATTAATTCATATGACGAAAATTAGGATTTGACGAGATCACCTTAACCCTAATCCGATTGGAGCTCAAGATAGAGGAACTTAATCACACAGGTAACTGCATCGAGAGGTTCATTTTTAGTTTTGATGGGTTGCCACCATATGCTGCTAGGTGTCACTGGTGGATTTTAGGAGCAATTAGAATGATCTGGATGACTGATCATACTAGTTGTCTGAATCAAAAAAATTTTGATCCATCAGAAGGTGTTTCAATGATGTTGATGATAGAGATCATGACATATCCCATTACTATATAGAGCTAAACTTAACTGGATTATACAAATAATGGTTTTGGATCTGGATATCATCAATTAGACTAATCCAGTTCAATTGATTTGAATAAGATACAATTAGGTTTAAGAAAATCGTGCTAGCACACGATTGAGCCTAATGTTCTGCTTCAATAATTATTAAAAGTTATCTCGACTTAGCCAAATATGTTTGTGCTCACTTAGAAATCTTTACTTAGTCTAACTGGAGCTTGTCCAGGTCAGAAAAGGGTTGTCTTAATTTATGAGATAAATTTGAGATAATACTTGCTATTTTTCGTCATCTACTAAATCTTGTCTTTTGACTTTGGTCAAATGTTGACCTTTGATACTTAAAAATCTGCCCATGTGTCATGCACCCATAGGAGAGAACATGGGGCTTTGTGACCCTACTAAAAGGAAGAAAGGGAGGGGGCACATGCCTAGGGAGTCATGCACCCAAAGAGGATGACGCTTGGAGTCCCATACAGATGGGACTCCAAGTTGCTTCGTGCTTTCTACTTGGGTGGTGCCAAAGACTCTTCTTTGATTAGTCTTGGCACCACTTAAGGAGGTTTGTGAGAAACTCTAATCTGATTAGATCAGATGATGTCATTCCATCAATCAGATTTAGATCTGATTGCACAAAGAGCCATGATTGATCGGGATGATGTTGCACTGCATGGCGTAGTAGGATGTATATAAACCATATTTGCACCTAGGATTCAGAGTTTCTATCCTTTGCCCATGCCACATAGCCCCTCTCCCTCCTTCTCCATGCCATCCTCTACTTTTCTCTCTCCTCTGCATGCCAAGAGGTTTTGGGCTCCAATTTGGTGCGATCTAAGCAAGAGAAAGGCGACAGAAAAGGAAGAAGACAGCATTGCTGTAAGAGATAACAGTTGATCTTCAAAAGATATTTTGAAGACCTTCAAGATTAGATCCAGATCTGATTTCCGAAGTATAGATTGAAATGAAGAAGATCTCCAGATCCTGTCTAAGTGGATATCGATAGAGGCTAGGTGCTTGTATGGCTGCATCCAGAACCTCAGGCAAACATCAGAATCATCATAAGATAATAGGATTACCCATTATAAGATATAATTAAATTAAATTTAAATTATTTTATTTTATTTTTATTTTATTAAATTAATAAAATTAGATCTAAAGAATCTCATATCTAATTTGGATCTAAGAGAAAAATTTTTGAAATATCCGCCTTGATCAAATCAAGATCTAAGCGAATCTGATCCAAAAAATAGGATTTTTTCTTCAATTTATTGGTTAGATAAGACCAAATGTGGTTATGTTAATGGTTGGACCTAACTAAACTTTTTTAGTGGAGGCCAAAGCCTACTAATTGGGTCTCCGAGGCAAAATTGATATTACTAGAAATTATTTAGAGAAATAATTGGTTTTGAACCTACCCATAGGTGCACATGGGTTGACCAACCAAAGTTGGGCTCATGTGTAGTTTATGTGGATTCTAGTACCCACTAAGAAATTAAACTAATTCCTCAAATTAGAGGTAGAGGCTACCTAATGCAGGATAGCCTAAAAAAGAAAAAAAAAATACAAAGCTTTCTTTCATTCGTCAACAACAAATCACGTCCAACTGTGGCACATTATTCTTAGGACAGATAGTATAGTTGCCTATACTCTGCTCAGGAGGCATGACTGATTGACATGGAACCAAAGCACGATCAATCTAAATGATGCTGATGAATGCAATTTTAGAGATCAATAAATAACTAGCAATAATAAAGTAAATAGACAGATAACAAAAATTAAACATGCTTATGAATAATTATAAAAAAATATATATAAAAGGAATGAAGGATAGCAAGAAATTAAGTCCGCAAGAAATCCAAAAAAAGATACGAAGAATTCAGATTATGGTAGTTAAGAAACTATCCTGATTAGAGATCTTAATCTTTTGACCAAGCAGAGCTATCGATAAAAAACTAGGTCTTTACCAACATCAGATCTAAAAAAAATAAGAAAAAAAATCAAAGATCAATTAAGAAGGAACAAAGGTCCTTGTCAATGTTTGATCTATAGAATAATAGATCACTCATTCTCTCTCTCTACATGATAGATAAAAATCTTGGAGGAGACCGATCTTTTTTTGATGGAATAGGCTTATGTAGGTAGATGGTGAAGATGAATCGGGGTCGTAGGAATACTAAATCTCAAGAAAATGAAGATTAAAGAGATAGAAAAAAGTGGGCCTCACACCCTCCCCTCATGGGGCAATTTTGGGTCTCACACCCTCTCCCTCTCGGAGCGACCAACACAAGTGTTTGTGGAAATTGTAAATTGATTCATTGTCTCATTCATGAAAGATACATGGGTTTATATAGGATCCTAGGGGTCCTATTTCTTTAGGAATCCTATTTTCTTTATAAGAAAAAATCAACTCTTCCAACAAAAAGGTAAAACATTATGTATAGTTTCCAAATACAATAATATATCATATCTATCTTTTATGGAACCATAGGGAAGAAATCAGCCTTTTAACAAAATAAGTAAGAAATCAAGAACTCTTAAGGAATCCTAGGGAAGAAAAGGAACTCTATGTGGGCGCTTGATGCCTGGCACAACTTGGCATGAGGATCCTTGGGCATGGCACATGCTGGCGTGTGTATTTCCTCCTTAGGCGTGTGGAGGGTGATGGCTCCAAAGATGACATGGACCAAGCTTGCTTCTTTATGATGGTCTCTTTCCAAATAAGTCTTAATCCAAAATAAACCTAAGTGTGGTCCTATGGACCCAAAACTAAATGCATCAAAAGAATTAATTGATTAAATCAAAAGGACTAGAACAAAGTAATTGAAGTAGAGTTATTCTGATATGGCTTCTTCAATCCAAATTGAATCTAAGTTATGTTGCCGACTTCTATTGGCTCTGGTGTCCACACCAATTCTCACGGGGTGGGGAGAACTTGACCCTATCGAGTGGGGGTCGATTTTGTCCTAATGACACTGAAGCAAATCAAGATCAATATGTTGCAGCTCTTCTCGAGTGATCCAGGTATCCTCGAACTTAGGTCGACCTCGTCATCTAACTAAGTACCACTGATAGCCTCAACTCCGGGTGGAGATAATCTACTCATCCAAAATTCTCTCAATCTGATCATGGTTTGATATTTTGGTTGGCGGACAATCAGGAATAGGCTCTCTCTCAAAGGTTGGCTCAGGCTCAAATGGCTCACTAGGTATCCAAGTTAGCTCTTTATAGGTAATGAGATCTGCAACGTTAAAAGTAGAGCTAATCCCAAAATCAGAAGGTAAGTCCACAACATAGACATTTGGTTCAATTTTCTTTAAAATCTTAAATGGACCTGCTTCTTGAGCATGTAACTTCTTGACAGTTCTTGGTGAAAATCGTTCAGGCGTCATTCAAACCATCACATAGTCTCCTTCCGCAAGCTCTCGGGCACGTCGATAAGAATCTGCATTCTATTTATAAACTTTATTACTAATACTAATTTTTTTACTGATCACTTTATGTAAACTCTTGACATGCTGTGCTAATGACTCTGTAGATTCAAAAATTCTAGCATGCATGGGTAGTGGGATAAGGTCTATTGATTTTCTAGGTTGATATCCATGAACTACTTCCTTGGGATGATCTATTTTAGGATCCTCACGAACTTCTCTCGCAGCAATCATCCAAACTGATGATCCTTTACTCACGGTCATCTCTAATTCCTTAGCACCTATCAGATGGAGGATTTTCTCTTTGATGTTTTCTTTTGGCCCATCACTTCCGACTTCCATGGGTAAGACATCGCACCAAATATGATCCTGATAAGAATGGAGCTAGATGGAAACACGGCATCTACGTTTGATGGGAATAAAGGAGGAATCTATCCAAGATGCATGGTATGGGTTGGGATGATCTATAGGAGCTAATCCTAATCACTTAACCATGTCGGTGGAGATGACGTTGATACAGCTACCGCTATTAATGATCACCTTATAAATTTTATCACTAAATTTTATGAAGGTATGAAAAATAGAAGTCCTACGCCAGTCTTCATTCTCCTTAGTCTGTGCTAGAACATACCTAACAACTCCAAGCCTAAGGTCTGACTCTGATGCAACAAAACATAGAATTTTCTCAGTACTGTCAAACTTCTCAGCTAAGTCTAGATCAGCTTCATAAACTTCCTCCTTAATATTTTCTAGAGTTTCCTCTTCTAATTCTTTCATAAATAATGATCGGTTGGGACATTGTGCAGCAAAATGATCGTAACCATGGCACTTGAAGTAGTGGGATCGAGAACTACTTCGCTTAGATAACTCTCCTGCAACTCTTTTTCCTTTATCTTCTTTTCTTATAATAGGGTTTGTAGGTAGAGGTCCATTACTAGGAGTCTGGGTAGTATTGGATCTCGATCTAGAAGGGGTTACTCGATAAGATTCAAGACGATGGATGGTCGAATCCCTAGAAAATCTCTCAAAGTCTAGGGTAAGTTAATAAGCTTGTTCTAACGTGGTTACCTCTCGCAAAAAGAGCTTACACTGGATATCTTCTCGTAATCCAGCTCTAAATCTAGACAAGGTAACAACCCTATCTTCAGTTACACCATATCTCATGAGGTGCTCATCAAATCTCATGATGTACTCTATGACTGATCTATTTCCTTGAGTATGTCTCTGCCACTAATCTAAAAGTGTTTGTTGATAGGAGGTGGGGAGGTATTTTTTCCTAAGTTTTTCCTTCATTTCATCCCAGGTTTCTATCGAATCTTATCTTCTCTAGTTGAGAAGACGTTCAACACTTTTCCTATAAAGTTGGGCTTCCCTAACCAACTTCATCCTAGCAAACCTAACTCTTCTTGCTTCAAATATTTCATACTATCCAAAATAGTGGTTCATATCCAATTCTCAATTTAGGTACTCTCTTAGATCTAGACAATCATCAAAACTTGGAGCTTCGATCTTTACATTCCTAAGGACATGCTCATCTTGATCGAACTGGTTATGATGGGGGCGTGCTGCTATATGTAAATCTAGGTCAAGGTTCCTTCTTCTCTATCCTATAGGTAGTTGGTGAGACTCAGATTCATATTGTCTTTACCTAGCTTCTTCTAGTACTGTTATTCTTTCACTCATAGTTTTCATAAAATCTTTCATATCATCAAACTTCTCAGTCAGGATATTAATGATGGCTGCTGTATTGGGATCCATGTTGGTACTGGGTGAGAAAGTAGGATGTTGGTACTGGATATCTAATCTAGTGGTCATGCAAGTCCAAGATGCAGGAATAAGATGCAGTAAAAAAAAATACTAAAAAATAAATTATGAAATTTAAATTATGAAAATTTAACTTGCAAGAATTTTAAATTACAGAATTTAAACTAAAGCCCTAACCAATCCTGCTCTGATACCAAACTGATGCAGGACAGCCTAAAAAAGAAAAAAAAGAAAATACAAAGCTTCCTTTCGTTCATCAACAATAAATCATGTCCAGCCGTGGCATATTATTTTTAGGATAGATAGTATAGTTGCCTATACTCTGCTCAGGAGGCATGACTGATTGACATGGGACCAAAGCATGATCAATCTAAATGATGCTGATGAATGCCATTTTAGAGATTAGTAAATAACTGGCAATAATAAAGTAAATAGATAGATAGTAGAAATTAAACATGCTCATGAATAATTACAAAAAGAAAAATATAAATGGAATGAAGGATAGCAAGAAATTAAGCCCGCAAGAAATCCAAAAAAACATATGAAGAATCTGGATCATGGTAGTTAGGAAACTATCCTAATTAGAGCTCTTAATCTTTTAACCAAGTAGATCTATCGATAAAGAACTGGATCTTTACCAACATCAGATCTAAAAAAAAGTAAGAAAAAAAATCAAAGATCAGTTGAGAAGGAACAAAGGTCCTTGTCAACATTTGATCTATAGAATAATAAATCACTCTTTTTCTCTCTCTATATGATAGATAAAAATCATGGAGGAGATAGATCTTTTTTTGATGGAATAGACTTATGTAGGTAGATGGTGAAGACGAATCAGGATCGTAGGAACACTGAATCTCAAGAAAATGAAGATTAAAGAGATAGAAAAAGGTGGGCCTCACACTCTCCCCTCATGGGGCAATTTTGGATCTCACACCCTCTCCCTCTCGGAGTGACCAACATAAGTGTTTGTTGGAATTGTAAATTGATTGATTCATTCATTCATTATCTCCTTCATGAAAGATACATGGGTTTATATAGGATCCTAGGGGTCCTATTTCTTTAGAAATCCTATTTTCTTTACAAAGAAAAATCAACCCTCCCAACAAAAAAGTAAAACATTATGTATGGTTTTCAAATACAATAATATATCATATCTATCTTTTATGAAACCATAGGGAAGAAATCAGCCTTTTAACAAAATAAGTAAGAAATTAAGAACTCTTAAAAAATCCTAGGAAAGAAAAGAAACTTCATGTGGGTGCTTGATTCCTGGCACAACTTGGCATGAGGATCCTTGGGCATGGCACATGCTGGCGTGTGTATTTCCTCCCTGGGCGTGTGGAGGGTGGTGGCTCCAAAGATGACGTGGACCAAGCTTGCTTCTTTATGATAGTCTCTTTCCAAATAAGGCTCAATCCAAAATAAATCCAAGTATGGTCCTATGGATCCAAAACTAAATGCATCAAAAGAACTAATTGATTAAATCGAAAGGACTAGAACAAAATAACTAAAGTAGAGTTATTTTGATATGGCTTCTTCAATCTAAATTGAATCTAAGTTATGTTGCCAACTTCTATTGGCTCTGGTGTCTGCACCACTACCAATTCATATAAAATAATGAGAGAACCTTTAAACTAAAGTCTAAGTCTTTAGGATAATTGATTCATATACTAATTAGATTTGGTTTTTCTTATTATGCAGAAATGGCCACTAACCAATCGCTCCGATCATTATTAGATAATGATAAATTAATGGCATCCAACTATGATAGCTGATATCATAAATTGAAAATCATTCTAGAGCATTAGCAGATCCTTTATGTCGTAACAGATCCTACACCTGAGGAGCCAGCTTTGAACACTAGAGGAGTGGTTCGAGACACTTATCAGAAGTGGCTCAATGATCATACTACTGATTGGTGTATAATGCTGGTGGCAATGAATGATGAGTTTAGCCATAGGTTTAAAAATGCCCAGCCATAGGAGTTGCTTGAAATATTGAATGACTCCTTTGGCACGCCTGACGACATTGAAAGGCACAAAACAAGTTATGCTATTTTCAACGCTAAATTGAGAGATGGGACCTCAATCATCGATCGTGTATTGTACATGATCGAGATGATCGAGTGCCTTAGAAAGCTGGGCTTTTCCCTACACAAGCAGCTCGATCAGGATGCGATCCTTAATACCTTGCCTAAGTCCTTCCTTCCCTTCCTAACTCATTACAGAATGACAAAGCCTGCAGTCAACTACCATGGATTGTTGGGTTGCTGCAGAACTTTGAGAAAGATCACCAACTCCATAAGAAGATGGTAAATATAGTGGAAGGGTCTTCTTTTGATCATCGACCCTTTAAGAAAGGAAAGAAGAAATTAGAAGAAGAAGAACAAGAGGGTGCAGCCAAATGGCAGGATGACTACACAGGATCAGACCAAGAAGTGTGAGGATTTATGGTGCTCCCAAGCCTTGGGAGGCCATGGGAGGAGTTAGGGGGTTGGCTCTGAGGATTTCAGGGGCTTGGTTGTTGCTTTAGAGATCTGAGATTCAAAGTGAAGTAAGGAACCAAAGCTGAAAAATCAAGACTACAGAAAGAAGATTTTTTGTAGGTTAGCCGGCTCAGTCCAAAACTAGGTTGGCTAAGTCTCAGTGCATATACAAAATAAAGAGCTACACATTCATGATTGCTAGCACAGCATAGAACTAGGTTGGCTCAGTTTAGACTGAGTCGACCCAGTGGAACATAGCTTGCTCAGTCGTGAGACTGAGCCAGATCAATGCACGGGTAGAGTTATGCGAGGGTCTATTTTGGGCTAGGGTCTGCATTGATCCTAGGGGTCTTAAGGCCTAGTTTGAGAGGTATTAAGAGGGCTAATTTATGTATGGGTCGGGTCTAGATCTAGAGGATGAGAGCATGGGAGACATGGGTGTACATGGGCTCCGTGAGTGCTTTCATGTATTGGATGAGTCGGAGAGTTTTTTGGTTGGGCCTAATGGCTATGTATAAATACATAGGTTGTATTAGGATTTTATAATGCTGTGAATGCTATGGAATACAGACTTTTTCTTCCTCAATTCTCTCTTCTTCTCTTCTCTCTAGTGTAGTTGCCCTAGGTTCTTGAAGAAGCCTTAGAGAGAGGGGGCACATCCCTCAAGCCCAAGGAGGGAGGTGCCCCAGCATAGATCTAGGTGTTGGATTTATGGTTTGCTACCCATAGAGAACATCATAGGTTCCTTCAGGTCCATGCTAAAGATTAGGAACTTTCACAACATAGTATTAGGGCTTGTGATGTCAAGGATGATTGACATTCAAGCGATATCATGGGTCTACAATTTGATATCAGAGCTAGGTGATGCTTGGGATGTAGTGGATGGTAATATGGTATCAGAGCTAGATTTCATAGCCTAATGGTGCATGGAAGGAAAGAAGAAGTCATACAAGGTGAAATAAAAAATCTACATAGGGATTCCATGGTATGTCTCAAATATACCTTATTGTTGCTGTGGTTTGGCCAACCGGGAGTAGCGGGTTGAAGGTGGAGGTTGAGAGGTTTAACGAAAAGAGATTTTCTCAGGGTGAAAGAATTTGGTGCATGATTTGTTGATCGGTCTTGGTGGAAAGGCCAAGGTGTATGACGGTTATGTGACAAGCAGGGAGCGCTGGAGTATTGCAGTAACACTTCCCTGAAGATGCAAGGCTGAGAGAGGCTTGATGATGCAGCAGCCAAGGAAGGTATCTTGGCAGAGAGCATTAGGATTCTCTAGGAAGATGGGCAGTGTAGGACTGCTGAAGAGAGGTTTTTCAAGGGGTAATGATCGAAGGAAGGCTGAAGAAGTGACTATACATCCTTCGATATTAGGAAGGTGGGAAAGTAGTCGGAGATGTATTCAGCAGTTCAACCAGAGCATGGATTTATGGAGTGTTGGGAGTGATGGAGATGGATGATCCATGGAAGTCTAGCAGGTCAAGGCTAGATGGCTATAGAGCAGCATAGAGATGAGTTAGGGAGTGCTGGAGTGCTGCAGTAGTGCTTCTCTAAAGGCACGGGACTGAGAGAGGCTCAGTGGTGCAGTAGCCGAGGAGTGTATCTCAATAGAGAGTATCTATGGTATCTTAGTGAGACTGGGTGCAAGTCTCAGAGAGAGCTGGGGGTCTCAGGGAGCGCTAGAGGCATCTAGCAGTCGAGAGTATCATGGATCAGATTTTTTCTACAGAAGCACCAGGAAGAGTTGTGGTTTAGGTGGAGGATGGTTCTCTAGGTGCAACTGAAGTGATGGCTAGTGTAGGGGTAGAAGAGAAGGACTAGGATGAAATTTTCTATAGTTCAATCATTGGATTCAGAAGAGTTGGATGAGCTCTTGGATTTTGGAGGTGCCCATGGGTTGCAGAGGTATCCGAAATAGCTTCAAAGGGGTTCGCAAAGTGTGGAGGGTTTGAAGGGACAGGGATGGTGTTCGAGATGCAGCGGCAAGCTCAGCAGTGCAGCATAGAGTGGTTGGCCTCGAGGGACTCGATGATAGAGTCGGCTTCTATGACATCAGATGGACTTTGGATATAGGTGGAGCTCTAGAAAGGTGGCTTCATAATTGAAGAGAAAATTTGACATGAGTTCAAAGCAGCGGCGATGCACAGTTCCAGGTGGAGTGGCATGTGCAGATGATAGGCATAGCTCTGAGGAGATCGTGTCAGGTGGTATAGCATGTCCTGGTGCAGAAATGCTATAGGTTCTCTAGGAAAGTTTAGAGAAAGTGATGTAGCTGCTAAGTAGAAGGGATCCTATAATTCCAGGATGGTGCCAAGAAGCAAGCACAGATCTTCAGTGATGGAGGCGGTCATCCCAAAGGCTTCAAGGCTGCATAATAGATGAAGAGGATAGGTGGAGGCGATGTTTGCACAAGTGCTATTGAGTGTGTAGGGATAGTGTGATCGTGCAGGACGGCATTATCGAGGGGTTTGCCAAGGCTTGGGAGCACCAAGATGGAGATTGTGAGGATTTATGGTGCTCCCAAGCCTTGGGAGGCCATGGGAGGAGTTAAGGGATTGGCTCTAGGGATTCTAGGGGTTTGGTTGGTGCTTCGAAGATCTGCGATTCAAGGTCAAGCAAGGAACCAAAGCTAGAGAATTAAGACTGCAAAAAGGAGATTTTCTACATGTTAGTTAGCTCAATCCAAAACTGAGTCGACTAAGTCTCAGTACACAGGCAAAATAGAGAGCTGCACATTTGGGACTGCTGGCACAGCATAGAACTAGGCCGGCTCAGTTTTAGACTGAGCCGACCCAGTGAAACTTAGCCGGCTCAGTGCTGAGACTAAGCCAACTTAGTGCGCGGGCAGAGTTATGCAAGGATCTATTTTGGGCTAGGGTCTGGGTTGATCCTAGGGGTCTTAAGGCCTAGTTTGAGAGGTCTTAAGGGGCTTAATTCATGTATGGGTCGAGCCTAGATCCGGAGAATGAGAGCATGGGAGACATGGGTGTACATGGACTTGGTGAGTGCTTTCATATATTGGGTTAGTTGGAAAGTTTTTTGGTTGGGCCTAATGGCTATGTATAAATACATAGATTGTATTAGGGTTTCATAATGCTGTAAATGTTGTGGAATATGGACCTTTCCTCCCTCAATTCTCTTTTTTTCTCTGCTCTTTAGTGTAGTTGCCCTAGGTTCTTGAAGAAGCCCTAGAGAGAGGGGGCACCTTCCTCAAGCCCAAGGAGGGAGGTGCCCTAGCATAGATCTAAGTGTTGGATCTATGATTTCTGCCCATAGAGAATGTTATAGATTCCTTCAGGTCCGTGCTGAAGATTAGAAACTTTCGCAACATAATATCGGTGCTTGTGATGTTAAGGATGATTGGCGTTCGAGCGATATCATGGGTCTATAATTTGATATCAGAGCTAGATGATGCCTGGGATGTTATGGACGGCAATAAGAAGTGCAAGCCCAGTCAGAGCCAGGCAGAGTTCTTCTCTAAGAAGCAGGGGCACTGAAAGAGGAACTATCATCTGTACACTACCTCCCTGGACCCGAACAGGTCAAGAAGGAAGCAAGTGGTTGCTGGGCAAGGTAATTATATGATAACACCTTGCAATTTTTTCTTATTTGATTCTACTGCCTGGGTATTAGATACTGAAAGCCCTTATCATATTTATAATTCTATGCAGGACTTGCAGATCAGTAGGAGATTTGATTAAGGTGAGAGATTCCTAAATGTTGGAGATGGAAGACAAGTTTCAATTCTAGCTTTAGGAATCATGAATCTTGTAATCAATTCAAATAAAGTTATTCTTAATAAATGTCATTTTTGTCTAACTTTCTTATTGAATGTCATTTCTGTAGGCCTTTTGGTCATGAATGATTTTGAAATATCAATAAAAGAAAAATTTTGTAATGTCATTTTGAATGGTGTTACAATTTTTATTTGATAATTGAATAATAAAATTTATTTACTTTCTATGCCTGTTAATGTGGTTCAATCCTTTGGTAAACATCCTAGAATCAGTGATGCTTCTAATGTACCTTTCGCACTATAGGCTAGGTCATATTAACAAGAATAGAATTAATAGGTTAACTCAAGAAGAAATTCTTGAGATTAGTGATTGTGAATCATTTCCAACCTGTGAGTTCTATTTTCTTGGTAAGATGACCAAGTCACTTTTTACTAAAAAAGATGAACGAGACACTGAACTCCTAAGTCAAGTACATTCGGATGTATGTGGTCCTATAAGCTCAAGTGCTAGAAGTGGATACTTCTACTTCATAACCTTCACAGATGATCTATCGAGATATGGGTACATCTATTTAATGAAGAATAAATCAAAGTCATTTGAAATGTTCAGACTATTTTGAAATGAGGTAGAAAAGCAAATTGGGAAGAGTATTAAAACACTTCAATCTGACCGAGGGGGTGAATATCTTTCTAATGAGTTTCTAATGTATCTTGGAGAGAACAGGATTCTCTCCCAATGGATCCCTCCTGGAACACCACAACATAATGGTGTGTCTAAAAGGAGAAATTGGACCATGTTGGACATGGTTCGATCCATGATGGGATTTGCTGATTTGTCGATCTTTCTATGGGGATATGCGCTCGAGTCAGCTTGTTACATTCTAAATAGGATTCTGAGTAAATCTATTAATAAAACACCATATGAGATATGGACAGGGCGTAAGCCAGTGCTTTCACTTCTTAGGATTTGGGGGTGTTCGGCTTATGTCAAATATTTGATGACGGACAAGCTTGGACCTAGGTCTGATAAGTGTAATTTTATAGGTTATCCAAAAAAAATCAAAGGGTACTACTTCTACCTTACTGATGAGCAAAAAGTATTTATCAGCCTTAAGGCAGTCTTTTTAAAAAAGGAGTTCCTTGGTGAAGGAACTAATGCCTCTAAGGTCGAACTTGATGAAGTACGATAGGTAAAAGAATAGACACAAGTTGTAGAACCTGAGCTGGATCTGATTAGATCAGACCTAGAACCCATTGTAGATGCACGCTTAAGGTGATCTGGTAGATTGCCATGTCAACCAGATAGATACTATGATTTTTTGGTCAGAAATGGAGATCCTATCGAACTCGATGAGAACGATCAGGATCCGATCATCTATATGGATGCAATGCAGAGATCCGACTCTAAGAAATGGCTTGAGGCCATGAAATTCGAATTGGAATCTATGAAGGTCAACGATGTATGGACATTGGTTGACCCATCCAAAGCGATAAAATCCATATGGTGTAAGTGGGTTTTTAAAAGATAAAGGGGCACAGACGAAAAGGTGGAGACCTATAAAGCCTATTTGATTGCCAAGGGGTATCGACAATGTTATGATACTGACTATGACGAGATATTTTCTCCTATGGCAATGCGCAAATCCATTCGAATTATGCTTGCTATCACTACCCATCTAGATTATGAAATTTGGTAGATGGATGTGAAAATGGCTTTCCTAAATGGAGAGCTGGATGAAGAGGTGTATATGATACAGTCTGAAGGATTCACATCCATAGATGAGTCAAAGGTGGGTAAGCTTCAAAGGTTAATTTATGGATTGAAGTAGGCATCTCGGAGCTGGAACATATGCTTTGATAAAATAATCAAAACGTATGGCTTCGTTAAGAATGAAGAGGATCCTTGCATATACAAATGGGCAAATGGTTCAGTAATAGTATACCTAGTATTATATATGAATGACATTGTCTTAATCGGGAATGATGTCCCTGCATTGCAAGGAATAAAGATTTGGTTGTCATCACATTTCTCCAAGAAAGATCTGGGAGAAGCTTTCTACATCCTAACGATAAAGATCTATAGAGATAGATCTAAAAGATTACTTGGATTATCCCAGTCTATGTACATTGATACTATGCTGAAATGGTTCAGAATGGAGAATTCCAAGAAATGCTATCTACCGATAGGCCATGGAATTTCTCTTTCAAAGAGGGATAGTCTGACAATACCTCTAGAAAGAGAGCGTATGAGTAGAATACTATATGCTTCGGCAATGGATTCTATCATGTACGCCATGACATGTACACAACCAGATGTGGCATACTCACAAGGGGTAGTGAGTAGATACCAATCTAATCTAGGGGAGAACCACTAGAAGGTTGTTAAAACTATCCTGAAGTATTTGAGAAATACTAAAGATTAGTGGCTTATATATGGTGAAATAGACTTGAAACTTATGGGGTTCACAGACTCCAGTTTTTCGTCTGATTATAATGATAGCAAGAGTGTGTTGGGATATATATTCACCCTTAATGGTGGGGCCATCTACTTGAAGAGTTTCAAGTAGCACACTATGGCCGATTCAGTTTGTGAGGTAGAGTATGTCGCTGCATCAAATGCTGCCAAAGAAGCGGTGTGGCTGAGAAAATTCATCATCAAGCTTAGAGTAGCATCCTCCCTTGATGGTCTAGTTCTGCTCTATTACGATAGCTCTGAAGCCATTGATCAGGTGAAGGAACCTAAGGCACACCAGGGGACGAAGCATATTCTGCACCACTTCCACCTTGTCTGAGAAATTGTAGATCGAGGTGATGTCGATCTTTAGAAGATCGATGGAAAGGAGAACCTGGCCGGCTTACTCACTAAAGCTATTATGGTGAAGGAGTTCAACAGCTTCAAGTCAAAGATAGGTATTATATACTGTACCGATTGGCTTTAGTCCAAGTGGGAGATTGTTGAAAATATATTTCAAAGTCAATCATCAGCCTGTTGATGGTTGGACTATGCATTTGTAATTGTATATGAATTATAAATTAATAAAAATTATTTTGGTATTTTTTATCACAAAATCTATTGTCTTCTAATGAACTCCTGTGTTGTGATGAAGTCCTTAGGACTATCTAGATCCGACAAAGAAGGATTTGTTGTTTAGTCCTTAAATTGTTCATGACCAAAAGATACGTTGTTACTTAGGACGACAACATTTATCGAGTATAGATCGTTGTGTGTTATATAGGTTGGTTGTCCTTATAACGAAGAAATGTTGAGACACTGGTATGGCAGGCAAGTGAGATGTATGGGTACATCTGCACTGAACGTGACCAACTCTGGAGCTTTTCTTCTACCAAGATTAGCCCTAAAGGATATGGGTATAAGTGTCCCTTAGACCTGAGACCACCATGGTGACTTGCAAGCAACTCACTATACTTAGGTGTCGGAATACCTGAATTTTTAATTTAGTGATGGAAGGCTACTAGGTGCAGTCAAGTACTTGGCTTGTCGGTGTGTGAGTCAAGATGGGATTGATCCCTCCAAGTGTAGGAGCAAGTGCATCGCTATATTTTAATTTAGCAAATCCTCGGTCGAGATAGTTCATATGATGGATGCTAAATTTTGAAATACACTATGAATGAATTTTAGTATTGATAGTAAACCCTAAATCATCCTTTGAGCATCGAGGTCAAGGGGGTGAATTATACGGTAACCATATTCCATAGGTACGTCATTGTTGCATTGCGACTTATCGACCTATCGGAACGTCGGGTACCATTGCTAGATGACCATATCGATTGGTACAAAAAATTGATTTCTATGCTACCGACCTAGGATTCGAACCTATCGGGTCATATGCATAAGGAGTTCCTACCTGATCTGATGGCTGATCATGAGTCCTGATGACCTAGGACACTATGGTCAAGAGTCCCACTAGATTGGGACTCTATGACCAAGAGTCCCAATGGACTAGAACTCTGAGTCCTACTCATCTAGGACTCTCTGATCAAGAGTCTTACTAGTCTGGGACTCTATGATCATGAGTTTGATTCATTTGGGACACTGGATTCAAGAGTCCCTCTGGTTTGGAACTCTTCAACAGCTTCATGTTGATGGACTCTGTTGCCCCGACATCCACCCGATTGGGACTCTATGTTTATTGAATAATTAATTAGCAAATTGATTATTGATTAACTTAATTTGATTGTGCAATGGGGATTTGATCAAGTTTGATCAAATTGGATTCGATTGGGTTTGACCCAATCAGGTCATGAGTTGACCTAATCACTATGGGAGATTTGACCCTAATTTAATCAAGGGCTGGATCAAATTAATTTCTAATTTAATTAGAAATTTAATAAGTTGGTTAAGCCTAATTTAGTTAGATTTGACCTGGTCTTATTGGGTCTTGAATAATTGGTTTAGTGGAAACTAATTTTGAAAAGTCAAAGGAGGTTTGAACTTTCAACTCCCTACGCCTACAATATTTGACCAACCATTGACCCACGCCCCTCTTTATTTTATGTGAATTTTTCTTCACACCTAGATACCTTCTATGCTCCTTATCTCTTATGACTTTAACCTAGTCCAATGGTTGGACTGGTCAAATAATTTGAATTTTCAATTCAATGTAGAAGTTGAAACTTCTCAACTCCCTCTCGTTCTTATCCTTTTCCCATGCCTACTTTGATTTTACTTCATGCAATTTTTTGTGCATTCTCAAAGTGGACATGCAGAAGGAGAGTCCTTCTGTGCATCAAATACTCTGATATGGGCATTGGATAGGGATAAGAAAATTTTTGAATTTGATGTTGGTTGGGAGGTTGAAAAAAGTTTAACCTCCGACCCTTATCACTTTCCATGCACCTTTCCCATGGTATTCACGTTAATAAATTATGATAAAAAATTAATTAATTAGATTGATTAATTTTTTATTGTATTTTAGCTATTTTCAAAAAAATTTTCGAAAGTAGCATTGCAAACCCTGCACTGCTTCCTTCAGATAGGGCCTCTTCCCTCATTTCATCTTAATTTAACGAGGCCTTCAACTTTACTCACGTTAGGACGAGGTTCTCCTTCTATTCTTAATGGACTATAGGGGCACATTAGGGCCATTGGTAGGGCCTCTGCCCTCATCTCATCTTAATTTAATGAGGCCTTCGATTTTGCTCACGTTAGGATGAGGTTCTCCTCCTGTTCCTAACGAGCTATAGGGGCACATTAGGGCTGTTGGTAGGGCCTCTCCCCTTATCTTATCTTAATTTAATGAGGCCTTCAACTTTGCTCATGTTAGGACAAGGTTCTCCTCCTGTTCCTAACGGGCTGTAGGGGCACATTAGAATCATTGGTAGGGCCTCTCCCCTTATCTCATCTTAATTTAATGAGGCCTTCAACATTGCTAACGTTAGGATGAGGCTCTCCTTCTATTCCTAATGGGCCACTTTAGATTGCTCCAGAGAGTTATTTATCATCATGTAATTTTTGCACCAAGAAGTAATGATGTTAAAATAGAAAAGTTTTATTAAAGAAAAATTACTGATAGTATATTCTTAGGTTTTTTAAATTCTAAGGCCACAGGAGTGTTGCTCCTCCGAGCTCCTTCAAGCGATGAGTTCTGGGCCGGATGACCTCCTCTACTTTATACGGACCTTTCAAATTTAGGATGAGCTTTCCTTGATTTTAAGGTTGCAAAATGGATGCTCGTCAGAGCACCAAGTCCCCCATCCTGAATGCTTTGCCTTTTACTTTGGAATTATAGTATCTGGCTACTCTTCGTCTATAGGCTGCCATCCAAACTTAGGCTTTTTCTCTGTTTTCCTTTAGTAGATCAAGATTGACTCTGAAGTCTTATGAGTTACGCTGCTCATTGAAAGTCATGACCTATGCTGACAAAAGTTTAAGCTCGATTGGGATGACTGTCTCTATTCCAATGGCCAAGGCGAACGGTGTTTCCCCAATCGGTAGCTTTTAAGTAGTTCGGTACGTCCAGAGGATGTGGTAGAGTTCGTCCGTCCAAGTCCCCCTTGCTCTTTCAAGCGTTACCTTAATGCCCTACAGTAAAATTCTATAACTCACCTCTGCTTCACCATTTGCCTACGGATGGGCCACTAACGTGAAGTGATGAGAGATGTTTAGATCTTCACAGAACTCAGCGAACCTCACCCTAGTGAACTGTCACCCATTATCCATTATGAGAGTTTGGGGCAGACCAAACTGATAGATAATTGACTTCCAGATGATGTTCTGTACCTTAGCTTTTGCAATTTTTGCTACTGTATTGGCCTCGACCTATTTGGTAAAGTAGTCAATCGCAATCAGGAGGTACTTCCATTACTCGGATGTCATTGAAAAGGGGTCAAGTATATCCATTCCCCACTGAATGAATGGCCAAGGTGCGCTTAGGAAGTAAGCTTAAAGGTCAGCTATCTTTGTATGTTTGCATTTCTCTGACAGGGGTCACATTTCTTGACATACTCTATAGAGTCATATTACAAGGTCGGCTAATAGTATCCCTACTGAAGTAGTCTTTATGACAAAGATCTGGCTCCTATTTGACTTTCGCAAATTTTCTCATGCACTTTCCATAATACGAAGTCAATCTCTGAAGGTCGGAGACATCTCAAGAGAGGTAGAGAATATGACCTTTTATACTGCTTGCCTTCATACAGAACATACCAAGAAGCTTGATTCTTGAGTTTTCGAGCTTCTTTCGGATCATGGGGAAGAACTCCATCCTTAAGGTAGGCAACTAGCGGGTCGATCCAACTCGGCTCATGCTGAACCTGCATAACAGGCTGCAACTCCTCTGAGCTTGGGCACTTTAGAATTTCAAAAGATTCTTCTTTAGGTAGTTCGGCTGGGGCTAAAGTGGCCAATTTAGAAAGAAGATTGGCTCTCATATTTTCTACCCTCGAAATCCATTGAATGCTAAAACTATTGAAAGTCGAAGTTAAGTTCTTTACTTTCTCAAGATATTTCATCATGCTTTCCTCCCAGGCTTCATAGCTGTCGCTAACCTGTTCGACCACCAACTGGGAATCACTGAAAACTTGGAGCCAGTCTGCCTCCAACTCTTTTGCTATTTTCAACCCAATGATTAGAGCTTCATATTCGGCCCAATTATTAGTTGTAGGAAATTTGAAGCATAGCGCATATTGGTGATGACTCCCTTGGAGTTAACCAGGATCAATCCCGTGCCTGCTCTAGCAGCGTTGGATGAACCATTCATGTATAGGGTCCAAAAACCTTCAAAAAGGTTGGTACTCTCTTTGGGGGGGCTCGGTTGTGACCACGAGATGTCGGTTTTGTTCTGTTCAAGCTCGGCTTCATCTGGGATGGTGCATTCCACTATAAAATCTACTAATATCTGGGCTTCGATCGACGGTCGAGGTCGATTGTTGATGTCAAATTTTGTAAACTCGATTGCTCATTTTGCGATTCTTTCGGAGGCATCCGTTCGATGAAGAATTGCTTTAATTGGTTGATCCATGAGGATAGTCATGGTGTACCCCTGAAAGTAAGGTTGGAGTCTCCTGGTAGTAATTAAAAGAGAGTAAGTCAATTTTTCTAACTTAGAGTACCTGGTCTCTGCATCCCTCAGGACTCAGCTTATGTAGTAGACCGATCGCTACACTTTCATTTTCTCTTTGACTAGGATTGCTGCCAAGGCTGCTAGGGAGACTGCTAGATACAAGAATAATTCTTCTTTGGGCTCAGGCTTTGCCAGCAGTGGGGGTGAGCCAAGGTAGTTTTTAAGCTCCTTGAATGCCTGTTGGCATCCTACCATCCAGCAAAAGCTCTTTTGTTACTTGAGAATTTGAAAGAAGGGCATGCATCGTTTGGCCGATCTTGAGATAAAGTATTTAGAGATGTCACTTTTTTAGTCAAGTGCTAAATTTTTTTAATCATTTTTGGAGTGCTCATCTCCTAAATCGCCCAAATTTTCTCCAAATTCACCTCAATCACGTGTCTTGACACCATAAATCCTAAAAACTTCTCTGATGTCACACCAAAGGCACACTTAGTCAGGTTTAGATTCATCTTATACTTTTTAAGTACACTGAAGATCTCTTCGAGGTTGGTGATGTAATTTATTGAAGCTCAGCACTTGACGAGCATGTCATCCACATACACCTTCATGTTTCGACCAATCTATTTTCTAAAGATTTTGTTGATCAGGCACTGGGATGTTGCTCCTGCATTCTTGAGTCTAAAAGGCATAACCCTATAATAGTAAAGACCTTGGTTAGTAATAAAAGCGATTTTGTATTCATCCTCTAGTGCCATCCGGATTTGGTTATAGCCAAAAAAGGCATCCATGAAGGTGAGAAGCTTATGGCTCAAGGTTGCATCGATCAGTTGATCAATCCTGGGCATGGGGTAGCTATCTTTTAGGCAAGCTTTGTTCAGCGTTTTGAAGTCTATACACATCCTGCACTTGCCGTTTGTCTTTTTGATGAGCACCATGTTTTGAGACCCACCTCGGATAGTTAACTGTTTGGATGAATCCGATCTTGAGGAACTTGTCAACTTCTTCTACAATTGCTTTCTGCCTCTCTAGAGCATGGCTATGCATCTTCTCTTTTACTAGCCAACACATGGGATCAGCAGCCAGCCGATGTTTCATGACCTCAGCATCAATCCCCAGTATATCCTTTGGGACCTAAGCAAAGACGTCCGTGTTTCTCCGAAGGAAGGTAATGAGTTGCTCTCGAACCTCATCCCCTAAGTTGGAGCCGATCTACATAGTGTGCTCCGCATTTTCGTCATTTAATGGGATGAAAATGAGGTCTTCCATTGGCTCTCCTCACTCCTCCGTAAGGTCATCGCAGACATCTAGTCCATCAATAAAGCAAAGGTCGGGCTGGATATTTTTCTGTAGGGCCATGGAGTAACAGTGCCTCACCACGATCTGGTGTCCTCTGATCTCTCCGATCCCGTAGCTTGTTAGAAACTTCACCTTTAAATAATATATTGACACTACTGCCCGAATTGCATTTGGATCAAGTCGGTCGAGGATCGCGTTATAAGTCGATGGGGTTTTCATTACCAGAAAGTCCACCTATGCCCTGGACTACCTTGGATATTGTCCTGCAGCCACAACCAAAGTTATTATGCCCTAAACCAATACCACATCACCGATAAAGCCCACTAATGGGGAGATTATCGGCCCCAACCGACCATCAGGTATAGATATTTTGGAGAAAGCATCATAAAATAAGATATCTACCAAACTTTCATTATCAACAACGATGCAGCATACATCATAGTCTATGATATTTAAAGCAATTACAATCACATCATTATATGGGAACTGTAGCCCCTAGGTATCCTCATTGATGAAAGCAATGGGCTCCTTAGTTCTCCACCTCTTCTCGAGCTCTGCTGGTCCACTAGCCTCCCCTCATTGAGGTCCCCTAGAGCTGTTGTTGATGATGCCGAGGGGTAACCGATCTGCCTGCCACTCCTCCCCCCTCGATGGCTCAAGTTGCAGTAGTGCCCTTGGTCGATCGTCTCCTCCTTCGGGCCGACGCCGTAGGAATTGGCCGAGCCTACCTCGCCTGATGAGCTTCTCGATCTCATCTTGGAGCTGGATACATTCTTCTATATCGTGATCCTGATCATGATGATAGAGATAGTATTTGTTGGGACTGCACTTGCTGGGGTGAGAGTGCATCCTCTCTGGTCTAGGTAGTTGCTCCTTGATCTCCATTAATACTTATATTTTTGGAGCATTGAGGGAGGCATAGTTATCGAACCTTCGGATGGGGGATCCCCATCGCGCCTTTCTGTCAGGGCTTCCCTGGTTTCGAGCTCGAGGAGGGGTTCAAGCTGGCTTGCGCTTAGGGGGAGTTCAAAAATGCTGTCGAACCTCGTTCGGCTTCTCTTTTAGATACGGGCCTATTTGGCTCGCCCATTCATCATTCTTCTATAGCTTCATTATCTGTATCCTTGAATGCTTCTTCTGCTCGGGCATAGCCTTCAGCCCAAGCTAACATATCAGCAAAATCCCTAGGGTACTTCTTCTCCAGGAAGAACAGCAGATTATTCTTCTGAGGGCCGCCTTTTAGTGCGGCCACAAAATCTCGACGAGGGCGTCGACTGCTGAAGAAATTAATCGTGAACTGATGGCTCATTTGATCAAAGAAAAATATGGTATCCAGCTTAAGCGTCGAATATCAATTTCTGAATGCTTCCTTCAAAGTGGATGGGAAGGCTCGGTAGAGGATGGTGTTTGGTGCACCATGGAGCAACATCATTGTCCAAAAGGCTTTCAAGTGGTCAACCAGATCGGTAGTCCCATCGTAGCTCTCGAGTTGAGGGAGCTTAAAGTTCGATGGGATAGGTTCCTACATGATGCGGTGAGAGAAAAGAGGGTTAGTACATATATCAATACCATGGTAGGGTGAACACGGTGGAGTTTTTTGATCCATCGATTCATCTCTTGTAGTTTCTGATCCAGGAGATCCTCTTGATCATGGGTCTCCAAGGTCTTTTGACTAAACGAGGGCAAAGTCCCCCAGGAGTAGAGTCATGATCAGAGCAGGGGCTCTTAACTCTCTACTTTTCTTTTTTGGAGGTCACCAGCTAGCTAGCCCAAGTCGGTCATCCCCAGATCGAATCATGGGGCTCCGGAGAAGCCTGCTTCGATCGAATTAGTGCTGCTGGCTACTGCTACTGCATAGCCTGTACTGCTTCCATGAGATTGCGAACTTGCTGGACTTGCAGGTTGAACTACTCCGTATCCACCATTATTGTAGGTGGAGCTTGAGTTGCTGGGGATGAAACAGGGGCAGGCAGATCTAGATGGGATCTGATCGTGGAGGTCATTGACCGTTGGGTTGAAGCTTTCTTGAGAAGCATCCTTTTTGGGAAGGAGGATTCTGGAGGAGAAGAAGTAGAGATTTCTACTGAGCACTCCTTTAAGAACAAAAAAACCTCAAAAGGTAGAGAAGGCCCTCCTTCTAGCGTCAATCTTGTTGGTGCGAAATCTAGTTATCATCGGAGAAGTACTAGAGTTGGAGAAGATGGGGTCACCATTGGTGATCTATAAAATAAGTCTCGTCTAGAGCCTGGGGTAGTGGCTCCGATAAGATCCTCCGATGATCAAGTCAGCTCTTTTGGCCAACAGAAATGGAGTGCTCAGTCAATAAAGTTGTAGAGTTTCAAAAAGAAGAAGAGAGCATGAAGAAAATATATTTGAAGGGTCCCTTTTATAGCCTTGGAGCTTGTAACAAACTGATAGTAACCGCCACAATCGCTTGGTAGTGGGCCATTGTGGGCCACATGGTGTTTGTTATGGAGGATGGTGTCCATTGTCGTAACGTGCTAATCTATTGTAGACCTAACAACTGAAGTTCGGATGGGGTGGTTGCAGGCGATGAAGGGCTCTTAGACGATGTTGTTCTGAAGAAGTTTGGAGGTTCTCAAGATTGACCATGCGTTGGCTTCTATTCACTATGTTGAAGGTGTGCACTGTGGTCCTTTCAGGTGGCTAGAAGAAATTCAGCAAGGAAAGAAGTCCGATAGGGGTTTGATCGATGAAGAGGCTCGGAAGATGTCCAATCGAAAGGAGTCTGGCTGTGAGGGATCCACCTGGATCAAGTATTGATCGATGGCCACAACAAGCAACCACGACTGAAACATTGGTGCCTCTGTTGTTCCTTTGAGGTTCGGCCATTTCTAGGGTTGCTCACTGGTGAATAATGATAAAGTGCTGAAGTTCATCTAGGGATAGTTCGAAAGATGTTTGACTGCTGGAGAAGTCCCGCGGAAGAAGATCGACTGAATGGGATGTGCAGGAGCTGGGGATTTAGCCGATTCTATGGGGCAAAAGCATTAACTATTCGAGTTCAACTGGAGATGGAATCCACAATGCTCCATTGAATCTAAAATCGATCATCCCAGCCAATCGAATTATCTGACTACAGCATCGAAGGTCGACCATCTCAAAATGATTCAAAGTCCGAATACTCCCATGGGTTGATGTTCAGTTGTCATAGTTGCAACCGGACGAAACTGATCAAGAGTCGGAGTCTTGGCCAAACTTTGGCAAGCATGGATTTATCCCCAATAGAGATGATTTCTTCTACTTTAGCTTTATCTACCTCGATTCATTTCTCAGATACAACGTGTTTGAGTATGATTTCTTTACGAACCATGAAATGGCTCTTTTCCCTACTTAACACCAAATTCATCTACAGACAATATTTAAGAACCTTTGAAAGATTTTGGAGATATTCATTAAATGTGGCCTCAAATACCAAAAAGTCATCCATGAATACTTCTAGAAATTTATCAACCATATCCAAAAAGATTGATAAGATGCATCATTGAAACATGACTGGTGCATTGCACAGCCCAAAAGGCATCTGACGAAAGACAAAAGTACTATAAGGGCAGGTAAAGGTGGTTTCCTCTTGATCTTCTAGAAAAATAGGTTCCTGATTGTATCATGAATATCCATCCAGGAAGCAGAAGTAACTCTGACCGACTAACCATTTTAGGATTTGATCAATGAAGGGCAATGGAAAGTGGTCTTTCCTTGTTATGGTATTGAGTCACCTATAGTCCACACATACTCACCAACTAGTTATTGTACGAGTAGGTAACAACCCATCTCTTTCATTTTCTACCATAGTGATACCAGACTTCTTTAGTACCACTTGGGTCGGGCTAATCCATTTGCTATCTGATATTGGATAGATAATGCCTGCATCTAACCATTTCACTACTTTCTTTGTGACTACCTCGCACATATTCGGATTTAGTCTACTTTGCATGTCTCTATAAGGTTTGGTGTCTGCCTCGCAATAAATGTGATGCATGCAAATGGAGGGGTCAATGCCTTTCAAGTCAGCAATTATCCACCCAATAGCTTTTTTGTTCTCTTTTAGCACACCTACGAGTTGGGCTTCCTAGTCATGGGTTAGGCTTGATGCAATAATCATTGGGAGAGTGTCATTGGGTCCTAAGAATGCATACTTCAACATGGCCAAAAGTGGCTTCAATTCTAGCATAGGTGGAGCTTCTAAGGATGGGGCTACTGGTGTACTGGAGTGGATGGGTAATCATTCATACATGATGGTCCATGGAGTGGTTTTTGATGGTGGTTTTAATAGAACATTGACTACCTTCATATATCCATCATCATCGCAGTTTGCGATATCTGAATGGGCTAAAGTATTTTGCAACGGGTCTTGGGAAAGCATGGTGGGAGTGACTTCTTCAACTAGTTCCTTGATCATATTCAGCTCACTAAAGTCATTAATCGAGGGTCCCATGATGGCATTAAATACATTTATCCTTAGCTTTTTATTTCTGAATGACACATCCATGACCCTTGTTCTATAGTTAATGCAAGCATTAGCTGTAGCAAGAAAGGGTTGACCTAGGATGATGAGAATTTGGCTAGGGTTACTTTCTGATTCCATAACCAACATGAGGAAGTCTACAGAAAAATAGAACTCGTCCACCTTAACTAGCACATCCTCTATCATTCCATGTAGAACTTTGACAGATTTGTCAACTAATTGTAGGATCTCTAATGTGGGTTTCAGTTCTCCAGACCCAAAAAGTTGATATACTAAGCTTAGAAGGAGATTAACGCTCGCTCCCATGTCCAATAGGGCTTTCTTAATAGTTAAACCCCCTATAACACAAGAAATGATAGGAGCGCCTGGGTCCTTGAGTTTGGGTGGGGTTGCATGCTAGAAGATTGAGCTACCTTGTCAATCAGGAAGACTTATTTTGGGATATGTGCCCTAGATTTATGCTTTTGGATGCATAAATCTTTCAAGAACTTAGCATAGGTTGGGACTTGTTTGATAGCATCCAATAGAGGGAGGTTTATATGGACTTGTTTAAATAGCTCAAGCATTTCATTCATCTTAACTATCTTTTTATCCATAGGTAGAGGGTTTTTTAGAGCACTCAAAAATGGAGCCTTAGGTACAGGTGCTGGGTTAACAAGTTCTTGTCTCTCTTTAGGTTTCTTATTTTTTGATATTGTTGGCATTGGTTGCTTTGATTGTTGGGTTACTTTAAGTTGATTTAAGATTTTTCTACTTCTAAGGGTCATAATCGATTTGGCATATTTGAGAAAAGTTTTAGGACTAGTGGAACTTTCAGCCATATATTGTCCTTTTGGATTACTGCTGGCTGACTAGATAATTTGCCTTCCTCCCTCCTACTAAAAGATATCGCTAGCTGATCTATATAAGTCTCTAGCTTTGCTATTGATTGTGTATGGGAATGAAGGAGTTAAGCGTTCATTTCTAGTCCTTTAAGTGCTTGCAACACTTTTTCTTCGAAAGCTGAGCTATGGGTACTTGGAATGGGTTAGGGAGGGTTTTGATATTGGGGTTAGGGTGGATGCCTATAAGTCGCATCCGGGTAATCTGATCTTTGTTGTATCAGGAGAACCACTGGTTGTGGTTTTCATGAAAAATTTGGATGGTTTCTCCATCCTGGGTTGTACATACTAGAATAGGGGTTGTTCCCAAGTCTATGAGTAGTTTGGGCTTAATGAACTTGCTCTTGTATATATTCAAAAAACTGGTAAGTAGCTAGACAATCACCTATAGAGTGGGCAAGACTCGAATAGATCAAACAAGCTTCTTATACTTGTGTGGATAGAGAAGAGGTGGTGTAACCTATTGGAAAATATGTCCTAAAGTCAATCGTCAGCCTGTTAATGGTTGAGCTATATTGTATCTATAATTGATTAATAAATAAAATATATTTTTTATATTTTTTTCATCATAATGTATTCATCTTCTAATGAACTCCATTATTATGGTGAAGTCCTTAGGACTATTTAGCTTCTATAAAGAGAGAATTTATCGATTAGTCCTTAAATTTGTTCACGACCAAATGATAGGCTATTAATTAGGACGACAGTGTCCATTGAGCATAGGTTGCTGTATGCTATATGGGTTAGTTATCCATTTAACCAAAGAGTATGGAGACACTGGTATGGCATACAGGTGAGATGTATGGGTACATTGTCATTAAACATGATCAACTCCAGAGCATTCTGTTGTCGAGAATGTCTTTGATCGGATATAGGTATAAGTGTCACTTAGACCTAAGATCACCTCAGTGACTTGCAAGCAACTCATTGTGCTTTGGTACCGGACTAACTAAATTTTTAATTTAATAATAGAAGACTTCTAGGCACAGTCAAGTACTTAAAAAGTTAGAGTAGGATCAAGATGGAATTGACCACTCCAAGAGTTGGAGAGAAATGTATCACTGTATTTCAATATAGCAATATCTTAGCCAGGATAATCCATCAGATGGATTTGATATTTTGAAATACAATGTGGATAATTTTATCAGAGTTGACAGTTGAACTCTAAGGTGTCCTACAAGCATTTTAATCAAAAGGATGAATTATATGGAAATTATATCCACATGGGTTCTAAGGATGTTGTTCTACACATTTGACCTACCGAATGTCGGGTGCCATTGCTAAATGGTCACTTCGATTAGTACAAAAATTTATTCTTGTACTACCAGCTTAGGTTTGAACCTATAAGGTCACACATATTAGAGTTTACGATCCGATCAGATGGTTGATCAATGATTAAAAATCGTTCTAGGATTAAATGATCAATATGATTGATGTTTAACCTAGTGCAAGTATTGCAGGAGAACGATTAGCAATTAGATTGCTAATTGGCTAAATTTGATTAAGCCAAAGGGCTAAGATTAAGTCTAATTAAATATGATTTAATTAAATTTGATTTAGGCTTGATTGGATCAAGTTCAATTGATTTATTGGATAAGCCAAGTGCAAGAAAGAACTAGTCCTTGTTCAACTAGGACTTGGGTCAACCCAATTTTCTAATTTGATTAAAAAAATTAAATTAAAATTAAATCTAATTTAATTAGATTTAATTAAGTTTTTAATTAATTTAGGATCTAATTTAATTTGGTTGAATTAATTTTAATTTGATTTGATTTGAAAAATCATATTAGACCAAGTCAAAATAAGAATCATAGTAAGACTAGAAACTTTCCTCCTTGCACCATCTTAGTCCCAATGCCCATCCTTCGAAGGAAAAATACCATTTTCCATCGCAGGATCGTGTAGATCTGATCGAATCTAAGAAACTTTTTTCTAAAAATTTTTAAATGATCTGATCAGATCTAAGAGTTCTCAGATTTAATCATGGTGATCTGATATTAAAAATTAAAAATTAAAAATAAATTAAATTTAATTTAAAGTACCTGATTGGGTAATTTAATTATCCTATAATGATCCTATTGATTTTTGAGGTTCTGAAAGGAGCCACGTACGCACCTAGCCTCTATCGATATCTACTCAAGTAGGATTTAAACGTCTTCTCCTCGCAAACATTTACTCCAAAAATTAAATCTAGATCTAATCCGAAGAACCTTCAAAACTATTTTTGAAGGCAGCCCATCTGTCATACGAACATCATCGCGTAGATCCTGAATATTATGCTAAAAAACTTTGGACCTTTTTCTCAAATTTGTGCCTAACCTTTTATACTTGTAGAAGAGAAGAAGAGAGAGGATAGAGGGGGCATGGGATATTAGGGATGGTAGACTTTGGGCATGAAAAATTATTTCTTACATTGAATGCACTTTGACGTGAAAATGGCTTTTATGTCCAATGCCTACTTAGAGTCCCTTTTGATTGAAATAACTTATTTAATTTATCATTAGGATGCTAGAACTTATTCTCCATGAAAAACTATCGGATCTCTTCTATTTTTTTCATAAAAAATGATTCAAAAAGATATCAGCATGTGTAGATAAAGAAAAGTCCATTGCACTTAGGACTCTTCCCTCAAGAGTTTGATCCAAATTAAACTCTATCATAACTTAGTCGAGACATCTCTAAAAATCATAAAATTTGGTACACCCAATGCACAACTCATGCTTTATCACATATAAAAAATTAGATCAAAATGATATCTAGAGATTCTTCTAGAAGCATCAGATTACGTTACCCTCAATTCTCTCAGACAGGTCAACTTTTGACCCTAGTCCAAATTGACAATGAATGGATTTAATTTCTATAATTAATCTGACCTAGACTTGTTCTAGTCAGATGAAAATAAACCTATTCTAAAAATAAGAATGTGATAAATTAAATTTGACTTGATTGTCATGAATCAAAAAGATTTCAGAAGGAGAAAGTCAGGCTCAATCAAGTGCTAGCATGATTACCTTGAACCTAATTGGATCTAATCCAAATCAATCAAACAGACTTAGCTTAATTGATGACATCCAGACCCAAACCCTTATTTGTGTTATCCAATTAGGTTCAATTTTGTATGGTAATGAGATATGTCACGATCTCCATCATCGACATCATTGAAATACCTTTTGATGGACTAGAACTTTTTTGATTCATACAATTAAAATGATTGATCATCAAAATCATCCTAATTGCTCCCAAAATCTACCAGTGACACCTAATAGTATATAATGGCAATCTATCAGAACTAAAAGTGAACCTCTCAATATAGTTACCTGTGTGATTGGGTTTTTTTATCTTGAGTCTCGATAGGACTAGGGTTAAGGTGAACTTGTCAAACCCAATGTCCATCATATGAATTAATCATTAGATTCGAGTCCAATGTGAAACACTAATAGAAACTCTCTCTATCATCTTCACTCTACCATGGACATGGGCTTATGGACTCAATCTCATGATTATCATAGGGCTACTCCTCATCTACCGAGATAGATAGATCTCCTATTGGTGCAAACCAATTCCTACAATGAACATGCTACAGCCAACATATACCTCAGGATTCCAAATGGCTAGGAGATCAAGTTATGGTATAGTCAAACTATAACACCTTCAAGATGGACTACCGATGCACCTCAGATCAAAGAATCAGACACACCACTACAGCATCGAGTCAGTCATCGACGAGAAGGTAGACTTTCTTATGACTAGTCGAGGTGGTCACGCTCAATGCCCTCATTCTTTAAGAAGTATCTATACTCTTACTCCGGTGTCTCCACACCATACACTCAAGACACATCTATCCTAAGAAAGCGATCGTATGCCAACCCTCTGGATCGATCACCATCCTTGTGATAAACCTACGATCGGAAGCAGTTTATGAGTTAATTTTGAAAATTCATGTCTTAAATTTTCAATTCTTAAAAAAATGAATTATCACTACCATTAACTCAAAGGATGTATCACAGACACTTTTAAATACATACTATGATAGAAAATAATTTATTTATTAATTTATAGTTAAAATTATAAAATTATCCTTAGAAGTGTATTACAAGTGATAACCAATCCAGCTTCTAGGGCACACATCTAACAAACTTCCACTTGACCTAAAGATAATTGGCTACAAATCTAAGTTCCATGTTCTCAAGATGGGTTTCGATCTTCTGTTGGCTCAATGGCTTTGTCAACGGGTTAGCCGCATTGTCTACAGTGTCGACTCTCTTGATCTTGACGTATCCCTTCTCGAGGTTATTGCGGATGAGGTGGTGTCGCCATTCGAAGTGCTTAGATTTCTGATGAGACCTCGGCTCCTTAGCTAGGGCTATGATGCCATTGTTGTCGCAGTACAAAGGGATGGCATCTGATGGCATCATTCCAAGCTCTGCGGTGAACTTTTTGTACCAGAATGCCTCCTTTGTAGCTTCTAACACAGTGATGTACTCTACTTCCATGGTGGAATCTGCTATCACAGTCTGCTTGAAACTCTTCCAGTGACAGCACTACTATTGTACACAAACAGACTTTCAGATGTCGACTTTCGATCATCTATATCGGATATAAAATCCGAGTCTGCATACCCTTGGACCTGGAGTTCTCCATTACCAAAGACTAGAAACATATCCTTAGTCCTTCTTAAGTACTTAAGGATATATTTAACAAAAGTCCAGTGCTCTTCATCTGGATTCGACTGATACCTGCTCGTGATACTCATAGCATGCGCAATATCAGATCGTGTATATAGCATGGCATATAAGAGGCTTCCTATTGCTGAAGCATAAGGGATCTTGCTCATACGTTCAATCTCCTCGAGTGTGTTGGGATACATCTTCTTGGAGAGATGAATGCCATGTCTGAAGGCAGCAATCCTCTCTTCGAGTTTTCCATGCTAAACCTCTTTAGCACCTTTTCTATGTACATCTTCTATGAGAGACCTAGTATCCTATTTGGTTTATCTCTATAGACCTTAATTCCTAGAACAAATGATGCCTCTTCTAGGTCTTTCATGGAAAATTCTTTAGACAACCATATTTTAACTGTAGTCAACATGAAAATATCATTCCCAATTAGGAGAATGTCATCCGTGTATAGCATGGAAAGACAATAGCACTTCCACTAACCTTTTTGAAAATACAAGGCTCCTTTTCATTCTTGATGAATCCAAATGATTTGATCACATCATTGAAATAAGCATTCTAGCTCCGAGATGCTTGCTTAAGTCCATATATGGATTTTTGCAGCTTACAGACCTTGTGATCAGTATCACTGGATGTGAAATCTAGCGACTATTGCATATAGATATCTTTCTCAAGATATCCATTTAAGAATGCTGTTTCCACATCCATCTACCAAATTTCATAATCGAAATAGGCTGCAACAACAAGCAATGTGCAGATGGATTTTAGCATGGCTACTGGTGAAAAGGTATTCTGATAGTCAATGGCTTCGCGCTGACTATACCCTTTTGCTACGAGCCTTGCTTTGAATATCTCTATATTTCCATCGACACCTATCTTTCTCTTGAAGATCCATTTACACCCAATAAGTACTATACCTTCAGGTGGATCTATCATGGTCCAGACTTGGTTCGAGTGCATTGAGTCAATCTCTGACTTCATTGCCTCTAACCATTTCTAAGAGTCGATATCTAATATCACCTCATTATAGGTTTTGGGATCATCACCATGAACCCCTTTTCCTATGAGGAATATTTTTTCTACGTCCTCTGAAATAGTACCTAAGTACCTTTCAAAGGGACAAAAAATTCTTTTTGATCTACGAGGTGGATGAGGTAGTGATTGGACTGGCTTAATCTAATTGGGTTCCATAGGTTTCTTGGCTCGTGGCTCTTGGAAGACTTTCTCCTCGAGCCTAATCTATCTTTCGATGCCATTATCTTGAATAAACTATTTTTCAAGAAAGATGGCGTGTCGACTCACAATCATATTATGATCTTCTAGAAGATAGAAAAATTATCCTAATGACCCTTTAAGATATCCAATAAATCAAGGTCTAAAGAACCTAGACTCTAATTTATCTGTCTGTTGTCTCTTGATATGGGCCAAACAATCCCAAATTCTAAAATGACTTATACTTGATTTCTTACCATGCTATATCTCATACGATATGGTAGGAATGGTTTTAGATGGAACCCTATTCAATAGATATATAGCGTTCAACAGATTGTCCCTAAAAAAACTCAGGAAGGTCCGTGAAGCTCATCATAGATCGAACCATATCTAATAGGATCCAGTTTCTCCATTCTAAAATTCCATTGAGTTGAGGCATTCCAGGTGGAGTCCATTGTGAGACTATGCCATTATCCTTAAGATAGTCTAGGAATTCTTGATTAAGGTATTCGCCTCCTCGATCTGATCGAAGAATCTTAATGGTTTTTTCTATTTATTTTTCTATTTCGAGTTCAAATTTCTTAAACTTTTCAAATGCTTCAGACTTGTGTCTCATCAAAAACACATACCCATACTGAGATAAATAATTGATAAAGGTGATGAAGTAGATGTAATTACCCCTAGCTGGCATATGAAATGGGTCTTATACATGGTATGTACTAGGGCAAGCAGGTCTATGGCCCTTTCCCCATGTCCCATAAAAGGAAGCTTGGTCATTTTGCCATGAAGGCATGATTCACAAATCGGATATGACTCGAAAGTCAACGAACTCAATAGTCCGAATTTCTTTAATTTGTTAACCCTGTTTTCAGCTATATAATCTAGCCTAAGGTGCCAAAGATACCTATCATTTAGACTATCCCTAGGTCACTATGATCCTATAGCATTCATGTTTTGCTCAATATTAAAAATAGAAACATCAATATGTAACTGATAGAGATCATTTATTAAAAAATAACTTATAATTTTATTTCTTTCATAAAAAATATTACAATGGTCCTTAAGAAAACTAATTACATAGCCTTCCAGTGCTAAATATGAAATAGAAATCAAATTCTTGCTTGCTGCAAGCACATAAAAATAGTCCCTAAGTATTAAGTCTAATCTTGACAGTAATCGTAGAGGATAGGTTCCCAAGGCTACAGTAGCAACTCTTGCTCTATTTTCGATGCATAGAAAAATTTCACCATCCCTCAGCCTCCTGCTATCCTCAAGATCCTACATAGAAAGTACACAAGTGAGCACTAGAACCAGAGTCAAGCACCCAACAGGATGTAGAAGAAATCATAAGATTAGATTCTATAACGAGCATACCTCTAGAAGGATCTGCATCCATCTTGTTCTTCAGGCTGGCCAGGTAAAGAGGGCTGTTCTGCTTTCAATGGCCGTCAGTGTTGCAACGAAAATATTTTTCTTTGTCAGTGGCCTTCTTTGGCTTTACCTTCTTCTTCTTCTCACCATTCACCTTTTGCTTCTTTGTGGACTTCTTCTTCCCAAAAGACTTTCTCTTGAAAGAAGTCTGCTCCACAGCAGGTACTGAGCCTTTAGTACTTTTCATAAAAAGCTCAGTAGTAACCACCATATTCATAAGCTCGGCCAAGTTATTCTGAAGTTTATGGATATGGTAGTTCAAGATGAACTGCCTATATGCATCAGTCAAGGACTATAGAATTATTTTAGTCTATAGATCCTGATCTAACTTGACACCGAGCTTCTCAAGCTCTTCTAAGTTCTTGATCATCATATGGCAATGATCTTGGACTGATTGTCCAATATGCATTTGAGCCTTAAAAAGTCTTTTAGTGACTTGAAATTTGGCTGCGTGACAATATTCACCAAATAACTTTTGCAGGTGAGTCAACATTTAGCAACTAATCTTAATGTCTTCATGTTGGCGCTGGAGCTCATCAGACATCGAGCCCAAACATATAATACCTAGCTTTGTTATCTTCATCCGTCCACTTCTCGAGAGATGCTCTCTGATCAATGGATGGACGGGTTGGTAAGGTGGGAGGATCCTATTCCAACACATGAGTCAACTTCTCAAAATCCAAAATAATTTTGAAGTTTCAGAGCCAATCCTTGTAGTTGGGTTTGGTCAGTCTATGGGTGTTCAGTATATGGACTAGTGGGTTGGACGTAGACATTTTCTTGTAGAGAGTCAAAATTTTTAGTTAGATTTTATAATTTAACTTAAATAATTTATTTAAAAGTTTTATTTTTAAATAAATTAGGCTTTCACTATTTACTCGAATTTCTACACTCCCTTGGCAGAGATGCAAAAATCTCTATGATTATAGATTTTTAGTGGGTGGTGCAGTCCCACCAACTGACTCACCACCTCATCTAACAGTTATTAGTGATGGATCAATCGATGAGTGGACAACTCTTGTCTAATGATTCTCTAATCATGGTGCATCCAAACTTGATCTCTAATTCATGAATCTCACCGTGTTCGAAATATTGATCCACTCCTTAGTTAAGTTAGACCCATCATTTGCATAGATTGAATTCCTCATTGGGTCCCTCATCATATCTAGAATATTGAGCCCAACCTATCCTCCAACCCATAGAATCCAATGCCTAATAGACATGGTTGCATCATTTCGGTGCAACTGAACCACTATATTCAGTCGAGAACAATCAACCCTGGAAAGGATCTGCACATCTACAATGATGGATGAACTTAGACTAAATATTTTCTTAGGAAGATTTAATTTAGGTCTCTTTAAACCTGACTTGACTTAGTCATAACAATTATGACTAACCTAGTGGCATGGGTTGGCTCGAATTGTTAGCCACCTTAAATTAGAACTAGATCGACATAAATAGCCAGATAAGTGAGACCAGTGAAAGGGATATGCCATTAACTCGATAAGAATAAATTCAGATCAAGTAGCTTCCAATTAAAAATTAGTCAGTTGTATCTGCCAAACTGATCTTAGACACCAAATTATCGAATCAGAATCAACTGGGTTAGCCTACAATCCAGGCTCGAACTACGGAGCCAAATTAGGTCTTAATTTGATCATGTCACATCTCAATATGATTTGATCTTGACATAGACGTAATCCTATTAGGCTGGTTAAATCTAAGCTTTCTTTGATCCCACCTAACCAACTCTTGATTCGATTTGACCAACCGCTAGACCTAATTAAGCTACCCAAGCCCGAACCTAATTTTATGAATATGTCTTAGATCTAAAAATTTATAATTTTAGATCTAATTAATTTTATAATTTTAATTCTTAATTAAGTTTTTGGTTTATGAACAAAACATGTAATAAAAATTCTAGGATTTCAAGATCAAGGGTTTTGCAGAAAAATAAGTTTTGATTTCTGATTAAGGACGAACACGCAGCACCCCTACATGCTATAGGAATAGTCCATTGAATGGAAGGAAAAGGCCTTTAAATCCTACTTTGTTCTAATGACTGGACGGCCATGGGGAACTTTTTAATCAAAAATATAATTTTTTACTACAAAACTAGTTAGATCAGATATCACATATAAAATGATCTAACTAATACATGTCTTGCATACATCTCATGTATCATCAATATGCATACTTTTAGATCTGAAACATCACATATTAAATTTAAAAAATAAAATTTTTAATTTGATCATATTAAAATTAAAACTATTCTAGACATGTTATAGAACTATTCTATGACTAGTCTAAGCATGCATCTTTCATATCCCATATGAATAAATCAAAAATTAAAAACTTTATTTTCTACTTTTAGATCTAATTACAATAATTATAATATTAAAGAAAATAAATTAAATAGATCTAATATTATATTTAATTAAATTAAATATATGATCGTACTAGACTACACATAGAACTATTCTATACCTAGTCTAGTCATGCATCTCATACATATTAGATCTAAATTATTTAATTTTTAATTTTTTGATTTTATATCTAATCACATCTGATGTGACATCTGATACTTTTTAATATTAGATCATAAATAAAAATAAAATCAGATCTAAGGTAGATTTGAAGAACTGCTAACTTAGCTCTGATACTAGAAGAAAAAATATTGTTTTCCACCGCAGGATCGTGCAGATCTGATAAGATCTGAGGAAGATTTTTTTAAAAATTTTTAAATAATCCAATCAGATATAAGAGCTTAGATCTAATCATGGTGATCTGATATTAAAAATTAAAAATTAAAATTAAATTAGATTTAATTTAAAGTATCTGATTGGGTAATCTAATTACCCTGCATTGATCCTATTGATTCCTGAGGTTCTGGAAGGAGCCATGCATGCGCCTGACCTCTACTGGTATCTACTTAGGCAAGATCTAAATATCTTCTTCTCAAAAACTTTTTGTTTAAAAATTAGATCTGAAACTGATCCGAAGAACCTTCAAAACTATTTCTGAAGGCAACCCGTCCATCACACGAACACCATTGCGTAGATCCTGAATATTGTGCCAAAAAGCTTGGACCTTCTTCTTAGATTTATGCCTAACTTTTTAGACTTGTAGAAGAGAAGAAGAGAAAGGATAGAGGGGGTGTGGGATATTAGGGATGGCAGACTTTGGGCATGGATAATTATTTCTTGCATTGAATGCACTTTAATGTGAGAAAGGCTTTTATATCCAATGCCTACTTAGAGTCTCTTTTGATCAAAATAACCTGATTATTTCATCATTAGGACTCTAGAACTTATTCTTCATTGAAAACTATCAGATCTCATCTATTTTTTTATCAAAAATAATTCAAAAAGATGTCGACATGAGTAGATAAGGAAGAATCCACTGCGCTTAGGACTCTTCCCTCAAGAGTTTGATTCAAATCAAACTCTATAGTAACTCAGCCTAGAGACTTTCAAAAATCACAAAATTTGGTACACCCAATACATATCTTGTGCTCTATCACATATCCAAAAATTAGATTAAAATAATTTCTAGACAATTTTTTAGATGCTCTAATCAGGTGACCCTCAATTCTCTCAAATAGGTTAACTTTTGACCCTAGTCCAATTTGACTAGGAAGGGATTTAATTTCTATAATTAATTTGATTTGGACTTATTCCAATCAGACAAAAATAAATCCATTCTAAATATAAGAATGAGTCAAATCAAATTTTACTCAATTACGATAAATCAGAAAGATTTTAGAAGGAGAAAGTCAGGCTCAACCATGTGCTAGCATGATTATCTTGAACCTGATTGGTTCTAATCCAAATTAATCAAACTAGCTTAGCTTAATTGATGACATCTAGACCCAAACCCTTATTTGTGTGACTTAGTTAGATTCAATTCTGTATGGTAATGAGACATATCACGATGTCCATCATCGACATCATCGAAACACCTTTCAATGGATCAGAACTTTTTTGATTCATACAATTAAAATGATCGATCATCAAAATCACCTTAATTGCTCTCAAAATTCACTTGTAACACATAGCAGTATATGGTGGCAACCCATTAGAACTAAAATCAAACCTCTCAATATAGTTATCTGTGTGATTGGATTCTTCTATCTTGAGCCCCGATAGGATTAGGGTTAAGGTGAACTGGTCAAAAATCCAATGTCCATCATATGAATTAATTATTCAATTCGAGTCTAATGTAAAATCCTAATAGAAACTCTTTCTATCATCTTCATTCTGCCATGGCCATGGGCTTATGGACTCAATGTCATGATTATCATAGGGCTACTTCTCATCTACCGAGGTAAATAGATCCCCTATTGGTGCAATTCAATTCCTACAATGAACCTGCAATAGCCAACATACACCTTAGGTTCTGAATGGCTAGGAGACCAAGTTATGGTATAGTCAAACTATAACACCCTTAAGGTAAACTACCGATGCACCTCAGATCAAAGAACCAGACACACTACTGCAGCATCGAGTCAGTCATCGATGAGAAGGTAAACTTCCTTATGACTACTCGAGGTGGTCACACTCAGTACCCACGTTCTCTAATGAGTACCTATACTCTCACTTTGGTATCTCTATACCATAGACTCAAGACATGTCTATCCTAAGAAAGTGATCGTATATCATCCTTCTAGATCAATCACCATCCTCGTGATGATCCTACAGTCGAGAGCAGTTTATGAGTTAATTATGAAAATTCATATCTTAAATTTTCAACTCTTGAAAATATGAATAGTGATTACCATTAACTCAAAGAATATATCACAAACACTTTTAAATATACACTATGATAGAAAATAATTTATTTATTAATTTATAGTCAAAATTATAAAATTATCCTTAGAAGTGTATTATAAGTGACCACCAATCTGGCTTCTAGGGCATACATCTAACACCCTTCACGCTCCCTTTGATTTTGCATGAATTCTCCAAGCCCAAGAAAAGCCCACCACATCCCAAAATCCTCCTCTTTCTTTCTTATATGGTAAATTACTTATGGACCATGTCAAAGTAGGAATTAGTTTTGATTTCAAATTCTATGAGATAGAATTTTAGGAAACCAAAACTCTTCCTATAGTGCACTAATTCCATCTAAATTTTTTCTAGGATTTTCATGTCTTTTAGAGAGATTTTTGTATGACAAAATCTGGTGGTCTATAGTAGAAAAGAAGGAGGGGGCACCCAAGAGTTGGGCACCCCTTGTCTTGCCCAATTTGGACATTTCTTTTCTAAGTATTTGACCTAGACTAGGACTCCTCTATGTCTCTCTATATAGGATGAATTTTATAATAATTTTGGGATATATTCTAGACCCATTGAGAGACCTTTGGGGTGTGTGAAAATTAGGGAGAAAAAGTATTAGGGCATGGGGATTTCATAGACACTAATCTAGGTGTTTAGGTGGGAGAATAAAGAAGAAGAAGGGTTCTTCTTCTAGGATTTTTTATTTGGTCTTTTCCTCCTTTAGAGATTTTTGAGAGGTGTCTCAGATTCAAAATCTCTTCTCCTTTCTTCTAAAAATTGGAGAGTCCAAGATTTGAAGAAGGTGGTTCCAGATCGACTATCAAAGAAGGATTAGCATAGTACTAGCATACTGTGCTGATTTCCTGCATCAGACTTTCGATCGTGGTTCATGGGCTTGTGTAGATGACTCCTGGAGGCCAGATGCGTGTGTGGCTTACAACATCATCCTCAATCCTGGATCAGCAAGTTAGAACATCTAACTTGCACATGTAATAGATCTGATCTATTATTTTTATACCTGCATTAGATGTAGTGTATATACATATTGATGTGATCAACATTTTTTAGTTTCTACTTTAGATTTTTAATTTATGATTTAAAAACATGCCATGATCATGTAATAGATCTTAGATCTAGGATATTTTTTAAAATTTAAAATTAATTTTGATTAATTTTAGTCTTTCGCTGCCTGATCTTGAAAAAGTTTCAAGATCGAGCCCTAAAATCCTATATCTGGTTCTATCAATTGGTATCAGAGATAGATCTTTTATTACATGATTATTTGAGTTTATTTATATTATTTTTTATATTAAATCTAATTTATAATCTAATTATTAAATTTAAAATTAAAATTTTTGATCATACGAACTGCTCTGAGGTTGTCCTGCTGTAAGGTTTATCCCTTATAGTCGAAAGATTGTCCTAGTTCGTATTGATCTATTTTTAATGATAAATTTATTAGATTTGATCTAATTTTATTTACAATTTATTAAATTTAAAATAATTTTAGATTTAAAAGTAATATTTTTAGATTGCATGGGCTGCTATAAGGTTGTCCTACTATAAGGTTTATCCCTTATAGTGAAAAGCTTTTTCTGGTACGTGCTGATCTAAAATATTGATCATAAAATTTTAGATTAGATCTAAGAGATTTTATGATATAATTAAAAATATTTTAATTTAATTTTAATCATCATAAATATATTAGATTTGATCTAAGATAATTTATGATTGATTATAGTTAAAATTATTTTACTTACATGATTCTGTTTAGATTAGATCTAAAGTAGTCTCATGCTTATTTTACTTGCATATTGATTATGAATCAAATATGCAACTTGATTGATAGAATCATGTTATAAAAATATTTTATAAATATAAAAATTATTTTTGAAATGTCGAACCCCAACCCTCAGCCCAAAACTTAATTAAAAATTAAGAAGTTGTTTGATTAGGATCTAGGATTGTGAATTAAAGATCCTAAGATACAAATCATGATACATTAGGTTAAATGGGTTAGTGGGAATTAGGTCTACTAATTAGGTTAGACTAAGGGTTAGATTAAAGAATGAACTTAATTAGAGAATAGACTAAATCTAATCAATTATTATCTTAGATTAAGTCAAGGATTCTCTATATCAATTATGATAGTTGTTGTTGGTGCAAAATTTGGTTGCCATTGGAGAAGTACTGGAGTCAGAGAAGATAAGGTCGCTGTCGATGACCTGCAAAATAAGTCTCATCCAGAGCCCGATGTGGTGGCTTCGGAAAGACCCTCCGACGGTCAAGTTAGCTTTTTCGGTCAACAGAAATGAAGTGCTCAGTTAAGAAAATTATAGAATTTTTGGGAGGAAGAAGAGAACCTAGAGAAAACGTATCTGAAGGGTCCCTTTTATAGACAAAGCCTGTAACAAACTGATAGTGACAGCCATAACTGTCGGATAATGTGCTGCTCGAAGCCACATGGAGTTTGTTATGAAAGATAGTATTTGTTGTCATGAGGTGCCAGTCTATTTGAGATTTGATAGTCAAAGTTCGGAGGGGTGGGCATCGGTTGGTGATGACCTTTGAGCTGTATCAATTCTAGAGGAGTTAGGATTTCTCTAAGGTAGTTTGAATGTGGGTTGGTTCATGCTGTGTACGAGACCAGACTCGTGCGGAGTCCTTCCTAGATGACTACGGGGAGTTCGGCCATTGGAGGAGTTCGAAAGGAGTTCAGCCGCTGGAGGGGTCCGAAAGGAGTTTGGCCATCAGAGAGGTCCGAAAGGAGTTCTACTCCTTAAGAGAGAATTTTCGATCGAAGCACTTCTATGATTACCAGTTACATTAGGCTAAGCATCATATTGGACTTCGATAGGAGCGGGGTTTATCCCCAACAATAGTCCCCCTTCCAAGTTTGAAATTTGAAGGAAGGGCGGAAAAAAGGTGATGACCAAAGTCCGATCCTGGATTTCCATGCTAATCTGGATGAGATGTTTTGGTATTTACCATGCTGGCACTGAAACATTCTAAGTCTAAAATGAGTCCGAAAAGATGGTCCTTCGAATCTACCACCGAAACTCTACCATAGGTATGGTGCCACAAAGACTCCACCCATCGCTGCTCCTCTATCATGATGAGTAGGACATGTGGCGCACGCTGATCGACCAAAGTCGATCCACAATCATAACTGCTTTAGGTTATCTTTGGCTATTTAAGGCCTTCTCCTATTATTCAAAAGTCATCCCTACTCGAGTCTTCTTCTTCCTTCGGCCCCTGTTCGCCTTCTTCCCATGGGTCTCATCCTTCTCTCGCCTTTTTGAGCTCCGGACATCCTTTCAATTGATCCTCATGGCATCCATCATCCTTTCATCCTCCCTAGATAGTTTAGGTCAGTTTCCTAACCCTTCTCTTAGGTTATTCATGCTTATCACTTCTACCTCTTTATTTTTCTAATTTTTTTTTGGAGGGTTTTCTTGGGATTCATCTCGATCCGAATGTCTTCTAAAACCTCCCACTCCATCGGTTTGTGGGGCTCGTGCGGGTCAACCTTCTTTGATTCTACACCCCTGGCCAAGGTAGAACCTAGGAACATATCCCGCTCGTCATTTGCTCTAGACACCATCCCGTCCATCCTTATCCCGGACGATCTTACTCTGATCCAAATTCAATATGGAATCCTTCTAGAATATGATCTTGAACTCCCCAGCTCCGATGACCAGGTTAGTTCTGCTCCGATCGGCCAGTTTTGTTTTCACTTAGAAGCTTTGCACGCCGAACTTAGACTCTCGCTACCCCCATTCATAGTCATCCTCTTCCAATTTTTAAACATCCACTTTGCATCTATCATACCAAACTCCTTTCAGTTTGTCATAGGTTTTCTATCCCTCTGTCGATTGACCGAAGTCTAGCCGACCATTTTGCTTTTTAGGAATTTTTATACCTTCAAGCACCATCCTTCGATGAAGGATTGGTGGTACTTTTCCTCCCAAGTCAGCAAGAAGGGGTTATTGAAAGGTGCCCTTTCTTTCATTCATAACTGGAAGAAAAAGTTCTTTTTTGTATATTGTCCGACCTTGCCATTAGGTCTTCCTTCATGGGGTTATATTAGAGAGTCAGTTCGCCAAGCTCCTAGCATAGATGGAGCCAACCTTGATTCTTCCAATAAACTCAAGATGTATCGAGCTCCTCCTCTTCCTGACCTTCTAAAGGGATAGATCTTGTTCAACCTGGATCTGAGTCCCTGCGATCCTGCTGGTACATCTTTTGATTTTTGAATCCATACAATTTTGCACACGTGTATTACCATTGATCGCTTTTCTTTTCCTGCTATAGAAATGGACACATAAGCCACCAAGATGCTTACCAAAGGGCTCTTCACCAGGAAGAGGAAAGGGAAGGTGCAAGAAGATGGCTCGAAGAGGGTGAAGGTTGGTGTTTGCAGCTCTGAAGTCCTCGCCTCCACTACCGCTACGTCCGAGGTCATCATCGATGCTGAGATTGCCCAAACTACTGAGGTTGACACTGCTAGCATGGGCCCGATGCCTTCCATGCCCTCAAGTCCCTCCAGCCGGGATTGAGATTCGGAGCTCCCTATCAAGAAAGGGATAGAAGAGAAAAGAAAAAAGAAACCCATTACGAGAATGTCCTGTAAGGCTCGCTTAGGCAGACCGGATGGCAACAACAAGGAACAAGGGGAGGATCCCTTCGACAACCTGAAGATCATCCAAGATCATGCCGACAGGTTTGCCATGCTCGAGGTGGTGGACCAAATGGTCGATCTGGACCCATGGCAGCTCATTTGGAGTTCTCTCAGAACCATCCTCAAGGTGATTGCTCCGTTACTCGACTCTTTCTTTTCTCTTCTGCACTCTTCTTCTTCTCTCTTTCTTCTTCTTCTTTTTTTAACACCAATCATTTGTTATAGTCGGATCACCAGATACTCGCTCACATCAGGAGGGTGCACCATCAGGAGGCGGAGGCATAGAAGGCCTAGGAGGACCTTCGAGCCGAGGTCCATCATCTTTAAGAGAGGGTCGATGAGGTCGAGCGTCTAGCCAAGGAGAAGGCAGCGGACATCGAAAGACTTTAGGATGTACTCCATGAAGAGCAGTTTGCCTCGATTGGATGAAAGGCTGCACTGGCCCTAGAGAAGGAGAGGAAGAAGGAAGTCAAAAATAGGATCGTCAAACTAGAGACCCAAATGATGAAGTCAATCTTGGAGGCAATGACCCGAGTCATGGAAGAGTTTAAGACCTCTCTCAAGATGCAGAACTTGAACGTTGAGTTCAGCCAGGAATCGTTTATCAAGGGTTTCGAGCTTTGCAAAGGCAGGATAGCCCAAAGGTTCCTTGAGCTTAACCTCGACATTATAGAGGAGGAGGAAGAGAACATGGAGGTGGGACCGTCTAGTGTGGTAGTCGACCTTTCCTTCGATGAGCTTGCTTTTGGCCCATCTGAACCTACCACAGAGGTGCTTAAACCAATTTGGAAACCTAAGGTGGCCAAGAGCAATCTGGCTCTGTCCTTCGAGGTTTAGATCCTCGAGTAGTTGTACTTTTTTTTTGTATCTTGTACTCAAAAGTTTTGATTAAATGAAGTGAATTTTTTCATATCCTTGAGTGCTTTTCGTATCTCGAATGCAATCTCCCACCAATGATGATCCACTATCTCAAGGGGTTTCGATAAAGCCCTTGATAAAGAACCTAAGAAAGGAAGTTCATCTTCTAAGAAAGAAGTTGAAGAAGATGGAGGATGACCTTCGATCCTCATGAAAGAATGCTTCTGAGGCAACCAAAGAGGTCACTCGCCTCCGAGGCTTGCATATGAAGGAAGCGGTGAGCTTCAGTATCTAGAAGGACAGCTTCGAGAAGGAGGTTGCTAAACTCAAAAGAAATACTAGCAATAAGTCCTAGGCACTGATAGCGAAGATCAGCTCTCTTGAAGCTGACCTAAAGGATGCCGGAGAAAAGATCCATCTTTTGGAAGGGAGCTCACTATGGTCTACTGACAAGGCCCAGTATGATTGGAACTGGTCAATAAAGTTTTTCCAGCTTCAGAAACAACTGCAAGATACTGAGGATTGGCATAATAGCTACCGAGTGACCAGGATGGAGAAGATGTCCAAGCTTGAAGGCGAGCTCAAGGTTGCCAAAGATGAAGTAGCTCATCTTCGAAAGCAACTGCATAATAATCGGGGAGCCAATGCGAGTGGTGAGTCGGAGGAGATTGCCTCCTTGAAAAGTACTGTTGGTGAGCTTTCAGAGGCGGTTGGGTTGGAGCAGGCCGAGGTTCAATGATAGAAGCTTCAGCTCGCTTGTGAACATTGGGCTATCGAGGATGCGGAGGCCGAGTCTAAAGTTTTAAGAAGACAGTAGCAAGAGCTCGAGGGTAAGTTTCAGCTCGCCAACAGAATGTATGTAGATGGTCTCTTCCAAAAGAAGGAGCTTGAGGAGGAGATTCTTAGGCTAAAGTAGGCCTTGGTGATGGTCGGAGCTGGCAGCCCAAAGTTCGAAGAATCTGATTCACCTTAGAGCTTCGGCCTCTTCCCCCTCTTTCTTTTTTTTTAGTGTAATCGATCTTGTCGGCCTATGCTTTGCTTATAATAAACTCATTTTTGTAATGGAATAATATATTTTTTGCTATTTTTATTTTGCATGAACCTGAGGCCTATTTGCGGCCTTACCTTTTTTACCTCATTTTTCTCTCTATCATTTTCTTATGAAATTCTTCTTGCGGACATCGAGCTCGTTGTGGATGTCGAGCTTGTTGTAGATGTCGAACTAGGATCTCTCTTGCAAACTAGGATTAGGTTCTGTTCTTTCGCATTTGACGTAGTCAGGTCATCGTGGGAAAACACGTGTAAGGATTCTCCACCAAGATTCTTTCTTCTCGACATCTTTGGTCTACGAGATTTTGACTTTTGCTCATGTTAAGATGAGGCTTTCCTTCTGTTCTTATCATGGCTTACGGGGGTGCATTAGGATCATCGGTAGGGTGTCTCCCTCCATCCTGTCTTATATTGATAAGATCGTTGACTTTGCTCACATTGGAATGATGTTCTCCTCCTGTTCCTAATGTGGCTTGTAGAGATGCATTTGGGCCATTGACAAGGTCTCTACTCCCATCCCATCTTAAATGGATGAGATCTTCGACTTTGCTCATGTTAGGATGAGGTTCTCCTTCGATTCCTAATAGGCTCTAGGGGCACATTAGGGCCGTTATTGGGGCCTCTCCCCTCCACTCATCTAAAAAATGACTTCGACTTTGCTCATGTTAGGATGAGGTTCTCCTATTCCTAATGGGCTATAGGAAAAAATTAGGGCCATTGTCAGAGCCTCTCCCCTCATCTCATCTAAAATGTATGAGGCCTTCGACTTTGCTCATGTTAGGATGAGGTTCTCCTCTTATTCCTAATGGACTGTAGGGGTACATTAGGATCGTTGTCGGAGCCTCTCCCCTCCTCTCATCTAAAATGAACGAGGCCTTTGACTTTGCTCATGGTAGGATGAGGTTCTTCTCCTATTCCTAATAGGCTATAGGGGCATATTAGGGCTGTTGTAACGGCCTCTCCTGTCATCTCATCTAAAATGAACTAGGCCTTCGACATTGCTCACGTTAGGATGAGGTTCTCCTCCTATTCCTAATGGACTGTAGGAGCACATTAGGACCGTTGTCAGAGCTTCTCCCCTCCTCTTGTCTAAAATGAACGAGGCCTTCAACTTTGCTCATGTTAGGAGGAGGTTCTCCTCCTATTCCTAATGGGCTGTAGGGGCACGTTAGGACCATTGTCAGGGCCTCTTCCCTCGTCTCGCCTAAAATGAATGAGACCTTCGACTTTGCTCACGTTAGGATGAGATTCTTCTCTTGTTCCTAATGGGCTGTAGGGGTATATTAGGACCATTGTTAGGGCCTCTTCCCTCATCTCATCTAAAATGAATGAGGCCTTCGACTTTGCTCACGTTAGGACGAGGTTCTCCTCCTATTCCTAATGGGTTATATTTATCGTGAGATCAAGTTCGGGGGGTAGTCCCCCTTTATCACCAGTATACAACAAATATTAAGGTATTGATGTAGGAAAATTTTATTATAATCAAATCATTAGAAATACATTCATAGATTTTTTGAATTCTACGATCGAGGTAGGTCTGCCCCTCTGAGTTTCTTCAAGTAGTACATCCCCGATCGGATGACCTCCATGACCTCGTAGGGTCCTTCCCAATTTGGGGCAAGCTTCTTCTGGCTCTGAAGCTGAGAGATGGTAGCTCACCGAAGTACCAACTCTCCCACTCTGAATATTTTACCTCTAACTTTGGAGTTATAGTATCGGACCACCCTTCACCTGTAAGCTGCCATCCGAACTTGGGCTTCCTCTTTTTTTTCTTCTAGTAGGTCGAGGTTGGCTCTAAGGTCCTGCAGGTTATGCTGCTTGTTGAAAGCCACTATCCACATCGATGGAAGCTTAATTTTGATTGGGATGACTGGCTTTGTTCCAAAAGCTAAGATGAATGATGTTTCTCCAATCGACAGCCTTTGGGTAGTGCGGTATGCCCACAGAACATAATAGAGTTCGTCCGCCCAGACCCCTCTTGCTCTTTCGAGTCTTGTCTTGATGCCTTGCAATAGGATCCATTGGTCACTTCAGCTTTCTCATTTGCTTGTGGGTGAGCTACCGACGTGAAGCGATGGGAGAGGTTTAGATCTTCACAAAACTCAATGAACCTCATCCCAGCAAACTATCGCTTGTTATCTATTATGAGAGTTTAGGGTGGACCAAATCGGTAGATGATTGACTTCTAGACGAAGTCCCATACCTTGGCCTCAGTAATTTTTGCTAGTGGTTCGACTTCGAACCATTTGGTGAAGTAGTCGATTGCAACCAGAAGGAACTTTCGTTGTCCGAATGCCATTGGGAAAGGGCCAAGTATATCCATTCCCCACTACGTAAATGGCCAAGGTGTGCTTAGTGGAGTAAGCTTGGAGGCCAGCTATCTTTGTATATTTGTATTTCTCTGATAGTGGTCATATTTCTTGACATACTCCATAGAATTATGGTACAACATCATCCAATAGTACTCTTGCCGAAGTAGTCTTTATGACAGGGATCTGGCTCCTACATGACTTTCATAAATTTTCTCATGGACTTTCCATAATGCGAAGTTGGCCTCTAAAGGTTGGAGACATCTGAACAATGATAGCGAATACGATCTTTTACACAACTTGCCCTCATACAAAATGTATCAGAAGGCTTGATTCTTGAGTTTTTTAGCTTCTTTTGGATCATAAGGTAGAACTTCCTCTTTGAGATAGGCAACTAATGGGTCAATCTGACTCGGCTTGAACTCCATCTGCATAACAAGCTATGATTCCTCTGAGCTCGGGCATTTTAGAGTTTCAAAAAATACTTCTTTGGATGTTTGGCTGGGGCTAAAGTGGCCAATTTAGAGAGGAGGTTGGCTCTTATATTTTCTACCCTCGGAATCTGTTGAATGCCAAAACTGTCGAAGGTCGGAGTCAAATCCTTTATCTTCTCAAGGTATTTCATCATACTTTCCTCCCGTGCTTCATAATTGAGAATCACTATAGACTTGAAGTCAATCTACTTTTAACTCTCTTGCTATTTTTAACCCGACAATTAGTGCTTCATATTCAGCCCCATTATTAGTTATAGAAAATTCAAAGCATAGCGTGTATTCGACGATGACTCCCTCGAGGTTGACTAAGACCAACCCCATGCCTACTCTAGTAGAGTTGGACGAACCATCCATATATAGGACCAAAAAACCTTTGGAAAGGTCGGCACTCTCTTCGAAGATGCTTGGTTGCGACCATAGGATGCTGGTCTTATTCTATTCAAGCTCGACATCATCTAGAATGATACATTCTACTACAAAATCTATCAATATTTGAGCTTTGATCGATGGTCGAGGTCGATAATTGATGTCAAACTCCATGAGCTCAATTGCCCATTTCACGATTTTTGTGGAAGCATCCGTTCGATAAAGGATTGCTTTTATTGGTTGATCCATGAGGAATGTTATGGTGTATCCCTGAAAATAAGTTCAGAGTCTCCTTGCAGTGATTAGAAGAGAGTAAGTCAATTTTTCTAACTTAGAGTATCTAATCTCTGCATCCCTCATGACCGGACTTACGTAGTAGACTAATTGCTGCATCTTCGCTTCCTCCTTGACCTGGACTGCTGCCAAGGCCGCCGGAGAGACTGCTAGGTACAAGGATAATTCTTCTTCGAGTTCAAGCTTAGCTAGCAGTAGGAATGAGCCGAGGTAATTTTTGAGCTTCTCAAATAACCGTTGGCACTCCGTCGTTCAATGAAAGTTCTTTGATTGCTTGAGAACTTGGAAGAAGGGCATGCATCGCTCGACTGATCTTGAGATGAAGTGATTTAGGAATGCCAACTTTTCAATCAGGTGCTGAACTTCTTTGATTATTTTTGGAGCAGTCATCTCCTGAGTAACTTAAATTTTCTCTGGATTTGCTTCGATCCTATGCCTTGACATCATAAACCCTAAAAACTTTTTCGAGGTCACACCAAAGGCACCTTGGTTGGGTTCAGCTTCATCTTGTACTTCTTGAGTGCACTAAAGGTCTCTTCGAGGTTGGCGATGTGGTTTATTGAAGCTCACCTTTTGATGAGCATGTCATCTATATACACCTTCGTGTTGCAATCGATCTGCTCTCTGAAGATCTTGTTGGCCAGGTGCTAGTATGTTGCCCCTATATTTTTAAGTCCAAAAGGCATAACCCTGTAACAGTAAAAACCATGGTCAGTAACAAAAGTAATTTTCTTCTCATCCTCCGATGCCATCCATATTTGGTTATAGCCAAAAAAGGCATCCATAAAGATGAGGAGCTCGTGGCCCGAGGTTGCATCTATTAGTTGATCAATTCTGGATAGAGGGTAGCTATCTTTTGGATAGGCTTTATTTAGCTTTTTGAAGTCTATGCACATCCTCCACTTGCTGTCGGCCTTCTTGACCAGGACCATGTTAGAGACCCAAGTTGGATAGCTAATTTCTTAAATAAATCCAGCATTGAGAAGCTTATTGACTTCTTCTGCTATTGCCTTCTACCTTTTTGGTGCATGGCTCTGAACTCTTTCTTTCACTAATCGATGCTTGGGATTAATGGACAACCAATGTTCCATAACCTCAGCATCAATCCTAGGCATATCTGTCGGAACCCAGGCAAAGATATCGACATTCCTTCATAAAAAGATGATGAGCTACCCCCGAACTTCATCTTCTAGATTGGAGCTAATCTACACCGTATGCTCCATATTTTCGTCATTCAGGAGGACGGTCATAAGGTCTTCTATGGGCTCACCCATTCTTCAATAAGGTCATCGTAAACATCAAGCCTGTCGATTGGATAGGGGTCAAGTTGAGTGCCATTTTGTAAGGTGATGGAGTAGCAGTGCAAGGCTAATGCTTGATCACCTTTGATTTCACCTGTTCTGTTGCTTGTTAGGAATTTTATTTTTAGATAATAGGTCGACACTATGGCTCGTAGTGCATTCAAACTAGGTCGGTCGAGGATTGCACTATAAGCGAAAGGGGGTTTTACCACCAAAAAGTCGACCCACACCTTGGCCTACTTTGGATACTGTCTTGCAGTCACGGGAGCTCATGGATCTCAGGTGATTATCAGATATGGATATTTTAAAGAAAGCATGATAGTACAGAATATTAGTAAAACTTTCATTATCTACCAAAATGCGGCATACATCATAATCAGCAATGCTCAAAGAGATTACAACCACATCATTATGTGGGAACTAGACTCCTTGAGCATCCTCGTCAGTGAAAGTGATGGGCTCTTCAGTTCTTCACCTCTTTCCAAGCTCGATTGACCTACTAGCCTTTCCTTGCTGAAGTCCCTCAGAGATGTCTTAATGATGCCAATTGGGGGCCGATCTTCTCACTGCTCCTCGCCCCTTGATAGTTCTGGTGGTGGGGGTGCTCTCGCGATCCTCTCATCCTTCTAACTGATGTCATAAGAATCAACCAAGCCTACCACACCTGATGAGCTCATCGATCTCATCGTGCAGCTGGATGCACTCTTCCATATCGTGATCATGATCATGATGGTAGAGGCATAACTTGCTAGGATTATATTTGTCGGGATGACTGTGCATCCTTTTCAGTCTCAGCAGTTGCTTCCTGATCTCCATCAGTACTTAGATTTTTGGAGCATTGAGAGGGACGTAGTTATGGAATTTTCTGAAGGAAGACCTCCATTGCATCCTACTATTCGGGCTTCTTCGCCTCTGGGCCTGGGTAAGAGTTCGGGCCTTTAGACACTTACACTCTAGAGGAGTCCAAGAGCGTGGTCGAGCTCCGCTCGATTTCTCTCCAGTCGTAGGCACATTTGGTTCATCCACCTGCTGCTCCTGGGCAGCTTCATTATCCCTAGCCTTAAAGGCCTCTTCAGCTCGAGCATAACCTTCAGCTTGAGCCAGCATATCGACGAAGTCTCTAGGGTACTTCTTCTTTAGAGAGAACAACAAATCATTCTTCTGAAGGCCACCCTTGAGTGCGGCCATTGCAATAGACTGGTCCAGGTTTTGGACCTTCAATGCAGCAGCATTAAATTAGATGACATAAGCCCAGATAGATTCTTCCTCCTGCTTGATATTCATTAAGAAATCCAAACCTCGGTGGGGACGTCAGCTGTTGACGAAGTGAGCCATAAACTAATGGCTCATTTGATTGAAGAAAAAGATGGTATCCAGCTTAAGTGCTAAGTACCAGTTTCTAATGGCTCCCTTGAGGGGGAATGGGAATGTTCGACATAAAATGGCATCTGGCACATTATGGACCAGCATCATTGTTTGAAAGGCCTCTAGATGGTCGATCAGATCGATGATCCCATCGTAACTCTTAAACTACTGGAGCTTGAAGTTTGGCAGGATTGGTTCCTACATAATCTTTTGAGAAAAAAAATGGTCAGTGCAAATATCGTTACCATGTGAGGAGGGAGCATGATGGAGTTCTTCGATTTATCAGCTCATTTTTTGGAGCTTTTGATCCAAGAGATCTTCATGATCGTTGATCTTCAAGATTTTTTGGTGGAATGGGGGCAAAACTCTCCCTGGGGTCGAGTCATCGTTTGAGCAAGGTCTCTCCACCCTCTACTTTCTTTTTTCGAAGGTCACTGATCGGCTAGCCTAAGTCGGCCATTCCTAGATCGAATCATGGGGCTCCAAAGAAGCCTACTCTGATCGAATTGGTGCTAGAGCCTATCGATGCATGGCCTGCACCACCTCCGTGAGACCGCAAATCTGCTAGATCAATAGGTTGAACTGCTTCGTATCCATCGTGGCTGTAGGTGGAGCTTGAGTTGCTGGAGCTGAAGTAGGAGCAGATAGACTGGATGAGATATGACTATAGAGTTTGTTGACCATCGGGTCGAAGCTTTTCTAGGAGACATTTGTTATGGAAAGAACTCTAGAGAGGAAGAAGAGAGATTGTTGCTGAGCACTCCTTTAAGAATAAGGGATCCTCAAGAATAGAGGGCCCTCCTTCTAGCGCCAATCTTGTTGGTACAAAATCTAGTTGCCATCGAAAAAGTGCTGCAGTCGGAGAAGATGAGGTCGCCGTCGGTGACTTGCAAAATAAGTTTCATTTAGAGCTCGATGTGGTGGCTCCAGAACATCCTTCGATGGTCAAGTTAGCCTTTTCGGCCAATAAAAATGGAGTGCTCGATCAAGAAAGTTGTAGAGTTTTTGAGAGGGAGAAGAGAGCCTAGAGAAAACGTATCTGGAAGGTTCCTTTTATAGACAAAGTCTATAATAAACTGATAGTGATAGCCATAACTATCGGGTAGTGGGCCGCTCGGAGCCATATGAAGTTTGTTACAAAAGATAATGTTTGTTGTCGTGAGGTGCCAGTCTATTTGAGATTTGATAGTCAAAGTTCAGAGGGATGGGTGTCGGTTGGTGATGACCTTTGAGCTATATTAATTCTAGAAGAGTTCGAACTCCTCTAAGATAGTCTGGGTGTGGGTCGGTTCATGTCGTGTATGAGATCGAAGTCATGCAATGACCTTCCTAGATGACTGTATGGAGTTCGACCGTTGGAGGAGTTCGAAAGAAGTTCGACCACTGAAGGAGTTCAAAGCAAAGTCTAGAAGGAGTTTGGCTGCTGGAGGAGTCCAGAAGGAGTTTGGCTATTAGAGGAGTTTGAAAGGAGTTTGACTGCGGGAGGGATCTAGAAGGAGTTCGACTGCAGGAGGGATCTGGAAGGAGTTCGACTGTTGAAGGAGTCCAAAAAGAGTTCAGCTGAAAGGAGTTTGATTGCTGGAAAAGTATGAAAGGAGTTCGACCGCTAGAGGAGTCCGAAAGGAGTTCGACTGATGGAGGGGTTCGGAAGGAGTTCGACTGCTGGAGGAAGAATTCTCGATCGAAGCTCTTCTGTGATTACCAGTTACATTAGGCTAAGCATCAAATTGAACTTCGACGGGAGCATGGTTTATCCCCAACAGTTGTAGTTAGTCAAGTCCATGTCTTTAACGAGACCTAAGATGGACTTGATTCTTGGCTACGCAGTCCAGCATGAACTATTAGGTTGATCTAATTAAAACTAATTAAACCAGTTGGTGTCTAAGGTAAACTAGACTAATGATTTTAATTGGCAGCCTGCTTATCTGGCCATTTCTAATGGTGTCTAAGGCAAGCTTTAGCAGATCCTCCCATTGATCGAGCTTACCTGACCTCTTGGTAAAATTATGTTTTGATCAGATCACTTGACTATTCGAGTTGACCCATGTCAGCTAGGTAAATTAGTTTGACTATTTTAGATGCTCCTAGACCAGCCTATTAATGGTCTCCCTTAAGCCGACTTAGTGAAGTCAATGGAAGGATCATGACAAGGTGGTTCATCTGACCTTTCCCCATCTTTAAATTAAATCCTCTAAAATTATTAGATTCCTAAAATGAGATAGTTATTATGATAAGTAGATCATAGCCTTCCATTAAAGTGGATGATAATGGGTCAATTAGTTGGATAATCATTGGAGGCCCAAAGGCTTGGTGTTTATCAGCTAATGAAATTATCATTCATTATGTGATTTCTTAGCTGCAACTTTCTAGATAGTGGTTAGGTTGGCCAACCAAAGTTGGGCCTAATCATTCATTGATTTGATGGGCCAAGTATGGTCATGTTAATGGTTGGACCTAACTGAATCTTTTCAGTGGAGGCCAAAGCCTACTGATTAAGGACTGAAATAAAATTTAATTACTAAAAATTATTTAGAGAAATAATTAATTATGAACCTATGCTTAGATGTACATGGGTTGGCCAATCAAAGTTGGGCTCCTATGCAGTGTGTGGATTTCAGTACCCACTAAGAAATTAGGGTAATTCCTCAAATTTAAGGTAGAGGCTATCAATTCAAATAAAATAGTGGGAGAACCTTTTGATTAAAGTCTAAATCTTTAGATTTAAAGAATTAATTACTAATTATATTATGATTTTTCTTTGTGTAGATATGGTCACTTCTCTATCACTCCGATCATTATTGGATAATGATAAGTTGATGGGATCTAGCTTCAATAGCTAGTATCAAAAGTTAAAAATTATCTTGGAGTATGAATAGATCCTATATGTATTAACGAATCCTACACCCAAGGCGCCAACTGCTAATACATGTGGAACAGTTAGAGACATTTATCAGAAGTGGCTCAGTGACCAAACCACGGTGTGCTGCATTATGCTGGCTGGTAAGAGTGATGAGTTCAATCATAGATTTAAGATGACTCAGCCAAAGAACATGCATCAAGTGTTGGAGGATTCCTTTGGCACACTCGATGATGTGGAGAGGCATAAGACTAGTTGTACCATCTTCAATGCTAGGATGCGGGATGGTGCCTCTATCACTGACCATATTTTGTGCAAGATCGAGCTGATAGAGCATTTGACCAAGCTTGACTTTTTCATATATAAACAACTTGGAAAGGATGCAATACTGAACTCATTACCCAAGTCTTTTCTCCCATTTCTTACTTATTTTAGAATGACAAAGCCTGAAGAAGACTACCATGGGTTACTGGGGTTACTTCAAAACTTTGAGAAGGATCACCAACTCTACAAGGAGTCGGTAAACATAGTGGGAGGTTCGTCTTCTAATTCTCGATCCTTTAGAAAAGAAAAGAAGAATAAGAAGAAGAAAGCTAAGAAGGTGTAAGTTTAGGCTTGGACATCTGTGCGGGCCAGAGTAGAAAGATCAAGCCCGATAAAAGTCTAGTTGAATATTTTTTTGTAAGAGGTAGGGGCACTAGAAGAGGAACTATCCTCAGTACATTGCCTCTCTAGATCCGAATAGGTAGAGAAAGAAGCAAGCGGTTGCTAGGCAAGGTATTTATATGATAACTCCTTGAAATTTTTTTATTTGTGATATTACTAACTGGGTATTGGTTATCGATAGCCCTTACCATATTTGCAATTCGTTGCATGGATTGCAGGTCAGTAGGAGATTTGAGCAAGATGAAAGGTTCCTGAACGTTGGAGATGGAAGACCAATTTCAGTTCTAGCTTTAAAAATTCTGAAACTTATATTTAGGTCCCATGCCATTATTCTTAGTGATTGTCATTTCTATCATAGTTTCTTTTTGAATGTTATTTCTGTAGACCTTCTGGCCAAAAATGATTATGAAATATCAAGAAAAAAATAAATTTGTAATATCATTATGAATGGTGTTACTGTTTTCTATAGACATTTGAACAATGGTATGTATATGCTATCACAACCTATTAACATAGTCTATTTAACTGGCAAGTATCCTAGATTAGATAGTATGTTAGATATCTATTTATGGCACTATAGGCTAGGTCATATAAACAAGAACCAGATAAATAAGTTGACTCAAGATGAAATTCTCAAAGTTAGTGATAGTGAATCACTTCCAACCTATGAGTCTTGTCTTCTTGGTAAAATGACCAAGTCACCTTTACTGTAAAAGGTGCAAGATCCCCTGAGCTCTTAGGTCTAGTACATACCGATATATGTGGACCATTGAGCACAAGTGCCAATGGTGGATATCTCTATTTCATTACTTTCATAGATGATCTATCTAGATATGGATATGTTTATCTGATGAAACACAAGTTGGATTCATTTGAAATGTTCAAACGATTTCAAAGTGAAGTAGAAAAATAAACTAAGAAGAGTATCAAAACTCTTCGATCTGATCGAGGAGGAGAATATCTTTCTATTGAGTTTTCCACCTGTCTAGGAGAGAATAGGATTCTCTTCCAATGGACTCCTCCAAGAATATCACAGCATAATGGTGTGTCTGAAAGGAGGAATCAGACTTTGTTTAGACATGATTCGATCCATGATGGATTTTGCCAGCTTTTCAATATCCTTTTAGGGATATGCACTCGAATTGGCTTGTTATTTGTTAAATAGGATTCCAAGAAAGTCTGTAGTTAGGACTCCATATGAGATATGGATAGGACGTAAGCCAGTATTTTCACACTTTAGGATTTGGGGTGCTCGGCTTATGTCAAACGATTAGTTACAGATAATCTTGGACCTAGGTCTAACAAATGCATGTTTATAGGATATCCAAAAGAGACGAAAAGATACTATTTCTACCATGTTGATGAACAAAAGGTATTTGTCAGCCTTAAGGCAACCTTTTTGGAAAAAGAGTTCCTTGGTGAAGGAGCTATTGCCTCTAAGGTTGAACTTGATGAAGTTCAGTAGGTAGAAAAATCCACTCCTATAGCTGAACTTGAGTCAAATTTGATTAGATTAGATTCGGAGCTTAGTGTACCTACACCATTAAGATGATTTAGTAGAGTACCGCATCATCCGAATAGATACTATAATTTCTTGATTCAGGATGGTGATCCCATCGAACTCGATGAGAACGATGAGAATTCGATCACTTATATGGATGCTATACAGAGATCCAATTTTGAGAAATGGCTTGAGGCCATGAAATCCAAAATGGAGTCCATGAAGGTCATTGATGTGTGGACATTGGTTGATCCATTCGAAGGGGTTAAATCCATTGGGCGTAAATGGATCTTCAAAAGAAAAGAGGCGTAGACAAAAAGATGAAGACCTATAAAGCCCATTTGGTTGCCAAGGGGTATCATCAACATTATGGTATTGACTACGATGAGACATTCTCCCCTATAGCAATGCTCAAATCCATTCAGATAATGCTTGCGATAGTTGTTCATCTAGACTATGAGATCTGGTAGATGGATATGAAGACAGCTTTCCTAAATAGAGAGCTGACTGAAGAGGTGTATATGATATAACCTATGGTGTTCACATTCACAGATACGTCCAAGGTGTACAAGCTTCAGAGATCCATTAATGGATTGAAGCAGCCATCTCAGAGTTAGAACATGCATCTTGATAAGATGATCAAAATGTATGGCTTCGTTAACAATGGAGAAGAGCCCTACATTTATAAATGGGCAAATGGTCCAGCAGTGGTGTTCCTTGTCTTGTATGTGGATGACATTCTCTTAATCAAGAATAACATCCCCACACCATAGGGAATAAAAGTCTAGTTGTCTTCATAGTTCTCTATGAAGGACTTAGGTGAAGCATCCTACATCCTAGGGATGAAGATCTATAGGGATGGATCTAAAAGAATGCTTAGATTATCTCATTCCACGTACATAGATACTATGCTGAAGAGGTTTAGCATGGAGAATTTCAAAAGGAGCTATCTTTCGATAGGCTATGAAATTTTTCTCTCTAAGAAGGATTGTTCGACAACTCCTGAAGAGAGAAAGCGTATTAGTAGAGTCCCATATGCTTCAACAGTAGGATCTATCATGTATGCCATGATATGTACGAGATCAGACGTGGCATACTCACTAGGAGTAGTGAGTAGATACCAGTCTGACCCTAGAGAAAATCACTAAAAAGTGGTTAAAACCATCCTTAAGTATTTGAGAAATACTAAGGACCAATGGTTAGTTTATGGCGAGTCAGATCTGAAACTTATGGGGTTTACAGACTCCAGCTTTATCTGACCATGATGACAGTAGAAGCATGTCAGGATATATCTTTACTCTAAATGATGAAGCTATCTGCTAGAAGAGTTTCAAGCAGCATACCATGGCAGACTCTATTTGCAAAGTAGAGTACATTGCAGCATCGGATGCTGCAAAGGAAGCTATGTGGCTAAGAAAGTTTATTATCGAGCTCGAAGTAGCACCCTCCCTAGATGGTCCGGTCCTGCTCCACTACGACTGTAACATTCCAAATTTAGGGAATAGTGAATTAAAAGATTTGTGTTAGTAAATGTGTGGCATAGTAATTTATTTATGGTACATTTAAGCATAAATTATAACTATCTGCTATTTCGAATCCTGAAAATTTTTCAAGTCCAAAAGTTAGCATCTATATGGGGAGCTATATAAAATATATATTCACTTGGAATGAAAAGACTCAATAATTGATTCTTAGATGTTGGTGAGCTATAAAATAATTTTTAACAAATTTTAGAGACTCTTTTACCTAACCGTTTAGAAGCAAGAAAGTTATAAAAATTTCAGATTTTGAAAAATTTGAACTAGAATCCAAATTTTGGAATTTCATTCTTAAGGATTTTAATTTTTTTGATATTTTTTTTGGTTCCAAATAGGGGGTGTTCCTTATTTACATTTATGTTTTAAAGTTAATGGAGAGTAAAATAAATGACGACATTAACTTAAACCCAGGGGAAAGGGTCGACACTTCTCCAAAAGGTGTCGACACTATCTCAGGAAAATAGATATGCCGTTCAGGAAGATTTGTGGTGGTACACCTTGGGGTCGACCTCTTTTGGCAAGGTGTCGACACTTTTATCGAGGGATCGACCTATGAGATGACTTGTTTGAGGAAAGGGGCAATCTAAGGACTGACTTGTGTTTGGGTGTCGACCTTAATCGCAAAAAAATCTGGGAGTAGGTTTTCAGCCAAAAGCCCTCAAGTGAAAATTTTAAAATAATTTAAAGAGGGTTAGCTAGACAAGTTTTACTATAAAAAAAAAAATAGCTTTGGGAGGTAAGCTCCTTGCTGGCCTCTTGGGGATTGGATACCTACCAAGTCCCTCCCTTAAATTATTCTTTCCCAAAGACTTAGCAACCAATTCTTTTTGCTATGGTTTTAGTTCTCTAGTAAATAACAGAAGGTCAAGGAAGAAAAGAGTTTGGTAGAGGTGATTTCTCAGTCAGAATTCAAGGAGAATTCAGCTTTGTAAAGGGATACTTAGTGAAGAATTGATTTGAGGAAAGAGGAGTCCTTAATAGTAAGGAAGAAAGAAGACTAGTTTGAGGGCAGAAGTGCATAAACCATTTGAGGTAAGGATTTTAACCCTTAAATTGAATACAAATTTAACTTCAAGTTGGTCTTTTATAGCCTTAGGGTTTTAGTGAATTGAATTATAAGTGGGAGTTGGATTGAAGGAAAAAAAATTGCTGTCCATATTGTGTTCTAAAATTCTTTTGATGTGTTTTAGCAAACAAATTGGGTTTATGTTTGGTAGAGTTAAAACAGATTATGAAGAAGAAAAAATAGTAGAAATATTGGAATTTTGTTGAATAGATGTTGAGGTTTAGCTGAACCTAAACTAGGATAAGTAAAGTAAAGGTAAAAGTTAAGATAATTAAAGAACAAGCATGTCACAATAAATCATGCATAATTATATTCATATACCACATAGTTTTGTGTTTAATTGTATTCACCAACTTTATAGGAGAGGATGAGGGCTCAAAAAGTGCTTTGGATGAATCAAGCTCTAGAATGGTCTAGTAATCATCGTTAGGTGAGTGGATTTCCTATTAAACCTTGGTATTTTTACTGTATTGGCTGCAAACATATTTATCTTGAAACAATAGCTAGCCTTCTATGATTTATACATATTATGTATGTATGTGCAAACTTGGAAATACGAATTTACGAATATTCTTTGATTAAAACTTTGATTTGCATAGCAATGATTTTGAAACGGTGCATATGAACTAAAAAGTTAGTCGATTTTCTTTTGAAACTGAGTCTTGGCATTAGCATATCATATAGCATATTTCAATCGGCACCACAACAGTATCAGTGATTAAGATGCCCAAAGGGGCTCAGCAGTTACTAAAGAAAAAAAGAAAAGCCTAGTGGGGCTATTTCAGCAGCATTCATACTACATGTTGATTACCCATGGTAGTGGTGCACTGGGGGTAATCAACAGTAGTCAGCAACATTTTTTTTACAATGAGGCAATGTTTTATTATGGATCAGCAAATTTATTTCAGCTCCGCAAAGTTTTCTTCAACAAAGTGATTTGTTGTGATCATTTTCTTGTCCAGCTTATTCAATTTTAAAAGAAGGTAAATTATATTAGCTCTATGTTATAATGATATGTTTTATAGTTTATCTTTTCTTATTTCCCCATTGTTAATGGTTTATCCATTCACTGGGACTTAGGTCTTATTCCCTCTTTTTTCTAAATGCAGATTTGGAGCACTTTAGTCAGCCTTAGAAGTAAAGTAGCAGCATCCTTGTCAACACTCATACTAGACTGGTTGGCCATGTTAGACTCTAGACAATGGATGTTTTAAGGATATTTTGTATATGTATATGTATATCTTTTAAGAAAACTAAATGTAAAAGAGTATGTTTCCATATGTGATGTGTAGGGGTGATGTATTATCAGAACAAAAGATAGTTATGTTTAGTGGTTCTTGAGCTCAAGTGGGAATAGTATGGTTGATGATTTAGACCTTAAATCTTAAAGCTTGATATTATGCTTCAGCCTAGTTATAACTTAGAAATCTCCTTAACCTTTAGATAAGGGTGGGGTGTGGCACCATCACCTATAGCTAGTTAGAAGTGGGGCATTACAGTGACAGCACTGATGTCATTGCTTAGGTGAAGGAACCAAAGGCACACTAGTGGACGAAGCACATCTTTCATCGCTTCCACCTAGTCCGGGAGATCATGGATCGAGGTGATGTTGACCTTTAGAAGAATGATGAAAAGGAAAACCTGACCAACCCCTTCACTAAAACTTGGTGATAAAGGAGTTCGACAATCACAAGTCAAAGATGGATATTACATACTATGCTGAGTGTTAGGACAAGTGAAAGTTATTGGAAAATGTGTCCTAAAGCCAATCATCAGTCTATTAATGGTTAAGTTATATTATATTTATAATTGATTCATTAATAAATAAAATAAATTTTTGGCATTTTTTTCATCATAAAGTATTCATCTTCTAACAAACTTCATTATTGTGATGAAGTTCTAAGGATTATTTAGCTTCAATAAAGAGAGAATTTATCGATTAGTCCTTAAATCTATTCTTGACCAAATGATAGACTGTTAATTAGGATGACCGTGTCTATCGAGCATAGATCGCTGAATGCTATATAGGTTGGTTGTCTTCTTAATCAAGAAGTGTGGAGATACTGGTATGACATATAAGTGAGATGAATGGATACGTCATCATTAAACATGACCAATTTGAGAGCATTCTGCTATCGAGAATATCTTTGATGGGATATAGGTATAAGTGTCCCTTAGACCTGAGATCACCTCAGTGACTTGCAAGCAACTCACTATGCTTTGGTACCAGACTAACTGAATTTCTAATTTAGTAATGAAAGTTCTGGGCATAGTCAAGTACTTGCAAAGTCAGAGTGTGATCAAGATGGAATTGACCACTCCAAGAGTTGGAGAAAAATATATCACTATATTTTAATATAGCAAAACCTTGGCTAGGATAATCCATCAGATGATTTTGATATTTTGAAATACCATGTGGACAATCTTATCAGTTAAACTTTGAGGTGTCCTTCGAGCATTTTGGTCAAGGGGATGAATTATATTGAAAATATATTCGCATCGGTTCTAAGGATGTTGTTCTACACATTTGACCTATTTAGTCATCGGATATCATTGCTAGATAGTCACTTCGATTAGTATAAAAATTTATTTTTGCACTACTAGCTTAGGTTTGGACTTATAAGGTCACAAATATTAGCATTCATGATCTGATTAGATGGTTGATCAATGATTAAAAATTATTCTAGGGTTAAACAATCAATACGATTGATGTTTAACCTAGTGCATGAAGGAAAAATATTATTTCCCGACATAGGATTGTTCAGATCTGATTAGATATAAAAAAATATTTTTAATTTTTTTTTCTAAGATCATAATCAGATCTGAGATATCTCATATTTGATTCTTTAAGATCTAATATTAAGGATAAAATAAAATTAAATCTAATTTAATTTCATACCTTCTTTTGGATAATCAGATTATCCTGTGATGATCCTGATCTGTCCTGAGGTTCTGGAAGGAGCCACGCATGCGCTTGCCCTCTACCAATATCCACTCAAGTAGGATCTACACATCTTCTCCTCACAAATCTTTTCTCCAATGATTAGATCTGGATCTGATCTAAAGAACCTTCAAAATAATTTGAGAAGGCTGCATGTTTGTCTCTTGATCAACAACTTCTTAACTTCAACTCTGCAGCACTGCTCTCAACACTTGATCGTAGATTTTGCCCAACCTTTTTGGCATAGAGAAGAGGTGTGGGATCTGAAATAAGGGCATGGAAGATGGGTAGAGAGTAGGGCTTCGCCATGGTCTGATCGCAATGACAAACTCCTTTGACAAGGGGTCTATTTATAGACCTAGTGCAGCCATAGAGTCCAATTTGATCAAGCATTCTAATTGCTTGATCAATATGAAATCCCATCAGATGCCCCATGTTAAATACCTGATCTTATTAGGTTTTGTCACCCAAAAAGTCCCAATATGTGCCGCACATAATCAGATAAGGAGGAGGGGTGGCATGGGTTTTAATTTCCAAGAGTTTGTTCTATAATAAACTCTTCCATCGATCCCTTGACTTGTACACACAATATTTGGGATAGGCCCACCTCTTTTCCATAAAAGAAACACCTTGGGATGTGTTCCATTCTAATAAAAATAAGGGGGCACATATCTGCCCTTTAATTCCAGCAATGATCAGGTCAAATGACCATTGTCCTGGTCCCCTACTGCTTATTTTAAGACAAGGCTTGGTTTTATCCGGATGAGCCCCGATCTCATCAGGATAATGCCTTATCTGACTAGGACAAGCTCCAGTCAGACTAGGACAAAGATATATAGGATCTCCAGATGAGGCCAAACTAATTTGGCTCAGTCGAGACAAACCAGAAAGACTATAGAAGGAGAAAGTTAGGCTCAATCATGTGGTAGCACGATTTTCTTGAACCTAATTGGATCTGATCCAAATCAATTGAATTGGGCTAGCTCAATTGATGACATCCAGACCCAAACCATTATTTGTATGATCTACGTAGGTTTAATTTTATATGGTAATGAGATATGATGTGATATCTATCATCGACATCATCGAAACATCTTTTGATGGACCAGAACTTTTCTGATTCATATAATTAGAATGATCGATCATCAAAATCATTCTAATTTCTCCCAAAATCCATCAGTGATACTTAGCAGTATATGGTGGCAACCCATTAGAACTAAAAATGAACCTCTCGGTGCAGCTACATGTGTGATTGGGATCTTCTATCTTGAGCTCCGATAGGATTAGGGTTAAGGTGAACTCATCATACCCAACACCCGTCATATGAATTAATCATTTTATTCAAGTCCAATGTAAAATCCTAATAGAAACTCTTTCTATCATCTTCACTCTACCATGGCCAAGGGCTTAAGGACTCAATCTCATGATTATCATAGGGCAGCTCCTCATCTACCGAGGTAGATAGATCTCCCATTGGTGCAATCTAATTCCTACAATGAACATGCTATAGCCAACATACATCTCAAAATTTCGAATGGCTAGGAGATCGAGTTATGGTGTAGTCAAGCTATAACACCCTCAATATGAACTGCTAATATACCTTAGGTCAAAGAATCAAACACACCACTGCAGCTTTGAGTCAATCATCGATGAGAAGGTAGACTTTCTTATGACTACTCTAGGTGATTACGCTCAGTGTCCTCATTCTTTAACAAGTACCTATACTCTCGCTTTGGTGTCTCCACACCGTAAACTCAAGATACATCTATCCTAAGATTAGTGCCTTCGTTCTTTAATGTGTACCTCATTCTTTGTAGCCTCCGATGTAGTCATTTATTCTGCTTCCATGGTGGAGTCTTCTATCACCATTTGCTTGGAACTCTTCCAACTGATAGCTCCACCATTATAAATAAATAGACTTTCAAATGTTGACTTTTGATCATCTATGTTGGATATAAAATCTGAGTCTGTATACTCCTAGAACTAGAGTTCTCCATTACTAAAAACTAGAAAGATATCCTTAGTCCTTCTCAAGTACTTAAGGATACATTTCATAAAAGTCCAATGCTCTTTGCCTGGTTTCGACTAATACCTGCTCGTGATACTCACAGCATGGGCAATATCAGGTCATGTACATATCATCGCATAGATGAGGCTCCTTATTATTGAAGCATAAGGGATCTTGCTCATGTGTTCAATCTTCTTAGGTGTGCTAGGGCACATCTTCTTGGAGAGATGAATGCCATGTCTGAAGGGTACCAAACCTCTCTTGGAGTTTTCCATGCTAAACCACTTTAGCACCTCCTCTATGTATATCTTCTATGAGAGACCCAGCATCCTATTTGGTCTATCTCTGTAGACCTTAATTCCTAGAATAAAGGATGCCTCTCCTAGATCTTTCATAGAGAACTCTTTAGACAACCACATTTTGACTATAGTCAACATGAGAATATCATTCCCAATTAGGAGGATGTCATTCACGTACAGTACAAGAAAGACAATAGCACTCCCACTGATCTTTTTGAAAATATAAGGCTCCTCCTCGATCTTGATGAATCCAAACAATTTGATTATATCATTGAAATGAGCATTCCAACTCCGAGATGCTTGCTTAAGTCCATATATGGATCTTTGCAGCTTGCATACTTTGAGATCATTATCATTGGATGTGAATCCTAGTGGCTGTTTTATATAGATATCTTTCTCAAGATATCCATTTAAGAATGTTGTTTTCACATCCATCTACCATATTTTATAATCGAAATAGGCTACAACAACAAGTAATGTATGGATGGATTTGAGCATGGCTACTGGTGAAAATGTATCCTGATAGTTAATGCCCTCACACTAACTATGCTCTTTTGCTATGAGCTTTGTTTAGAATGTCTCTACATTTCCATCGACACCTATCTTTCTCTTCAAAATCAATTTACACGCAATAGGTACTATACCTTCAGGTGGATCTACCAAGGTCCAGACTTGGTTTGAATGCATTGAGTTAATCTTTGACCTCATTACCTCCAACTATTTTTTGGAGTTGATATCTGATATCGCCTCATCATAAGTTTTAGGATCATCACCATGAACCCCATTTCTTATGAGGAATATTTTCTCTATGTCTTCTGATATAGTACCTAAGTATCTTTCAGGAGGATGGAAAATTGTACTTGATCTACGAGATGGAGGAGGTAGTGTCTGGGTTGGCTCAATCTAATTGGGTTCAATAGGTTACTTAGCTCATTTCTCATCAGAGACTTTCTCCTCGAGTCTAATCTATCTTTCAATGCCATCATCTTAAATAAACTATTTTTCGAAAAAGATGACGTGTCGACTCACAATCATATTATGATCTTTTGGAAGATAGAAATAATATCCTAATGACTCTTTAGGATATCCAATAAATCGAGATCAAAAGGATCTAGACTCTAATTTGTCTATCTGTTGTCTCCTGATATGGGTCGGATAATGCCAAATTTTGAGATGACTCAGACTTAATTTCTTACCATGCCATATCTCATACAATGTGGTAGGAACAGTCTTAGAGAAAATCCTATTCAGTAAATATATAGCGATCATCAGACTATGTCCCTAAAGAAACTTAAGAAGGTCCATAAAGGTCATCATGGATCGGGCCATATCTGATAGGATCCAATTTCTCCATTCTGAAATTCCATTGAGTTGAGGCATTCCTAGTGGAGTCTATTGAAGGACTATGCCATTGTCCTTAAGATAGTCTTGAAATTTTCGACTAAGGTATTCGCCTCTTTGATCTAATTGAAGAACCTTAATAGCTTTTCCTATTTATTTTTCTACCTTAAGTCTGAATTTCTTGATCTTTTCAAAAGCTTCAAACTTATGTCGCATCAAATACACATACTCGTACCGAGATAAATCATCAATAAAGGTGATGAAGTAGATGTAATTGCCCCTGATTGGCACATCAAATATACCGCATACATCAGTATGTATTAGGGCAAGTAGGTTTGTGGCCCTTTCTCCATATCCCATAAAAGGGAGCTTAGTCATTTTTCCCTAAAGGCATGATTCATAAATTGGATATGACTCAAAAATCAATGGACTCAATAGCTCGAATTTCTCCAATTTGTTAACCCTATCTTCAGCTATATGACCTAGCCTAAGGTGCCAAAGATACCTATCATTTAGACTATCTCTAGGTCATTTTGATCCTATGGTATTTATGTTTTGCTCAATATTGAAAATAGAAACATCAATATGTAACTGATAGAGATCATTTATAAGAAAATCACTTGTAATTTTATTTCTTTCATAAAGAATATTACAATAATTCTTATAAAAATTAATTACATAGCCTTCCTGTGCTAAATATGAAATAGAAATCAAATTCCTACTTGCTGCAGGCACATAAAAATAGTTCCTAAGAACTAAATCTAATCCTGATGGTAATCATAGAGGATAGGTTTCCACGGCTACAGCAGCAACTCTTGCTCCATTTTCGATGTGTAGGATTATCTCACCATCCCTTAGCCTCCTGCTATCCTCAAGACCTTGCATAGAAGTGCACAAGTGAGTGCTAGAACTAGAATGAAGCACACAACTGGATGTAGAAGAAATCGTAAGATTAGAATCTATAATGAGCATACCTCAAGAAAGATCTGCCTCCTTATTCTTTAGACTAGTCAGGTATAAAGGATAGTTTCACTTCCAATGGCCATCAGTGTTGCAATGAAAATATTTTTTCCTATCGGCCTTCTTCTTCAGCTCTATCTTGTTCTTCTACCAACCATCCACCTTCTATTTTTTCATGAACTTATTTTTCTTTTCAAAATACTTTCTCTTGAAAGAAGTCCATTTCACAGCAAGTACTGAGCCTTTAGAATCTTTCATAGAAAGCTCAGTAGTAACCAGCATGTTCATAAGCTCAACCAAGGTATTCTGAAGTTTATGCATATGGTAGTTCATGTTGAACTGTCCATACGCATCAATCAAGGACTTTAGAATTATATCAATCTATAAATCCTGATCTAACTTCACATTGAGCTTCTTAAGTTCTTCTAAGTTCTTGATCATCATCAGATAATGATCTTGGACTAACTGCCCATCATGCATCTGAGCCTTAAATAGTCTCTTAGTGACTTGATATTTGGCTACGCGACTCTGTTCACCAAATAACTCTTATAGGTGAGCTAACATTTGGTGGCTAGTCTTAATGTCTTCATGTTGGTGCTAGAGCTCATTGGACATCGAGCCCAACATGTAATACCTGGCCTTGTTATCTTCATCCGTCCACTTCTCAAGAGTTATTTTCTGATTAGTGGATGGATGGGCTAGTAAGGTGGGAGGATCTTATTCCAACACATGAGTCAACTTCTCAAAATCCAAAATAATTTTGAAGTTATAGAGCCAATCCTTGTAGTTGGATCCGGTTAGTCTATGGATGTCTAGAATGCGGGCTAGTGGTTTGGATGCAGACATCTTCTTGTAGAGAGTCAAAGTTTCTAATTATATTTTATAATTAGACTTAATCAATTTATTTAGGAGCTTTATTTTTAAATAAATTAGACTTCTACAATTTACTCAGATCCCCATGCTCCCTCGGCAGAGATGCAAAAATCTTTGAAATTATTGATTTCTAGTGGGTGGTGTGATCACACCGACTGGCTCATCACCTCATCTAATAGTTATTGATGATGGGTCATCCGATGAGTGAACAACTCTTGTCCAATGATTCTCTAATCATGGTGCACCCAAATCTAATCTCTAATTCATGAATCTCACCGTGTCTGAAATATTGATCCACTCCTTAGTCAAGTCAAACCCACCATTTGCATGAATAAGATTTTTGATTGGATCATTCACCATATCCAGAATATTGAGCCCAACCGATCCTCCAACCCATAGCATCCAATGCCTAATAGACATGGTTGCATCTTTTCAGTGCAACTAAACCACTATATCCATCCGAGAATAATCAACCCCAAGAAGGGCCACACATCTACAATGATGGAAGACCTTAGACTTAATATTTTATTAGAAAAATTTAATTTAGGTCTCCTTAAATTTGACTTGACATAGTCATAATAATTATAACTAACCTAGTAGCATAGGTTCGCTCGAATTGTTAGCCACCTCAAATCAGAACTGGGTCGACACAAATGGCCAGGTAAGTAAGAACGGTGGAAGGGATATGCCATTAACTCGACAATAATGCATTCAACTCGAGTAGCTCCCAATTAAAAATTAGTCGATCATATTTATCATACTTATCTTAGACACCAAATTATCTAATTAAAATCAATTAGGTTAGCCTACAATCCAGGCTCGAATCGTGAAGCTAAATTAGGTCTTGACTTGATCGAGTCACTTCTCAATGTGATTCGATCTTGATCCAGATCTAATCCTATTAGGCTGGTCAAATCTAAGCTTTTTTTGATTGCACCTAACCAACTCCTGATTCGGTTTGATCAACTGCTAGACCTAATTGAGCTATCCAAGCCTGAATCTAATTTTATGAATATATATTAGGTCTAAAAATTCAAAATTTTTAGATCTAATTAATTTTATAATCTTAATTCTTAATTAAGCTTTGGGTTCATGAATAAAATATATAATAAAATCCTAGAGTTTTAGGATCTAGGATTTTGCAGAAAAATAAGTTTCGATTTCTGATTAAGAACGAACACGCAGCATCCCTACACATCATAAGAACACTCCATTGAATGGGAGGAGAGGGTCTTTAAATTTTACTTAATTCTTATGATCGGACGGCCAAGGAGAATGTCTTAATCAAAAATATAATTTCTACTACAAAACTAGTTAGATCTAAATCATATATCGCATATATAATTAATGATCTAACTTATACATATTTTGCATACATCTCATGTATCATAAGCCAATCAATCATGCATGATTTTGGATCTAAAATATCATATATTAAATCTAAAAAATAAAATTTAAATTTAATCACATCAAACAAAACTATTTTATAGAACTATTCTATAACTAGTCTAAGCATGCATCTTTCATATCTCACATGAATAAATCAAAAATGAAAAACTTTATTTTCTATTTTTAGATCTGATTAAAATAATTATAACATCAAAAAAATAAAAATTAAATAGATCTAAAATTATATTAAATTAAATTAAATAAATAATCATACTAGACTACACATAGAACTATTCTATACCTAGTCTAGTCATGCATCTCATACATATTAGATCTAAATGATTTAATTCTTTATTTTTTAATTTTAGATATAATCACATCTGATGTGATATCTAAAATCTTTTAATTTTAGATCATAAATAAAAATAAAATCAGATTTAAGATAGATCTAAAGAACTGCTAACGCAGCACTGATACCATTTGAAGGAAACATATTATTTTCTAGCACAGGATCGTTCAGATCTGATTAGATCTGAAGAAATATTTTAAAATTTTTTCTTCTAAGTTCATAATCAGATTGAGATATCCCAGATCTGATCCTTTAAGATCTAATATTAAGATTAAAATTAAATTAAATCTAATTTAATTTATTAACATGTTTTGGATAATCAGATTATCTTATGATGATCCTGATCTATCCTGAGGTTTTGGAAGGAGCCACACACGTGCCTGGCCTCTACCGGTATCTACTCAATACGATCTGGATTTTTTCTCTTCATGAATCTTTTCTTTAAAGATTAGATCTGGATCTGATCTAAAGAACCTTCAAAATAATTTGAGAAGGTTACGTGTTCATCTCTTGATCAGCAACTTCTTGACTTGATCTTTGCAGCACCACTCTCAACACTTGATCGTAGATTTTGCCCAACCTTTTGGGCATAGAGAAGAGGTGTGGGATCTGGAATATGGGCATGGAAGATGGCTATTGGAGTAGGACTTCGCCATGGTCAAATCGCAGTGCCAAACTCCTTTGACAAGGGGTCTATTTATAGACCTAGTGCAGCCCTAGAGTCCTATTTGATCAAGCAATCTAATTGCTTGATCAATCCGAAATTCCATCAAATTCCCCATCATAAATACCTGATCTTATTTGGTTTTGTCATCCAAAAAGTCCTAAGAAGTTCCGCACATAATTAGATAAGGAAGAGGGGTGGCGTGGGTTTTAATTTCCAAGAGTTTGTTCCATAACAAACTCTTCCGCCGATCCCTTGACTCATGCACACGATATTTGGGATAGGCCCATCTCTTTTCCATACAATAAACACCTTGGGACATGCACCATTCTAATAAAAATAAGGGGGCACATGTCTCCCCTTTAATTCTAGCAAAGATCGGGTCTAACAACCCTTGTCCTGGTCCTTTATTGCTTATTTTAAGACAATGCTTGGTTTTATCTGGACGAGCCCTGATCTCATCAAGACAATGCCTTATTTGACTAGGACAAGCTTCAGTTAGATTAGGACAAGGCTATACAAGGTCGCCAGATGAGCCCAAACTAATTTAGCTCAGTCGAGATGAACCAAAAAGACTACAGAAGGAGAAAGTTAGGCTCAATCACATGCTAGCATGATTTTCTTGAACCTAATTGGATCTAATCCAAATCAATTGAACTAGATTAGTTTAATTGATGACATCTAGACCTAAATCTTTATTTATGTGATCCAGTTAGATTCAATTCTATCTGGTAATAAGATATGATACGATCTCTATCATCGACATCATTGAAACATCTTTCGATGGATCAAAACTTTTTTGATTCATACAATTAAAATGATCGATCATCAAAATCATTATAATTGCTCCCAAAATCCATCAGTGACACCTAACAGTATATGATGGCAACCCATTAGAACTGAAAACGAACCTCTTGGTGTAGCTATATATGTGATTGTGTTCTTCTATCTTGAGCACCGATAGGATTAGGGTTAAGGTGAACTCGTCAAACCCAACAAACATCATATGAATTAATCATTCGATTCGAGTCTAATATGAAATCCTAATAGAAACTCTTTCTATCATATTCAGTCTACCATGGCCATGGGCTTAAGAACTCAATCTCATGATTATCATAGAGCTGCTCCTCATCTATCGAGGTAGATAGATCCCGTATTGGTGCAATCCAATTCCTACAATGAATATGCTATAGCCAACATACACCTCAAGATCCAAATGGCTAGGAGATCGAGTTATAGTCTAGTCAAACTATAACATCTCAAGGTGAACTATCGATGCATCTCAGATCAAAGAATTGTACACACCACTACAACATCGAGTCAGTCATCAACGAGAAGATAGACTTTCTTATAACTACTCGAGGTGGTCACGCTCATTGCCCTCGTTCTTTAACGAGTACTTATACTCTCGCTTCGATGTCTCCACACCGTAAACTCAAGATACATCTATCCTAAGAATGTGATCATTCACCAACCTTCTAGATCGATCACCATCCTCATGATGATCCTATGGTCGGAAGCAGTTCATGAGTTAATTATGAAAATTCATGTCTTAAATTTTTAACTTCTTGAAAATATGAATTGTCATTATCATTAACTCAAAGGATGTATCATAGATACTTTAAATACACACTATGATAAAAAATAATTTATTTATTAATTTATAGTCAAAATTATAAAATTATCCTTAGAAGTGTATTATAAGTGTCAGCTAATTTAGCTTCTTGGGCACACATCTAATAGTGCAAGTGTTGTAGGAGGATTGATTAGCAATTAGATTGCTAATTAGCTTAATTTAATTAAGCCAAAGTGCTATGATTAAGTCTAATTAAATATAATTTAATTAAATTTAGTTTGCACTTGATTGGATCAAGTTTAATTAGTTTATTGAATAAGCCAAGTGCAAGAAAGAACTAGTCCTAGTTCAACTAGAACTTGGATCAACCCAATTTTCTAATTAGATTAAAAAATTAAATTAGAATTAAATCTAATATAATCTAATTTAATTAAATCTTTAATTAGTTTAGGATATAATTTAATTGGATTGAATTAATTCTTGTTTAATTTGGCTTGAGAAATCATGTTGGACTAAGTCAAAATAAGAATCCTAGTAAGACTAGAAACTTTCCTTCTTGCACCACCTTAGTCCCAATGCCCACCCTTCATGCCCCCTTTGATTTTGCATGAATTCTCCATGCTCAAGAGAAGCTCACCACATCCCAAAGTCCTCCACTTTCTTTCTTACATGGTAAATTAAGTGTAGACCAAGTCAAAGTCGGAATTGGTTTTGATTTCAAATTCTATGAGATAAAATTTTGTGGAACCAAAACTCTTCCTATAGTGCACCGATTTCGTCCAAATTTTTTTTGAGATTTTTGTGGCTTTTAGAGGGGATTTTTTATGATAAAATCTGATGGTCTATAGTAGAAAAGAAGGAGGGGGCACCCAAGAGTTGGGTGCCCCTTGTCTTGTCCAATTTGGATATTCCTTGTCTAGGTATTTGATCTAGACAAGGACTCCTCCATATCTCTCTATATAGGATAAATTTTGAGCTGATTTTTGGATATATTCCATACCATTGAGAGACCTTTCGAGTGTGTGAAAATCAAGGGAAAGAGTGTTGGGGCATGGAGATTTCATAGATACCAATATTGGAGTCTAGGTGCGAGAACAAAGAAGAAGAAGAAGCGTTCTTCTAGGATTTTTTCTTTGATCTTTTCCTCCTTTAAAGATTTTTGAGAGGTGTCTCAAGTTCAAAATCTCTTCTCCTTCCTTTTGAAAATTGGAGAGTCTAAGATTTGAAGAAGGTGATTTCAGATCGATCATCAAAGAAAGATCAGCACAGTACTAGCATAATGTGCTGATTTCCTACATCGAACTTCTGATCGTGGTTCGTGGGCTCGTGTGGATGACTCCTAGAGGTTGGACGTATGTGCAGCTCACAACATCATCCTCAAGCCTGGATCAGCAAGTTAGAATGTCTAACTTACATATAAAATAGATCTGATCTATTATTTTCATACCTGCATTAGATGTAATGTATATACATGTTGATGTGATCAACATGTTTTAGTTCCTTCTTTAGATTTTTAATTGTTAATTTAATAACATGCCATGATCATGTAATAGATCTTAGATCTAAGATATTTTCTAGAATTTAAAATTAATTTTGATTAATTTTAGTCTTTCGCTGTCTGATCTTGAAAAAAATTTTAAGATCTAGCCATAAGACCCTAGATCTAGTTCTATCAATAAGGTGGTGTAACCGACTTATAGTAGTTGATCAAGTTTCTAAGAGATTATTTCATCCACCTTGCTATGGATGTCTATCGATTGACCCACTTCATATAATCCACCTTTTTTGGATCTCCATGTGAAAGCTTCCCTAGACATGTAATGCAATGAATTCTTACTTAGGGTTTTAAAGAGCTGCCAAGCTGCATGCTCAGTTTTAAGCATGAGCATCCCATCATAAGATGAGTCAACCATTTGTTTGTGCTTTTCTGACAAACCTTCATAAAAGCACTGGATAATTTGCCATTTTGGAAATGGCATGGTGAGGACATTTTCGAATGAGATCTTTGAGCCTCTTTCAGGTCTCATGGAATATCTCCCCCTCCATTTTGGAAAAACTGATTATGGATTTTCTAATCTAATTAGTTTTTCCTATAGAAAAATATTTCTTAAGAAATTCTCATTCAAGCTGGTCCCAGGTCGAAATGGTGATCGAGTCTAAGGAGTTTAGCCAATATTTGGCTTTATCCTTAAGAGAGAATGGGAATAGCTTTAACCTAAGGGCATCACCAAAAAATTCTAGATTTTGATAGTTAAATAAATCTTAAGAAATTCATCTAGATGCTTGTACAGGTCCTCATTGATAAGTTCGTAGAAGGATGGAAGCATTTGGATGACACTGGACTTAATCTCATAGTGTGATGCCTGTACAGGCGGCACTTGGATGCTGGAAGAATAGGTGTAAGATGGAGTAAAGTACTCTCTCAATTATCATGGTGGTTCATTATCTCTAGGGTCCATGTTCTCAGCTCAAATGGTCTTAAAGATCTTCTCAATCTCTTGATCTAAGGGTTCTAAGTTGATTTGTAGAGATTGACACCCTAATATATATTAAAAGAAGTTTCACTTTGGCCCCCCGCCCCCCTATTTTTTTTAATTTTTGAGAAGAAGAGAAGAAGAGGAGAAGAGAAAGAAGGAGAAAAAATCTAAAGAAGATTGTCCTATGAGTGTTCTAAACCGATAGATGATTGAAGAAATTTTTTTTTTAAATTATTATTTTTTTTAAATAAGTAGTACAATCAAATCAACTCTATCCTAGGGTTATCTTAACTCTAGACAGCTCCTAATTGATCCAAGCTAGCCTTCAAGCCCTCTAAGTTAAAGCTCGACCAATCAACTAGCCAGGTTAGTATAAGGTCAATGGGGATCCCCCCATTGCTTTCCTTAAGCACTAATTAGATTAGCCAGATCAGTGAATGGAATCAATTAAAAACCATCTTTCTTTGGGCCCAGTCGTCCTATAAACTACTTGCCTAGACACCAACTAGCTGATCAAATCTAACCTAGTCCATCTTTCAGGGTCACTTGTCCTAATGAGCTCGAGAATTCTTAGAGCTAATGTCTAATTAATTTTAGATTAAGGCTTAAGTTAGTGAAACATGCAAGTTATGTGATTTTTGGGCTGAGGGGTGATCAAATCCCCATCTTATCTTTTTAATGGGTTATTTCCCTTAGGGTTAATTATAGAGAGATGCAATGCACCAAGAAAGATGGCCAAGCATAAGTAGAAGATTTTTATTTTTTCTATTTTTGGTTTCTCTATGTTAGCTAAGAGTTATGGAGTGTTTTTTTTATTGATTGTGAATTTTAAGTAATTATAAAAAGAAAGTTTGATTTAAATTCAAATATTATGGGTCAACTTGAAATAAAAGGCAATGATTCAAATCAAGTTAGAATAAAAGGAAAGTAAAATAAGGCAAGACAAAAAGAGAGGGTAAGAATCTAGTAGTAAAAGAAGAGAAGGTAGTTAAGCATATACGATAATTATATAACAAAATAAAGTAGTAAATAAGAATTTTTTTGATTTTTTTATTTCTATTCTAAATAACCATTCCAAGATCCCCAGCAATGGTGCCAAAATTTGATTGCTTATCACGAGGTAGTCAAATATAAACTCTAACTCACTTCTATGTGGCTAGGATGAGTCAAGATCGTATCCACAGAGATTTTGGATCGATTATTTCGAAACGAGAGAAAGAAAGAATGATTTTGTATGAAAACTTAAGAAAACCATGCGATAGTAGCAAAATAAATCTAAACTAAATGATTAAAGTGATGCAATAGGATAAAGACCTCAGAAATTGGAATCTACTTTATGAAATAGATTTTGATACTCTTTTTTATAGTACAATGATGGTGTGTGAGGTTTAAGTTGATCTAACTTAACTCTTCTTTTTTGAGCATGAATCGTACCCTTAGGTCATGACTTGTCTTTAATCAGACCTCAAAGAAGCAATTGAGACTCCAAAATGCCCTAATTATGCTTGCCCATCCTAGCCACAAGCTGAACTCTTTCGGATCACCAAACTTTATCCAGTTGTCCAAAGAGCTCCTTCCAGCCGATCTCCATCTAGTCACCCAAAGGGCTCCTTCCAACCAATCTCCATCCAGTCGCCTAAAGGGCTCCCTCTAATCGAACTCCTTCCAGTCGCCCAGTAGGTTCTTTCCAGCGAAATCCTTGCTATCACTTAGAAGGACCTCATCATCTATGCAACTTTAGCTCCTAGCTTAACGCAAGCCAGTCAATAGGCAGACAACCTTGGAGAAGTCTGAACTTCTTCAGAACTATTGTAGTATGAAGCTCTTCATCATCAATAACTATCCCATCCAAACCTTAACTACTAAATCTATACAGACTAGCATATCATGACAACGGACACCATCCTCTGTAACAAACTCCACATGGCACCAAATGGCCCACTATCAAGCAATTACGGCTGTTACCATCAGTTTGTTACGAGGTCCACCTATATAAGGGACCCTTTAGATACATTTTCTCTTTAAGATCTAAACTCTGCTCTAATTTTTTGAGTGCTCCATTTTTATGGATAGAGAACTGACTTGATTATCGAAGGATCCTATCGGAGCCACCCCACCTCCAATTTGGACTTATTTTGTAGGTCCCGATGGTGACCTCATCTTCCTCAACTCTAACTAATTCCAGCATCCAAAATTTTATGTACCAACACTTTTAATTAGATCTGATCAATTTCTTAACTTAGTCCATATTTAGTCTAACCCTAGGTCTAACCCAATTAAAGACCTGATCAAAGCTAACTCATTATCCTTTAACCCATATTTTATGAAATTTTCTTAGGATCTTCAAATCACAAACCAAGGTCCTAAATAATCACTTAATTCTCAATTAAGTTCAAGGCTTATGGGTTCGGATTTGGAACCTCAGAACTAGTTTTTGATTATATTATTTGAAATATTTTCAAGTTTGGAAATAATTTATATTGAATCATATTCAATTCATGGTTTTAGATCTATTTTGTTTCAATGTTTAGATCATGTCCTAGGATTTTGAATCTAGAGTTTTGCAGAAAGTAAGTTTGCAATTTAAATTCTACAAGGCATATATGTCAGACATATACAATCTATATTCAAAAATCAAAACTACATATCGAGCAAAGGTAATATGAGGATGTAGATCTAAACATGAATCACATATTATTCAGATCTTATCTAAATAATCAAAAATCAGATCATAAATTAATTAATATTAGATTTAAAATTTAAAAATAAATCATAAATTATTTTACATCTTATCTAACTTATTTATGATTTAGAAAGCACATACTAGGACAATCCTTCCATTGCAAGAGGTAAACCTTATAACAGGACAACCTTATAATCAGTATGTACGATCTAAATTTTATTTAGATCTAATCTAAATAATTTAAAATAAATCTAGCATCAATTTATGTTAGATTTAAAATTAGAACAATGAATTATAAATTTACATAGATCACATCTAACTTATTCATGATTCAAGTCTATAGATCAGCACATTCTAGGACAACCTTTTCATTGTAATACAACAAGACAATCTTATGATCAGTATGTGCGATCTTTAATTTTATTTTTAGATTTATTTTAAAGTAGGCATGATCATGTCATAAAATAATCTAGTGCTCTGATACCACTGATGGAAAACATGCAGGGTTTCATTTATAACTTTCAAAATTTTTTCAAAATCAGATGCAGCGGAAGACATAGATTAAACTATTTAATCTATTTATGCATGTGATCTAATCACTAAATCCTACATCTAGGATCTATAATAAATCAAGATGCAAACAAAAATCTAAAAAATAAAATAATGATTGGTATTGATCATATCAATACCCTAGATCTAGAACAGTTCTAGAAACCTAGATTGCATCTAGGTCAGAAAAGAGATCAGATCTCTTACCTTTGCATGGGTCGAGAACACCATAGCTGATAACCAATGTTGTCCTTATTGCTTGAGCTACACAGCATGTCCGACCTTTATAAGTTGTCCACACAAAGTTGCCACTCTGATTAGAGGTTTGTTAAATGAAGATCCGCTCGAAGTGCTAGCTTCTCACGGATCCCTCCTGATGGTTGATCTGAAAAATTATCTTCAAATCTTTAGAATACTCCAAGAGATGAATATTAGGAGGAGAATTAAGGAAGAAGAACAAACCTTAGATCTTTCAAAAATAAGAAAATAAAAAATTGAAGAAAGATCATAAAGAGAAGACACATCTTCTCTTCAGGATATCAACCATTGATGTCCTGAACAGATCTTCATACCTTGACAAAAGGAGACCATCTCCTCTAGTAATTTTTCATGTTATTTCTTTGTTTCTCTTTGATTATTCTCATAAAAAATTCCACAAATTTTGAGATGAAAAGGTCTCTCAAAGAAACTCTAAGAGAAGACCATCTTCTCTTCTTTTTCTTCTCATCATGACATGATCATATCATGTCCAAAAGAGACCATAATGCCCCAACAGCTTGGAGCACACATCCTCCATTCCCCTCATCTCTTCCTCTCTGATTTTCTTCATGGAACAATTCCTCAAAGGATGGAGAAGAAAAGATTTTGCAAAGGAATCTTAGAGTATACAATCTTCTCTTCCTTTGTTGTCCTTACGATGTGAACCTTTCATATCCTATTGAGCCCACCATGCCCAACGCCTTGAAGCACCAACCTCCCATGCCCTTCTCCCTCTTTCTCTTCTGATTTTGCATGGAGAAATCCTTGGGTTCTCACACCAACTCCCCACTTTAATAGGAGGCGCCCATAACAACCTAAGACTAGGTCAAAACCTAGTCACATGGGACTCTTGTTGGCATCTAAGTCTTGGATGCCTCCAAGATAGATTAGGTAATAAATTTCCCATGCAAGGAATGTTATGAGGCACACATAAATTTAGAGAATGGAGGCACACAAAAAAGGTTGGGCATTGGAACATATTTCAAAATGAATAGGAGAGAGTTTTAAGGATTTAAAACTCTATCTTATCTTCCCTTGTTTGAGCAATTCAAATAAGATTCTAAGTCAACCAAAGAGATGGGGCTTTGAACTCTTATTGGAGTGAGGAATCTCATGCAAATAATGAGAAAATTATGGTGTGGAAAATCAAATAGGGCATGGCTTCTTAGGTGCAAGAGATGAGGAGAAGCCCTAGTCCAACTAGGACTCTTCATTTAAGATTAGGTCAAACCTAAATAAGTCCTATTCTAATTAGAATTGACTCAACCTAATTGAAGGCAATCCTAGTAGAACAAGAAGCCTAATTAAATTAGATTAAATCATATTTAAATCTAATTAAATTTTAACTTAATTAAAAATTAGGTGCACTCAATTTAAAATTGAATAGGTATTCAATCTCCCTTGTAATTGGCTTATCTCATAAATCAATTAGACTTGACCTAATCAAGACCAAATTAATTCTAATTGAATCTAATTCAATTAGACTCGATCTCAGTCCAATTGCTCAATCTAATTAAGCCAATTAGCAATCCAATTGCTAATCAATCCTCCTGTAAGACTTGCACTTGATCAATCATCAACCGCATTGATGATTCGATCACAGAATTACTATCAATCAATGATCAACCATCTGATCAGGTAATAACTTCTAATATGTGTGATCCAATAGGTTTGAACCTTAATTAATAGCATAGGAACTAATTTTTGTACCAATCAAAATGACCATCTAGCAATAGTAAATGATGTCCAAATAGGTCAAATATATGCAAAGCAACATCCTTCGACCTTGGCTTGTGGTTACTGCGTAATTCATCCCTTTGACTAATAATGCTCAAGATGACATCAAGTTAGCTATCAACACTTATACAAGTCATCCATATTGTGTCCCAAAATTTTATAAATTTCGTGACTCAGGGGATTATCCCGGTTTAGGTTTTGCTAAATTAAGATAAAGTGAGATATTCACTTTCTGAAGTTAATCAATAGTGGTCAATCCTATCTTGACTCATGCACCGACTCTATAAGTGTTTGACTGCACCTAGAAATCTTTCGTTGCTATATTAGAATTATAGGTAGTTTGGTATCAAAGTATAATGAGTTGCTTGCAAGTCATCATGGTGATCTCAGATCGATGGGATACTTATATCCATTAGCCTTAGCTAGCTAGTAGAGTGCTTTATTGATCACATTCAGTATAGATATACTCCTACATCCCACCTGTATGTCATATCAGTATGTCCACACTACTTGGTTATGAGGACAACCAATACATATGACACACAATGACCTACACTCAATAAGTTATTATCCTTATTAATAACTTATTATTTGATCATGAATAATTTAAAAATCATCCAAAAAATCCTTCTTTATCGATTAAGTATGGTTGTAAGGACTTCATTATAACTTAGGAGTTCATTTAATGAAGATAGAACTTTTATGATCAATAAGTCAAATAATAATTATTATTTGATAATTCACATACTGATTTCAATCATCTACAACTTAGATGATTGGCTTTAGGACACACTTTCTAACAACTCCGAAGTCAATGACCCAAGAAGGCCCATCTATCTCCAATTCGATAAGTCTATCCTCTCCAATATGGCCTAGCCTTAGGTGTTGGAGATACTTTTGACTAATCCTATCTCTTAGTCTCTTAGACCCTATGGCATTCATAATTTACTCATTAATATTAATATTCGCATCTTTATGCAAATGATAAAGTCCATCAATTAAAATGGCATGTGAAATAATTTTATTTCCAAAATAAATTGCACACAAGTCTTTATTAAAATGGAAATTATAATTATCTTGTACCAATACAGATATGGTAACTAAGTTTCTACTAGCTCCAAGTACATAATAACAATCTTTTAAAAATAAACTAATTCCTAACTATAATTATAAAGGATAGATTTCGATGGCTACAGTAGCAACTCTTGCCCCATTATCGACCCAGAGAGAAATCTCGTCTTTCCTCAGCCCTCTAACTTTTTTCAAACCCTACATAGAAGTCAATAAATTAGTACTAGAACCAGAATCTATAACCTAATTAAAAGAAGAGAAAATCATTAGGTTAGTTTCAATAATGAGCGGCTCAAACGTACCTTTAGAAGATATGTCCATCTTCTTGTTCTTTATAGTGGCCAGGTATGCTGGATAGTTTCCTTTCCAGTGACCTTCGACATTGTAGTGAAAACATTTTTCTTTGTCATTGGTATTTTTTGGAGCTTGCTACTTGGGTTTGCTATAAGTCTTTTGCTTCTTTGTAGGCTTCTTCTTTTTCTTCCAAAAAGACTTTCTCTTGGAGGAAGCCTACTCCATAGTTAGAACCACACCCCTTGAACTTTTCAACGTACTTTCAGCTATCACCAACATGTTCAACAATTTAGGCAAAGTGCTATCAATCTTATTCATGTGGTAGTTAATGATGAACTAAACATATGAATCAGGAAAGGATTGTAGGATCATATCTACCTATAATTCCTTATCCATGTTCATGCCTAGCTTCTGAAGCTCCTCAATATCCTTGATCATTGTTAAACAATGATCATGGATGGGCTACCCATCATGCATCTTTGCTCTAAAAAGTCTTTGGGAGACTTCAAAGTGAGCCATGGGAGTCTACTCACTGTACAACTCTTACAGGTGAGTTAGCATGTCCCTGGCAGTCCTCATATCTTCATGCTATCCCTGAAGATCATTGGACATGGACACAAGAATATAGCACTTCACCTTATAGTCTTCATCCATCAACTTCTCCAGTGTGGCTTGTTGATCAGGGGATGGATGAGTTGGCAACACTGGGGCATCCTGGTTGAGGACATCGTTTAGCTTCTCAGAATTAAGAATAATTCTCAAATTTTGGAGCCAGTCCTTGTAATTGGTAGTGATCAACCTATTGGTGTCAAGGATTTGGGCTAATGGGTTTGAACTTGAGATTGTTAACCATAGAGAGAAATAATTTCTAATTGGATATTTTGAACTTGTAAATATATGTTATTGGAATTTTAATAAACAAACAAGGTCTTCCACTATTTCTATGGATCTCCACACTCCTCAGGTGTAGGAAATGAAAACCTATACATTATTAGTTTCTCATGGGTACTGTAGTCCTACTAATTTATGTGCACCTTACCTAACAGTTATTGGTAACACATAAACCAATGAGTGGACAACTCTTTGTTTATTGCTTCACTAAGCAAGATGCAGTTGGTTTGGTCTCTAAGTTCTGTCGCCTCATTTAATAGTTATTGGCATATTTCTTAGTTAAGTCAAACCCATCATACACCAATGGGCACAAAATCGTCATTGGGATCTTCACCTAATAGTTATTGGGCCCAACCCCATCTCTACCCTGGGGCATCTAATGCCATAGAGTGGTTGTACATATCCAATGCAACCGAACCATTATGACTAGCCAAGATCGATCAACACCAAGTAGGCACCCGCATCTCAACAATGATGGAAGACCACTAGACTTAATATTAATTTAGGAGATTTAGGTTCAAGTCTCATCTCTAATTAGTCATATTAGTTATGACTAACCTAGTGGCATGGGTTAGCTCGAATCATTAGCAAACTAAGTCAAGACTTAATCAACCATATTGGTCTGGTAAGTGAGATCGGTGGGAGGGAATGCCATTAACTCATCATAGACTCAATCTATGCGAGTAGCTCCTAATTAAAGACTACCGATCGAATTGCCAAACATACCTTAGACACTAGTCGGTCAATTAGCAATGATCAGGTTAGCCAATTAATTTAGGCTTGAAACATGGAGCCAAATTAGGTCTTTTAATTTGATTGATAATATGTGGCTGTTAATTGATCTAACCAAACTTACAACTAATTGAGTTGGTCATGAGTGATTAGACCTAAACCTAACAAACTATTGATTCGGTTTGATCAACCGCTCAAACTAGACCTAATTGAGCTACCCAACCCATTAAACCATGTTTATGTAGTGAATTTTGATCTTAAATTCTGAATTTTAGATCTTTAATTTCACATCTTAATTTTTAATTAAATATATTATGATCATGGGTTTAGTTTAGATGTCAAAATAATTTTAGATCAAAACTACACTAGGTTTACATTTCATACATGGTGACATTTAGCATTGTTTCAGATCTAAAATTGAAACCACATATCATATAAATGAAAATCAGATGTAAAACTAAATAAGCATGTATCATATGCATGCAAAATCAGATCTAAAGGAAGATCGAATATGATTAAAAACTATTTTCAAAAACTATTTATCCAAAAAAATCAGATCTAGGTTTTTAGATCAATAATCACCATAACTTTCTTTTGCTATTCTTCTTAATGGGATATAATCATATCGTCATCCCTACACGCCATAAGAGTAAACCATCAATTGGGCAAGAGAAGGATTTCAATCCCCACTTCCTCTTATGATTGGGTGGCCATGGTGATCAGTCCAAACTAAAGAACTAGGCAACAGGAATGAAGATCTAAACTATCCATGCATCTCATACATTATTCAATAATTTTAGATCTGAATAAAACTAAAATAAATCATATAAATCTAAAACTAACTTTTGTATCTAAAATTAAAATCAGATTAAATATGTCTAACTAAAACCTAGCTGAGATACCACTGTTAGAAAGCAGGGTAGGTTACATGCATGTATTTCAAAACTATTTTGAAATTACAGCGGAAATAAAACTAGATTAACTATTAATCTATCATAAATTAGATCAAATCTAAAAACCTTTCATAACATCGATCTAAGATATATGAAATATAAAATTAATTTATGAGATCAGATCTCATACCTTAATGTGGATCGATGAACTCTGCAGCCAATGATTAAGAACTTGATAGGTTCCTAGAGCCGCTCAAGCACCTGACCTTCACAGGATTTCACACAAGATCCAATCTGATCTGAGGTTTGTCTATTTCCCTAGGGTGCTAGCTCCCTTGTAGAGAAGACTTGTTAATGATTGATTTGATTCTTCTTCAAATTTGGAAGATGATCATCAATTGAAAAAGCAATCGAGGTAGAAGAAAGGCAACAGCAGTGCTGCTTTCTTCCTAAGAGTCCCATGCCTTGAACCAATGGAGTTTTTCCTTCAGACATGAATGGAGAATGCCAGGAAGTCCCTTTATCTCTCTAGTGGTTGGTCAAAATTGGTTTTGATCTCAAAAAATCCCTATAGGCATCCCAAAGGTAGATCCTTTTAAGGTGGTGCCTAATAGAATCTTGATAGAGTCAAACTTTATCTTGAATTCAAATTAGATTTTAGTTTTAAACCAAACTCTATCCATACAAAAAGAAGGAAAGAGTAGCTAGCCAAGAGGTGAATGGCTGTGGAAATCCTCATGCAAATCTGAGGAGAGAAGGTGCGTGGGCAAGGGATGGAGATTGGAAAGAGTCCTTCATAAAAAGGACTCTAGGGTTTTGGATTGAGCCTCAAACCAAAAATAATTTGGTTTAGACCCAAATATTTAATTGAACATAATCTAACTAGATCTCTAATTAAATTAAATTCTAATCCAATTAAGATTTAATTGATCCCAAATTTAGATCAAATTAGAAATTGATTCCATTGCGATTGAGTAATCTCATAACTCAATCAAACCAAACCCAATTCAAGTGAAACTGAATCCAATTCAATTAGACTTGATCTAAAACTTATTGCTCAATCAAATTAAACCTAATTAGTAATCAAATTACTAATTAATCCTTCTATAACTTTTTACATTGGATTAATTATCAATGATATTGATAATTATATCCTTAATGATTCACAATCGTCGATCAATCATCGAATCAGACAGAAACCTCTTTTGTGTGTGATCTCATAGGTTCTATTCTATTTGATAGTGAGATATATTATGATCTCTATCATAATATCATTAAAACTCTTTTTGATGGATTGGAATAATTGCAACATTGTCCATCAAGAATCAACGATCATCAAGATAATGCTCGTGGATCCCACAATCCTCCAGTGATACCTAGTAGTATGTAGTAGCTATCCAGTAGAATAGAAGTATAAACTTCTAGGTACAATTATTGTATGATTCAGTCCTTCTATCATAAGTCCCGACTTGATGGAGGTCATAGATAACTCGTCAAACCCCATCGTCAGTCATATACAAGATTGGCTTGACTTGAATTCTCTTGTGAATCCGGTAGAAACTTCTTTTCTGTATTCATACTTGCTGTTGTTGCAGAATCTGATTGATGCCAGATCGAGCTAGAGTCGAGGAAGATGAGGTCACCATCGGTGACCTACAAAATCAAGTCCTATCCGGAGTCGGTGGTGGTGGCTTCGACAAGACCCTTCGATATGAAGTTAGCTCTTCTAACCAACAGAAATGAAGTGCTCAAAAAAGAGTTATGCAAAGTTTTGGAAAGGAGAAGAGATCTTAGAGAAAACATATCTGGAGGGTCTCTTTTTATAGATGGAGCTTGATTAATAGTGACGGCCATACCGTCCGGTAGTGGGCTGCTCGAAACCATATAAAATTTGGTACAGAGAGAAAGATATCATCAGACTGATAGTGATAGCCATAACCATCTGGTAGTGGACCGCTCGGAGCCACATGGGGTTTGCTATGTTGAGAGGGGCATCGTTAAATAGATAGTGACCGTTCATCGAGATTTAATAGCCATAGTTTGGAAGAAGCAAGAATTGGTTGGTAAAGAACTTTGACATATATCAATTCCAGAGGAGTTCAAACTCAGAAAGGGAATACATCTAGAGAAGATCATCCGCAAGGAATGCTAGCCGAAATCTGGAAGCAATCCGCTGAAGGAATCTAATTGAAGGAGAAGTCCAGAAGGAGTTTGGCTCCTGAAGGAATCCAACTAAAGAAGAAGTTCAGTGGAGGAATCCAACTAAAGGAGATATCCAGAAAGAGTTTGGCTATTGGAGAAATCCAACTGAAGGAGAGATCAGGAATGAGTTCGGCTCCTATAGAAATTCTACTGAAGGAGGAATCCGGAAGGAGTTTGGCTCCTATAGAAATCCAACTAAAGGAGGAATTCGGAAGGAGTTCGGCTTTCTGGATTTCCACTCCTATAGAAATCTAATTGAAGGAGGAATTCGAAAGGAGTTTACCTCCTATAGAAATATGACTGAAGGAGGAGTCCGAAAGGTGTTTGACTCTTGGAGGAATCCGACTGAAGAAGAGATCCAAAAGAAATTCGAAAGGAGTTTGACTCCTGGAGGAATCCAACTGAAGGAGAGATCTAGAAGGAGTTCGACTCCTATAGGCACCCAACTGAAGGAGAAATCCGAAAGGAGTTCGACCATGGGAGAAGTTCGACTGGGGCTCGATCGCTGAGGAGTTTGGTTGGCTGAAGGAGTTTGGCTAAGGTTAGGTCGTTAGAGAAGTTTGGCTGAGATCCGACCGCTGGAGGAGAATTTTTTATCGAAGCTCTTTTGTGATTACTAGTTGCATTAGGCTAAGCATCAGGCTGGACTTCAACAGGAGAAGGGTTTATCCCCAACACTTGCTTTGACCAAAGACTTATCGAACTAAGTCTCATGAATCATAAAGGACTATACCTTTTCTACTAAGATTGATAGATTCCATCTAAGTGCATCCTACTCCTAATAGCAAACCTGAACCCACTGTAGCCAACATACACAGCAAGGACCCGAATGCCTAGAGAAAAAGTGGACGTGCAGTCAAACTATAGCAGCCTCACTATAAATAGCCATTGCATTGCAGGTCAAAGGACTAGTCATACTACTACAGCATTGAGAATACCAGTGATGAGTGAGTAGACATTCAAATGGTTTCTTGTAATAGTCATGCTCAGTGTAAGATGTTCTCTAACAACCACCTGCATTATCATCCTAGTGTCACTACACTACAAACTCGAGACTCATCTACCTATGAAGGAGGTAATCATGCACCAATCTAACTAGATCTATCACTATCCTCCATGATGATTCTCTAAATAGGAGCATTTAGAAATTAACCACTAATAGTTTATATCTCAAATTCTGAACATCATGAGAATATACAAAATCATCTTTGTTAATTTCTTAGATAAATCATGAACGCATAAACATGATTGGAAATAAGAATAACCTTTATTAATAATAAAAGTTTTTACAAGTTCAAATACAAGCCGTAGAAATTCAAATGTGTCAGCCAACAATTGGCTTTCTAGGACATGTTGGAAAGCATGCAGGGTTTCATGCTTGTATTTCAAAACTTTTTCAAAATAAATCATAGCAAAAGATGTAGATTAAACTATTTAATCTACTAAAGCATGTAATCTAATAACTAAATCTTACATCTAGGACCTATAACATGTCATAATGCATATATAAGTCTAAAAATTAAAGTGCTTTGGTATTGATCAAATCAATATCCTAGATCTAGAATAACTCTAGATCAAACCTTGGATCGCATCTAGGTGAGAGAAGAGATCAAATCTCTTACCTTCGCGTGGGTCAAGAATACCACAATTGAGTCCTAATGTTACCCTTGATGCAAATAGCCGCACATGCATTCAGCCTCTATAGATAGTCCACATGAGGCTGTAACACAAATCAGAGGTTTGCCAAACGAAGATCTGCTTGAAGTGCTAGCTTCTCGTGGATCCCTCCTGATGGTTAATCTAAAAAAATATTCTTCGAATCTCTTGGACACTCCAAAAGATAAAGAATAAGAGGAGGAATAAGAAAAAAATCCAATCCTTGGATCTCCCAAAAATCAGAAATGAAAACATATGAGAAAAGCTCAAAGAGAAGACCAATCTTCTCTTTCAGGATATCAACAATTGATGCCTTGAACACATCTCCATGTCAGGGTAAAAGGAGACCTTCTTTTCTACATTTTTTTCATGTTTCTAGATCTAATATTTTTTATTTTTTATTAAAAAATATCATAAATAAATACAAAAGAAGGATTCTCAAAGAAACCCTAAGAGAAGACTTTTCTTCTCTTCTTCTTCTCTTATTAGGATATGATCAGATCATGTCCAAAGAGGACCACCATGAAGGAAAATTCTGATTTTTCGGGTTAGGTTCATTCAGATCTGATTAGATCGAGAGTTATATTTCAAAAATTCTCCTCTCATATCCAAATTAGATCTAACACTTTTCAGATCTGATTTATAATCTGATAATTAAGAAAATAAAACTAAATTAATTCTAAATTAATTTTTACCTTGATCTTGGGTAATCTGATTATCCGTTGATGATCCTGCGGAAGCTCTGAGATTCTAGATCTATCCATGCAAGTACCTGGCCTCTACCGATATCCACTCAGGCTAGATCTGGAGATCTTCTTCTTCTCTTTCTTTTCTCCAAAAATTAGATCTAGATCTGATTTGGAGAATCTTCAAAATACCTTCTGAAGATCATCCGTCGTCCCTGCAGCAATGCTGCCTTCTTCCTTTTTCGTCAGCCTTTTCTTGCCTGACTCGCACTAATCAGAAGGTCCAACTTCCTTGGGCATGGAGAGGAGAGAGTGGGCTAGATGGTGGCATGGAGAAGGGAGTGGGGTAGCCTTGGGGCGTGGCTTGGAAGAGGAGTTCTTAAAAGTGGGCATGGATAGGGTCTTTTTATAGACTCTGCTGTGCCATGCAGTGCTGCATCACCTCGGCCAATCGTGTTGCTTCGTTCAATCAGATCTAAATTTAATTAATGGGATGACATCACCTGATCCAATCAGATGAGAGACCCATAGGTTCATTCTTAGATGGTGCCTAAGAATGGTCAAAGTAGATACCCAAGGGCCACCTAAGTAGAGACCAAGAAGATATCTGGAGTCCCATATGTATGGGACTCCAGCATCCCTATCCATAGGCGCATGCCATCCTAGGCATGCACCCTCTTCTTTCCAATTTTTAGAGAGGGGACAAACCCCTATCTACTCTCCAATAAGTGCATGACACATGGGTAGATGTCCAAAGGTCAAAAGTCAATGTTTGATCAAGTCAAAGTACAAGAATTAGCAAGTGATGAAAAATGGCAGGTGTTGTCTCAAATTTATCTCATAAATTAAGACAACCCTTTTCTAACTTGGATAAGCTCTAATCAGACTAGGTAAAGGTACCTAAGTGAGCATAAACTCATTTGGCTCAGTCGAGACAACTTTTAAGATAGAAAAGAAGAACGTTAGGATCAATCCTGTGCTAGCACAATTTCCTTGAACCTAATTGAATCTTATTCAAATCAATTGAACTGGTTAGTCCAATTGATGATATCTAGATCCAAACCTTTGTTTGTGTGACCCAGTTAGGTTTAGTTCTGTATGGTAATGGGATATGTCATGATCCCATCATCGACATCATCGAAACTTCTTTCGATGGATCAAAACTCTTCTGATTCAGACAATTTAGAATGATTGATCATCTCAATCATTCTAATTGCTCCCAAAATCCACCAGTGACACCTAGCAGCATATGGTGGCAACCCATCAAAACTAAAAGTGAACCTCTTGGGGCAGCTACTTATGTAATTAAGTTCTTCTATCTTAAGCCCTGAGCAGATTAGGATTAAGGTGAACTCGTCAAACCCTAATTTCTATCATATGATTTAATCATTCGATTCAAGTCCGATGTGAAAACCTTAATAGAAACTCTTTCTATTATTTCACACTCTCTACCATGGCCATGGGCTTACGGACTTGATTCTCATGATCATCATAGGGCTGCTCCTCATCCACCGAGGTAGATAGATTCCATCTTGGTGCAATCCAATTCCTACAGTAAACATGCTATAGCCAACATACACCTCAGAATTCTGAATGGCTAGGAGATCGAGTCATGGTGTGGTGAAACTATAACACCTACAAGGTGAACTACTGATGCACCTTAGGTCAAAGAACCAGACACACCACTGCAGCATCGAGTCAGTCATCGGCGAGAAGATAGACTTTCTTATGACTACTCGAGGTGGTCATGCTCAGTGCCCTCGTTCTCTAACAAGTATCTGTACTCTCACTCTGGTATCTCTACACTATAGACTTAAGACTCATCTACTACAAAGAAGCGATTGTATACTAACCTTTTGGATCAATCATCATACTCATGATGATCCGACGGTCAGGAGCATTTTATAAGTTAATAATGAAAGTTCTTGTCTTAAATTTTCAACTCTTGAAAATAAGAATTATCATTACCATTAACTCAAACGATGTATCACAGACACTAAATACACATATATGATAGAAAATAACCCATTTTATTATTTATAGTCAAAATTATAATTTTGCCCTTAGAAGTGTATTACAAGTATCAGCCAATTCTGGCTTCTAGGGCACACATATCTAACACACCATGCCCCAACTTCTTGGGGCATCCATCCTCCATGCTCTTACCCTCTCACTTTCATATTTTTTTATAAAAAAATCACATAAAAATAAACAAGAAAGGGTTAGAAAGAAATCTCTAAGAGATAATAGTTTACTCTTACCTTTCTTTCTTCAAGACATCAACAACTTGATGTCCAAATGGAGTCTCCACGCCCTAGGAAGTAGGCACCCTACCTCCCAACATCCCCCTCCCTCTTCTCTTTATTTTCTCTATAGAAAAATCAGGGTTTATCATGTTGTCAAACCAACTAAAACCAGGCACCACCAAATAAGGAAGAATGGGTCAAAGTCCTATTTTGTAAGGATTCAAAAATAAGTAGTTCGGGTGGCGTCCAACTCTTGGACCCCACCCCAAATTTTTTATGTGGAACACCCAGTAAAAAGATGCCCAAAAAGAGAAATAAGATGGTGCAAAAAATTCGGTGGGCATGGAAAATATTTGTTGGAAATTATGTTCCAAAGCCAATCATCAGCCTATTGACGATTGAGATATTATAATTAATTTATTAATTAATAAAAAATATTTTGACATCTTTTTTCATCATAAATTTATATCTTCTAATGAACTCCATTGTTGTGATAAATTTTTTAGGACTATTTAGTTTCGATAAAGAGAGAATTTACCGATTAGTCCTTAAATTTATTCACGACCAAATGATAGGCTGTTAATTAGTATGACAGCATCTATCGAGCATAGGTCACTATATGCCATATAGGTTGGTTGTCCTCTTAACCAAGGAGTATAAAAATACTAATATGTCATACAGGTGAGATGTATGGGTACGTCATCATTGAACCTGACCAACTTTAGAGCATTCTACTATCGAGAATGTCTCCGAAGGGATATAGGTATAAGTATCCCTTAGATCTGAGATCATCTTAGTGACATGCAAGCAACTCACTGTGCTTTGGTACTAAACTAGCTAAATTTCTAATTCAGCAATGGAAGGCTTCTAGGCACAATCAAGTACTTGCAAAGTTGGAGTATGATCAAGATGGAATTGACCACTCCAAGAGTTGGAGAAGAATGTATCATTGTATTTCAATATAGCAAAATCTTAGCCAGGATTGTCCATCTGATGGATTTGATATTTTAAAATATAATATGAACAACCTGATTAGAGTTAACAATTGAACTCTGAGGTATCCTATGAGCATTATGATCAAGAGGATGAATTATATGGAAATGATATTCGCATGGGTTCTTAGGATGGTGTTCTATACCTTTCGAGCTATTCGACCGTCGGATATCATTGCTAGATGGTTACTTTGATTGGTATAAAAATTTATTTCTATAGTATTGACTTAGGTTTGGACCTATGAGGTCATACACATTAGAGTTCACATTCCGATCGAATGGTTGATCAGTGATTTAGAATTATTTTAGGGTTAAACAATCAATACAATTGATGTTTAACCTAGTGCAAGTGTTGTAGGAGAATCCATTAGCAATTTGATTGCTAATTAGCTTAATTTAATTAAGCTAGAAGATTGAGATTAAGTATAATTAAATATAATTTAATTGGATTTAGTTTGGGCTTGATTGGATCAAGTTTATTTGGCTTATTGGATAAGTCAAGTGCAAAAAAGAACTAGTCCTAGTCTAACTAGGACTCGGGTCAACCCAATTTTTTAATTTGATTAAAAAAATTAAATTAAAATTTAATTTAATTTAATTTAATTAGTCTTTAAATGAGTTAGGGCTTTATTTAATTGGGTTGGTTTACTCTTATTTTTATTTGGTTAAAAGATCTTGTTTGACCATGTGAAAATAGGAGTCCTAGTGTGACTAGGACTCCTTATTCCTTGCGCCACCTAATCCTCATGCCCCATCCTTTTCTCTTTGTATTTTTATATGAATAATCCCCATGCCTAATATTTCTCACACCTCCCTTCTCTCTTCCTTTTTCTCTTATGGAAGTTTGTTGGAAGACCAAGTCAAAAGGGGAATTAGTTTTGCTTAATGATTCTATGAGATAGAATCCTTGTCAACCAAAACACTTCCCATAAGTGTACCAACCCATCCTTCCTTATTTTCTTTAATTTTTAAGGTAAAAGAGGACATTTTGTTGTGTGCACCCCTTGCTCTTCCATGGCAAAAAAAAAGGTAGGGGCGCCCAAGAGTTGGGCGCCCCAACAACTTCCCTTATTTGGTCCTTCCTAGTCTAGATTTTTAACCTAACTTGGACTCCACATATCTCTTTATTTAAAAAGATTTTTTGACTAAAATTTTTATGAATTGTATATATTTGAGAGGAATCTTTTGTGTAGAAAAATTCTAGAAAAATTCATCTAGGCCATGGAGATATTGAAACCACAAATTAGGGTGTCCAGAAAAGGAGCAAAGAAGAAGAAGAGGGTCTTCTTCTATGGATTTTGTTCCAAATCTTTTCCTTTTTTTTTGTGAGATTTTGAGAGGTGTCTCAGCATCACAAATCATCCTATTTTATTTTGGTATTTTGAAGTATCCATATTTCAAAAAAGGGTGCATCGGATCAACCATCGAAGAGAGATCAGCACAGTGCTAGCATACTGTGCTGGTTTCCTGCATCAAGATCTTTGATCATGTTCGTGGGCTCGTGTGGATGACTCCTAGAGGCCGAATAGATGTGTGGCTCATGACTTCATCCTCAAGACTGGATCAAAAAGTTAGAACATCTAACTTGCTCTGGTAATAGATCTAATTTATTAACTTCATACCTGCATTTGATGTTGTGTAGATCTAAGTTGATTTGATCAACCTTTTCTTTCTTGTTTGATTTTAATTTTTGATTTAATATCATACCTTGATCATGATATCTATGATCTAGATGTTTATATATTTATTTAAATAAATATTTAATTTATTTAAGTCTTTCACTGCATGATCTTAAAAAAGTTTCAAAATCTACCCATGAAATCCTAGATCTGGTTCCTTCAATTGGTATCAGAGCCTAGGTTCTTATTACATGATTTTTATGCATGTTTAGATTATTTTTTAGATTATATCTAATTTATAATCTAATTATTAAATTTAAAATTTTAAAAAAAATTTACATCTCACGAACTGCCATAAGGTTGTTCTGCTTTAAGATTTACCCCTTATAGTGAAAAGATTATCCTAGTTCATGATGATCTGACTCTAATCATAAATTTATTAGATTTGATCTAATTATATTTATAATTTAATAGATTTAAAATAGTTTTAGATCTAAAAATAAAATATTTTAGATTGCACGGACTGCCTTAAGATTGTCCTGCTACAAGGTTTACCCCTTATAGTGAATAGGTTGTCCTAGTACGTGCTGATCTAAAATATTGATCATAAAATTTTAGATTAGATTTAAGAGATTTTATGATATAATTAAAAATATTTTAATCTAATTCCAATCATCATAAATGTGTTATATTTATCTAGAAAGATTTATGATTGATTATTATTGAAACTGTTTTAATTACATGAACCTGTATAGATTAGATCTAAAGTAGTTTTATATTCTTTTTACTTGCATATTGATTATGAATCAAACATGCAACTTGGTTGATAGAACCATATTGTAAAAATATTTTATAAATATAAAAATTATTTTCAAAAAGCTGAACCCCAACCCTCAGCCCAAAATTTAATTGAGAATTAAGAAGTTGATTGATTAGGATCTAGGATTGTGAATTGAAGATCCTAAAAACAAATCATAACACATTGGGTTAAATAGATTAGTAGAGATTAGATCCATTAATTGGATTAGACCTAGGGTTAGATTAAAGAATGGACTTAATTAGAGAATTGACTAAATCTAATCAATTGTTGTCTTAGATTACGTCAAGGATTCTCTAGATCAATTATAATAGTTATAGTTGGTCAAGTCCATGTCTTTAATAAGACCCAAGATGGACTTGATTTTTGGCTATGCGGTCTAGCATGAACTATTAGGTTAATCAAATTGAAACTAATTAAATAGTTAGTGTCTAAGATAAATCAGATTGGTGGTTTTTAATTGGCAGTCCACTTATCTAGCCATTTCTTATGGTGTCTAAGGCAAGCTTTGGCAGACCTAGCCTTTTGGTGAGATTATGTTTTGATTGAATCACTTGACTATTTGAGCTGACTCATGTTAGCTAGGTAAATTAGTATGACTGATTTAGGTGCTCCTATACTAGCCTATTAGTAGTCTTCCTTAAGCTGACTTGGTGAAGCTAGTGGGATGATCATCACAAGCTGGTTAATCTGACCTACTCACTCTATAAATAAATTCTCAAACGTTATTAGGTTCCTAAAATGAAATTGTTATATGATAACTGGATCTTAGCCTCCCATTAAAGTAGATGATAATGGGTCCATCAGTTGGATAATCATTGGAGACCCAAATCCTGGTGCTTATCGGTTGATGGAATTATCATTCATTATATGATCTCTTTGATACATCTTTCTAAATGATGATCAGGTGGGCCAACCAAAGTTGGACCTGATCATTTATTGGCTAGATGGGCTAAGTATGGTCATATTAATGGTTAGACATAACTGGATCCTTTTTTGAGAAGGCCAAAGCCAATTGATTAGGTGCTGGGGCAAAATTTAATTACAAAAAATTGTTTTGAGAAATAATTGGTTATGAACCTACCCTTAGATGTGCATGGGTTGGCCAAACAAAGTTGGGCTCGTGTGCAGTCTATGTGGATTCTAGTACCCACTAAGAAATTAGGATAATTCCTCGAATTGGAGGTAGAAGCTACCAATTCAAATGAAATAGTAAGAGAAATCTTTTGATTAAAGTCCAAATCTTTAGATTTAATGAATCAATTACTAATTAGGTGTTGATTTTTCTTTGTGCAGACATGGCCACTTTCCTATCGCTTTGATCATTGTTGGACAATGATAAATTGGTGGGATCCAACTTCGATAGCTAGTACCAAATGATGAAGATTTTCTTGGAGCATGAATGGATCCTATATGTGCTGATGGATCCTACACTTAAGGAGCCAGCTACCAATGCATGTGGAATAGTCAGAGACACTTATCAAAAGTGGCTCAGTGATCGAACCATGGTGTGCTGCATTATACTGGCTACGATGAGCGATGAGTTCAATCGTAGGTTTGAGACAACTCAGCCAAATGAAATGCTCTAAGTGTTGGAGGATTCTTTTGGCACACCCAATGATGTTGAGAGGCACAAGACTAGTTGCACCATCTTCAATGCCAGAATGCGGGATGGAGCCTCTGTCACTGATCATGTACTCTACATAATCGAGCTGATAGAGTGCTTGAGCAAACTCGACTTTTTCTTGCATGAACAACTTGGAAAAGATACAATATTGAACTCGCTGCCAAAGTCCTATCTTCCTTTTCTTACTCATTACAGAATGACAAAGCCTGAAGTAAACTACCATGGCTTACTGGGGTTACTTCAAAACTTTGAGAAGAATCACCAGCTCCATAAAGAGTCGGTGAACTTAGTGGAAGGTTCATCTTCTGATTCTTGATCCTTTAAGAAAGGAAAGAAGAACAAGAAGAAGAAAACAAAGAATGTGCAAGTTTAGGCTGGGACAACAGTGCAGGGCCAAACCAGGAAGATCAAGCCCGATAAGAGTCAAGCTGAATGCTTCTTTTGCAAGAAGCAGGGGCACTAGAAGAGGAACTATCCTCAGTACATTGCCTCCCTAAATCCGAACGGGTAGAAAAAGAAGCAAGCTATTGCTGGGCAAGATATTTATACGATAACTCCTTACAATTTTTCTATTTATGATATTACTGACTGGGTATTGGATATTGATAGCCCTTACCATATTTGTAATTCATTGCAGGGGTTGCAGATCAGTAGAAGATTCGAGCAAGGCGAGATATTCCTGAACGTTGGAGATGGAAGATCAGTTTCAGTTCTAGCTTTAAGAATTTTGAAACTTGTATTTGAATCTAATACCATTGTTCTTAGTGATTGTCATTTCTGTCCTAGTTTCTTTTTAAATATTATTTTTGTAGGCCTTTTGGCTATGAACAATTATGAAATTTCAATAAAGAAATGAGTTTGTAATGTCATTGTGAATGGTGTTACTGCTTTCTATGGATAATTGAACAATGGTGTATATATGTTATCAGAACCTATTAGTATAGTCTATTCTACTGGCAAGCACCCTAGATTAGATAATGTATCAAATATCTACTTATGGCATTGTAGGCTAGGTCATATAAACAAGAACAGGATAAATAGGTTGACTTAAGAGGGAATCCTCGAAGTCAATGATTGTGAATCACTTCCAACCTTTGAGTCCTATCTTCTTGGTAAAATGACCAAGTCACCTTTTACTAGAAATGGTGAGAGAGCAAATAAGCTCTTAGGTCTAGTACATACTGATGTATGTGGACCAATGAGTATACGTGCTAGAGGTGGATATGTCTACTTCATCACTTTCATAGATGATCTATCCAGATATGGATATTTCTATCTGATGGAACATAAGTCGGATTCTTTTGAAATGTTCAAACGATTCTGAAGTGAAGTAGAAAAATAAACTAGGAAAAGTATTAAAACTCTTTGGTCTGACCGAGGAGGAGAATACCTTTCTGATGAGTTTCTCACATATCTAAGAGAGAATCGGATTATCTTCTAATGGACTCCTCTTGGAATACCATAGCATAATGGTGTGTCTGAAAGGAGAAATCGGACTCTATTAGACATGATCTAATTCATGATGGAATTTTTCAACTTGCCGATATCCTTCTGGGGATATGCACTCGAATCGGCTTGTTATCTATTAAATAGGGTTCCAAGTAAGTCTGTAGTTAAAACCCTATATGAGATATGGACAGGGCGTAAGCCAGCACTTGCACACCTTAGGGTTTGGGGGTGCCTGGCTTATGTCAAACGGTTAATTATAGATAATCCTGAAACTAGATTTGATAAGTGTACATTCATAGGGTACTCGAAAGAGACCAAAGGATACTATTTCCACCATGCTGATGAACAAAAGGTGTTCATCAGCCTTAGGGCAACCTTTTTGAAAAAGAAATTCCTTGGTGAAGGAACTGTTACCTCTAAGGTTGAACTTGATGAAGTTCAACAGATAGAAAGTCTGGCACAGAATGTTAAACCTAAGTTAGATTTGATTAGATCATATCCGAAGCCAAGTGAACCCGCACCATTATGGCGATCCAATAGAGTACCGCACCATCTGGACAGATACTATGCATTCTTGATCTAGGATGATGATCCCATCGAACTCGATAAGAATGATGAGGATCCAATCACTCATATGGATGCAATGCAGAGACCCGACTCTAAGAAATAGCAAGAAGCCATGAGATCCGAAATGGATTCCATGAAGGTCAATGATGTATAGATATTAGTTGACCCACCTGAAGAGGTTAAATCTATTGGGTATAAATGGGTATTCAAAAGGAAAAGAGGCACAGACGGAAAGGTGGAGACCTATAAAGCCCATCTGGTTGCTAAGGGGTATCATCAACATTATGGTATTGACTATGATGAGACATTCTCCTCAGTGGCAATGCTCAAATCCATTCGAATAATGCTTGCAATAGCTGCCCACCTAGACTATGAGATCTGGTAGATGGATGTGAAGATGACTTTCCTAAATGGAGAGCTAACTAAAGAGGTGTATATGATATAACCTGAAGGGTTCATATCCATAGATGAGTCCAATGTGTGTAGGCTTCAGAGATCCATTTATGGATTAAAGCAATTATCTCAGAGTTGGAACATGCATTTTGATAAAGTGATCAAAATGTTTGGCTTCATTAAGAACGGAGAAGAACCCTGCATTTACAAATGGACAAATGGTCCAGCAGTGGTATTCCTTATTTTGTACGTGGATGATATTCTCTTAATTTGAAATGACATCCCCACACTATAAGAAATAAAAATCTGATTGTCATCACAATTCTCCATGAAGGACATGGGTGAAGCATCCTACATCCTAGGGATGAAGATCTATAGGGATAGATCTAAAAGGATGCTTGGTATATCTCAGTCCACGTACATACAAATTGTGCTGAAGTGGTTTAGCATGGAGAATTTCAAAATGGGCTATCTTTTAATAGGCCAAGAAATTTCTCTCTCTAACAAGGATTATCCGACAACTTCTGAAGAGAGAGAGCGTATGAGTAGAATACCATATGCTTCGGTAGTGGGGTCTATTATGTATGAAATGACATATACGAGACTAGACGTGGCATACTCACTAGGAGTAGTGAGTAGATACCAATCTGACCCTGGAGAAAATCACTGAAATGTGGTTAAAACCATCCATAAGTATTCGAGAAATACTAAGGACCAATGGTTGGTTTATGGTGAGTCAAATTTGAAGCTTGTGGGGTTTACAGACTTCAGCTTTCAATCTAACCATGATGATAGTAAAAGTATGTCGGGGTATATCTTTACCCTAAATGATGGAGCTATCTGCTAAAAAAGTTTTAAGCAGCATACAGTGGCTGACCCTGTCTGTGAAGCAGAGTACATGGCAGCATCAAATATAGCAAAGAAAGCTATGTGGCTGAGGAAGTTCATCACCGAGCTTGAAGTAGGACCCTCCATTAATGGTCTAGTCCTGCACTACTGCAAAACCACTAGCGCCATAGCTCAAGCAAAGGAACCGAAGGCACACCAGTGGACAAAGCACATTCTGTGTCGCTTCCATTTGATCCGTAAGATTATAGATCATGATGACGTCGACCTTCAAAAGATCGACGAAAAGAAAAACCTTGCCGACCCCTTCACTAAACCCTAGCAATCAAGGAGTTTGACAACCATAAGTCAAAGATGGGTATTAGATACTATGCCAAGTGGCTTTAGGACAAGTAGGAGTTGTTGGAAATTGTCTCAAAGCCAATCGTCAGCCTGTTGATGATTGATATTGTAATTAATTTATTAGTTAATAAAAAATATTTTGGCACCTTTTTTCATCATAAATTTACATCTTCTAATGAACTCCATTATTGTGATGAAGTCCTTAGGACTATTTAGTTTCGATAAAGAGAGGATTTATCGATTAGTCCTTAAATTTATTCACGACCAAATGATAGGCTGTTAATTAGAACGACAGCATCTATCAAGCATAGGTCGCTATATGCCATATAGGTTGATTGTTCCCTTAACCAAGAAGTGTGGAGACACTGGTATGGTATACAGGTAAGATGTATTGGCACATCATCGTTGAACGTGACCAACTCCAGTGCATTCTGCTATCAAGAATGTCTTTGATGGAATATAGGTATAAGTATCCCTTAGACCTGAGATCACCTCAGTAATTTGCAAGTAACTCACTATGCTTTGGTATCAGACTAATTAAATTTCTAAATCAGCAATGGAAGGCTTCTAGGCATAGTCAAGTACTTGCAAAGTCAGAGTATGATCAAGATGGAATTGACCACTCCAAGAGTTGGAGAAGAATGTATCACTGTATTTCAATATAGCAAAATTTTTGCTAGGATAATCCATCATATGGATTTGATATTTTGAAATATAATGTGGACAACCTGATCAGAGTTGATAGTTAAACTTTGAGATGTCCTACGAGCAATATGGTCAGGAGGATGAATTATATGGAAACTATATTCGCATGGCTTTCAAGGATGGTGTTCTACACCTTTCGACCTATCCGACCATCGGGTATCATTGCTAGATGTTACTTCTATTGGTATAGAAATTTGTTCATATGCTACCAGCTTAGGTTCGGACCTATGAGGTCACACACATTAGAGTTCATATTTCAATTGGATGGTTGATCAGTGATATAGAATCGTTTTATAGTTAAATAATCAATATGATTGATGCTTAACCTAGTGCAAGTGTTGCAGGAGGATCGATTAGCAATTCGATTACTAATTAGATTAATTTGAGCTAGAAGACTAAGATTAAGTCTAATTAAATTTGATTTAATTAGATTTAGTTTGGGCTTGATTGGATCAGATCCAATTGTCTTATTGGATAAGTCAAGTGCAAGAAAAAACTAGTCCTAGTCTAATTAGGACTCGGGTCAACCTAATTTTTTAATTTGATAAAAAAATTAAATTAGAATTAAATCTAATTTAAATTAATTTAATTAATTCTTCAAATAGGTTAGGATCTTATTTAATTTGGTTGGTTTACTCTTATTTTTATTTGGTTAAAAGACCTTGTTTGACCAAGTCAAAATAGGAGTCCTAGTGTGACTAGGACTGCCAATTCCTTGCGCCACCTAATCCTCATGCCCACCCTTTTCTCTTTGTATTTTTACGTGAATAATCTCCACACCTAAGGTTTCTCATGCCTCCCTTCTCTCTTCCTTTTCGCATATGGAAGTTTGTTGGAAGACCAAGTCAAAAGGGGAATTAGTTTTGCTTAAGGATTCTATGAGATAGAATCCTTGTCAATCAAAACTCTTCCCATAAGTATGCTGACCCATCCTTTCTTATTTTCTTTGATTTCCATGATAAAAGAGGAAATTTTTTTGTGCACCCCCCTTGCTAGTCCACAGTAGAGAAAAAGGTGGGGGCGCCCAAGAGTTGGGTGGCCCAACAACTTCCCTTATTTGGTCCTTCCTAGTCTAAGTTTTTGACCTAACTTGGACTTTGCATATCTCTTTATTTAAAAAAAAAAATTTTACTAAAATTATTATGGATTGTAGACATTTGAGAGAGCTCTTCGGTGTAGAAAAATTGAAGAAAAATTCATCTAGGTCATGGAGATATTGAAAACACAAATCAAGATGTCTAGAAAATGAACAAAGAATAAGAAGAGGGTCTTCTTCTAAGATTTTTGTTCCAGATCTCTTCCTCCCTTTTTGTGAGCTTTTAAGAGGTGTCTCAGCATTAGAAATCTATCTCTTTTCTTTTGGTATTTTGAAGTATCCAAGTTTCAAAGATAAAAGCATCAGATCAACTATCAAAGAGAGATCAACATAGTGCTAGCATACTATACTGATTTCCTGCATTAGGATCTCTGATCGTGTTCGTAGGCTCGCGTGGATGACTCCTAAAAGCCAGACATGTGTGCAGCTCGTGACTTCATCCTCAAGCCTGTCTCAGCAAATTAGAATATCTAACTTGCTCAGATAATAGATCTGATCTATTAACTTCATACCTACATTTGATGTAGTGTAGATCTAGGTTGATTTGATCAACCTTTTCTTTCTTGTTTGATTTTAATTTTTGATTGAACATCATGCATTGATCATGTAATAGATCTGAGATCTAGGTATTTATATATTTATTTAAATAAATATTTGATTTCTTTAAGTCTTTCACTACATGACCTTAAAAAGTTTCAAGATCTACCCGTAAAACCCTAGATCTGGTTCATTCAATATTTACATAAGAAGGAAGAGGAGTCTTGGAGTTCTAGGATTCTATCAAATAGAATCAAATGCACAATAGCATTCCAATTTTGACTAATTCAAATTTTATTTCCAAACCAACTAGGAGTGGGTGTGGAAACCTTTCTTAAGATGTAGGAAATTCACATAAAGATCTGGAAATAAAAATTTGGGGCATGGGATTATTCCTTAGGTGGTGGAAGGGAGAAGAGTGAGAGTCCTAATCCAACTGGGATTCTTCCTATTTGTCTAGGTCAAAATATTTTGAACCCAATTCAAAATAGTTTCGAGTCAACCTAATTAATAAGCAATCCAAATCCAATTAGGAGCCTAATCAAATCAGATTTAAATCATATTCAAATCTAGTTTAATTTCTAATCAAATTAGAAATTTGGTGTACTCAAGTCCTAATCCAACTAGAAATTATTTTTTCTTACAATTGGCTTATCTAATAAACTAATTGAACTTATTCTAATTAAGTCCAAACTAATTCTAGTTGAATCTAATTCAATTAGACTTAATCTCAGTCTGATTGTTCAATCAGATTGAGCCAATTAGCAATCCAATTGCTAATCGATCCTCCTGCAATACTTGCATTAGGTCAAATATCAATCATATTAATTTTTTGATCCTAGAATGATTCTAAATCATCAATCAACTATCTAATCAAGATACAATCTCTTTTGTGTGTGACCTCATAGGCTCGAATCTAAGTCAGTAGCATGAAAACTAATTCTTGTACCAATCAAAATGACCATCTAGCAATGGTACCCGACGTCTGGATAGGTTGGATGTATGCAAAGCAACATTCTTAGAACCCTAGCCTATGGTTACCATATAATTTATCTCTTTGACCAATAATGCTTAGGATGATATCAAGTTAGCTATCAACACTCATACAAGTCATCTATATTGTGTTTCAAAATTTTGCAAATCTCGTGACTCCTCACGAGAATTATCTAGGCCTAGGTTTTGCTAAATTGAAACACAGCGAGACATTCTCTTCATGAAGTTAATCTAGAGTGGCCAATCCCATCCTAGCTCACACACCGACTTCACAAGTACTTGACTGTACCCAAAAATCTTCCAAACCTATATTAGAAATATGGGCAATCCGACACCAAAGTACAGTGAGTTGCTTACAAGTTACCATGGTAATCTCAGATCGGAGGGATACTTGTACCCATTGACCTTAGCTTGCTACTCTTGACAGTAGAGTGCTATATTAGTTATATTCAATATAGATGTACTGCTACATCCCACCTGAATGCTATACTAGTGTCTCCACACTATTTGATTACAAGGACAACTAATGTATGTGGCATACAGTGACCTACACTCAATAAGTTATCATCCTTATTAATAACTTATCATTTGGTCATGAACTATTTAAGAACTATTCGATAAATCTTTCTTTATCGATTGATTATGGTTCTAAGAACTTCATCATAATTTAAAGTTCATTTAAGAAAGATAGAACTTTTATGATGAACCAGCCAAATAACTATTATTATTAGATAATTCAATACAGGTTCCAATCATCTATAATTTAAATGATATTGTAGATGATTGACTTTAGGATACATTTCCAACAACTCACACTTGAACTAAAGCTAATCATAATGATATCAAATATCCTATCTTCCACTTGAGTTCATAGAACTCCTTAGTTTTGAGGCCTTAGCAAATGGATCGATCAAGTTCTTTTTTTTCGTCGATCTTCCAAAGATCAACATCATCCAGATCTAATATCTAAGGTGAAAGCGATGCAGAATATGCTGGTCCTTCGATTCTTTAGCCTAAGCTATGGCTCCAATGCTATGATAGAATTGGACCATCAGTGGAGGGTGCTACTCCCAACCTGCTAATGTACCTCAGCAAGTACACAGCTTGCATGTCATCATCATATGCCATGATGTACTTTACATCACTAATTGGATAGGCTACAGTATCCTGCTTGAAACCTTTCCAACAAATTGCTTCTGTAATTAAGGTATGATCTGACACCCTCTTGCTATCATCTTGATCTGACTAAAAATTGAAATCAAAACATCCATAAGTTTTAAGTCAGTATCTCAATATTTAAGTCACTGGACCTTAGTATTTTCCAAATACTCAAGGATTGTTTATACAATCTTCTAGTTGTTCTTACTTAGATCAGACTGATATCTACTCACTATCCTTAGTGAGTATACCATATTTGGTCTTGTACATGGAGAAATTAGAAAATAACAAAACTTTTTTTTCTTACAATACTGAAATGCCATTCTCGATTAAGAGAATGTCATCCATAGACAACATAAGAAATAGCACTACAAAACTTTTTGCCCACTTATAAATACAGGGTTTTTCTTTGTTCATAACAAAAACATATGTTCTAAACGTATTTTCCAAAAATGAGATACCAGCCAAACAGGCTTTACAGATCTTTACCTTTCCATCTGCGCTACTCTGATTCTTTTGAAAATTCATTCATGCCTAATCGGTTTTATCCGTTCAGGTGAATCAACTAGTGTCGACACACTATTGATTTTCATGGACTTCAATTTAGATTATATGGCTCCAAGCCACTTCTTAGAGTTAGACCACTATATTGCATTTGTATAGGTGATCGGATCCTTGTTATTCTGATCAAGCTCAATAGGATCACTATCCTAGACCTAGATACCATAGTATCTTTCCAGCAAACATGGTACTTTATCAGATCTCCTTAAAGGTGCCACTTTAATGGGCTCCAAATTTGATTTGATCAAATCTATTTCTATAGGTTTACTAGATTATGTCAGTTTTTTTCTACCAATCAAATTTTTTCAAGTTCAACTTGACATGCATCAGTTTCTTCTCTAAGAAATTTTTATCCAAAAGGAATGCTCTACTACTGATGAACATCTTATGTTCTTCAGTATGGTAGAATTAATAACCCTTAAATGCATATTGGATCAGGATCCAAGTTTATCAGTGTGCAAACCTTTGACATAAGCCAATCAATCCCAAACCCAAAGGTGAGAGAGTCTAGATTTATGCTTGATCCATATTTCATATGGAGTCTTTACAACAGATTTACTCGATGTAAATTTTTAGAGTAAAACAAGTAGTCATAAGAGTACAATCCTGAAACAGACAGATTAGTGAACCTCATTATGGATTGAACCATGTCTAACAAAGCTCACTTTCTCTTTTTCGATACACTATATCTCAAAAAGAAATCTATTAAGAGAGAATCCTATTTTCTCCTAGATATGTTACAAATTTTCTAAATAAGTATTCACCTCTTTGATCTGATCAAAGAGTTCCAATACCATTTCTAGTTTATTTTTTTATTTCATTATGAAATCATTTGAATATTTTAAATGATTCAAGCTAGACTTATCCATATCTATATAGGTCATCTATAATGAAATATTGGTACCCTTCTCTGGCACTTGAGTTCATAGGTCTATATACATCACTATGTAAGAGACTTAGAACTTTACTAGCTCTTTCACCTTTTTCAGTAAAATGTGACTTTGTCATCTTTCCAAGAAGACAAGACTCATAGGTTATCAATGATTCATAATCATTGATGTCGAGATTTTTTTCTCAAGCTAACCTATTTATTCTGTTCTTGTCAAGATGACTAAGCCTATAATGCCAAAGGTAATCATCCATGACATAATCTAACTTAGAGGTTTATTAAATGTATACATTATACTTAACAAACTTTATAAATATTAAATATTATTTTTTATTATTCATATATTATTATAACATTATTCATAATAATATCATAATAATCTTTTTTATTGATAAATGATAACCATCTCTGATAAAAAGACCAACAGAGATTACATTTATCATAAACAATGGATAATAGTGACAATCACTCAAAATGACATCTTTTGAAAATAAGATTGATAATTCCTAAAGCTAGGATTGGAATAGGACTTTCTTTCCTAATGTTTAGGAATCTCTCACCATTTTTAAATATTCTACTTATTTGAAGTCCTTGCAATAAATTGCATAAGACTATCAGTATCTAATACCTAAGTAACAAAATTACATACAGAGAAATTTTAAGGTATTATCATATAACATTCTTGATAAGCAACTCTTGCTCCTTTCTCTTGTTCAGCCTATTGGGGTTAAGGGAAGCAAGACAATTCTTTTTCTTATGACCTTGCTTCTAACAGTAGAAGCACTATGCTTGATTTGGGTCAATATTGGACTTATTATTTTGACTGAACTTAGAAGCCCCAATACGAAACCATTCGTACTGCTGAACCAAATTCAACTTTCAATACTAATTATCGAAGTTGGATCTCATAAGTCATCACTGTCTGATAGTGATTGGAGCAATTAGGGTTTAGCCTTAATTTTAGAAAAGAGAACAATGATCTAATGTATATGAATTATTTTAAGCCTAAAGATCAGGACTTTGGTATAATGGTTCTTCCACTATTTTATTCGAATTGGTAGCCTCTACCTTCAATTCGGGAAATTACTTTAATTCTTTAGTGGGTACTAAAATCTACATAGACTACACATAAGTCTAATTATGGTTGGTCAACCCATGTACATCTAAGGGTAGGTTCATAACTAATTATTTCTCCAAACAACTTCTACTAATTTAATTTTGCCCCAAAGACCTAATTAGTAGGCTTTGGCCTCCACTATAAGGATCCAGTTAGGTCCAACTATTAACATGAGCATACTTGGTATATCTAACTAATGAATGATTAAGCCCAACTATGGTTAGTCAATCTAACCACCATTAGAGAGACATATCCAAGTCATAATATGATGAATGATAATTTCATTAGTCAACAAGCACTAGGCCGATGAACCTCCAATGATTATTGAGTTAATGGATCCATTATCAAACACCTTAATGGGAGGCTATGACTCAGTTATTTTCATAATTTTATCATTTTAAGAACCTAATAATTTTAGAAAATTTAAATTTATTTATGATTTATGAATAGAAAGGACAACGATCAATTTGCTCCCACTGACTTCACCAAGTCAAGTCCTCCTAGTGACTTTTCAAGTCTTTGATAAGGACTAGGATCAATATCGATCCATGGGCACCTAGATCAGTCTCACTAAATAAAATTAATCTCACTAATTTTCTATGTGACATAGGTTAGCATGAATCAATAAGCAACCTAATCAAAAGCTGATTAACTACATTGGTCAGGTAAGTTAGATCGATGGAAGTATCTGTCAAGGCTTGCCTTAGACACCATCAGAAATGGCTAGGTAAGCGAGCTATTAATTAAAAACTATCAATCTAGGAATGCCAGACTTACCTTAGACACAATTGATTTGTCAGTTTTGATTTGGTTTGCCTAAAGACTCGGGCTCAACAACTAAGTCATGATCATGGTTAATTTGTTAGATGTACAGACTTTGATCAACTATAAATATTGAATTGATCTATAGAAAAGAAATGACCTAATCCTAATTAACTATTAATTAGATTTGATCAATTTCTTAACTTAGTCCATATTTAATCTAACCCTAGGTCTAACCCAGTTAATGACCTGATCAAAGCTAACCCATTATCCTTTAATCTATATTTTATGAAATTATCTTAGAATCTTCAAATCACAAACCTAGATCCTAAACAATCACTTAATTCTTAATTAAGTTCAAGGCTTATGGGTTTGGGTTTATGGAACCTCAGAACTAATTTTTGATTTGATTATTTGAAATATTTTCAAATTGAAAATAGTTTACAATGAATCATATTCAATACATGATTTTAAATTTGATTTGTTTCAATGTTTCAATCATGTTTTAGGATTTTGAATCTAGGATTTTATAGAAAATAAGTTCATAATTTAAATTCTACAAAACTTATATGTCATACATATGCAAACTAGATTCAAAAAATAAGCTACATATCAACATATGCAACATGAAGATCTAGATCAAAACATGAAACATATCATATGGATCTCATCAAAATGATCAAAATCAGATCATAAACTATTTAATTTTAGATTTAAAATTTAAAAATAAATCATAAATTATTTTAGATCTTATCTAATATATTTATGATTTAGATTATTCAAGTCAACACATACTAGGACAACCTCTCCATTGTAAGAGATAAACCTTACAGTAGGACAACTTTATTATTAGTACATGCAACCAGATATTATTTAGATCTAATCTAAATAATCCAAAATAGATCTAACATCTATTTATTTTAGAGTTAAAATCAAAAAAATAAATCATAAATTTGTATAGATCGAATCTAACTTATTCATGATTCAATTTTATAGATCAGCACATACTAAGACAACCTTTCCACTATAAGGGATAAACCTTACAGTAGGATAATCTTATATCAGTATGTCCAATCTTTAAAATTTTATTTTTAGATTTATTTTGTTGCAAATATGATCATGTTATAAAAGAACCTAGATGCTCTGATATCACTATTGGGAAACATGCAGGGTTTCATGCTTGTATTTCAAAACTTTTTCGAAATAAATCATAGAGAAATATATAGATTAAACTATTTAATCTACTAAAGCATGTAATCTAATTACTAAATCCTACATCTAATATCTATAACATGTCATAATGCATACATAAATCCAAAAATTAAAGTGCTTTTGTATTGATCAGATCAATACCCTAGATCTAGATCAATTCTAGATCAAACCATAGATTGCATCTAGGTGAGAGAAGAGATCAAATCTCTTACTTTCGCATGGGTTGAGAACACCATAGCCAAGTTCTAATGTTGCCCTTGATGCTTGGAGCCACACACGCATTTGACCTCTATAGATAGTCTACACAAGGCTGCAGCACAAATCGAAGGTTCGTCAAACGAAGATCCGCTTGAAGTGCTAGCTTCTTATGGATCCCTCCTTGATGGTTAATCTAAAAAAATATTCTTCGAATCTCTTGGGCACTTCAAGAGATAAAGAATAAGAAGAGGGAGTAAGGAAGAAATCTAACCCTTGGATTTCCTAAAAATCAGAAATAAAAATATATGAAAAAAGCCCTAAGAGAAGATAAATCTTCTCTTTCAGGACATCAATGATTGATGCCTTGAACACATCTCCATGTGAGGGCTAGAGGAGTTCTTCTCCTCTATATTTTTCTCACATTTCTAGATCTAATATTTTTTATTTTTCTCATAAAAAAATTTAGAAATAGATAAAAAAGAAGGGTTCTCAAAGAAATCCTAAGAGAAGACCTTTCTTCTCTTCTTCTTCTCTCATCAGGACATGATCAGATCATGTCCAAAAAGGATCACCATGCCCCAACTTCCTAGGCCATCCATCCTCCACACTCTTACCATCTCTATTTTAGAGTTTTTTCATAGAAAAATCATACAAAAATAAATAGAAAAGGGTTAGAAAGAAAACTCTAAGAGATAATAGTTTACTCTTACCTTTCTTTCTTCAAGACATCAACAACTCGATGTCCTAATGGAGTCTCCACGCCCTAGGAAGTAGGCACCCAACCTTCAAACATCCCCCTTCCTCTTTTCTCAATTTTTCTTGTGGAAAAATCAGGGTTTATCATATCCTCAAACCAATTAAAACCAGGCACCACCAAATAAGTAAGAATGGGTCAAAGTCCTATTTTGTAGGGATTCAAAAACAACTAGTTTGGGTGGCGTCCAACTCTTGGACCCCACCTAAAATTTTGTACATGGAATACCCAGCAAAAAGATGCCCAAAAAGAGAAATAAGATGGTGCACAAAATCTAGTCAGCATGGAAAATATTTGCATAAGAAGGAAGAAGTGTCTTGGGGATCTAGGATTCTATTAAATAGAATCAAATGCACAACAACATTCCAATTTTGACTAAAATAGATTTTATTCAAAAACCAACCAAGAGTGGGCATGGAAACCTTTCTTAAGATGTAACAAATTCATGTAAAGATCTGGAAATAAAAATTTGGGGCGTGGGATTATTCCTTAGGTGACGCAAGGGAGAAGAGTGAGAGTCCCAATCCAACTAGGACTCTTCCAATTTGACTAGGTCAAAATATTTTGAATCCAATACAAAATAGCTTTGAGTCAATCTAATTAATAGACAATCTTAATCTAATTAGGAGCCTAATCAAATTGGATTTAAGTTTGATTTAAATCTTGTTTAATTTCTAATCAAATTAGAAATTAGGTGCACTCAAGTCCTAATCCAACTAGAAATTATTTTCTCTTGCAATTGGCTTATCCAATAAACCAATTGGACTTAATCAATTAAGTACAAACTAATTTTAATTGAGTTTAATTTAATTAAACTTGATCTCAGCCTGATTACTCAATTAAATTAAGCCAATTAGCAATCCAATTGCTAATCAATCCTCCTGCAATACTTGCATTAGGTCAAACATCAATCATATTGATTGTTTGACCTTAGAATGATTCTAAATCATCGATCAACCATCTGATCAGGTACAACCTCTTTTGTGTGTGATCCCATAGGTTCGAACCTAAGTCGATAGCATAGAAATCAATTCTTGTACCAATCAAAATCAATTCTTGTACCAATTAAAATGACCATCTAGCAATGGTACCCAACGTCTGAATGGGTCGAATGTATGTAAAGCAACATTCTTAAAATCCTGGCCTATGGTTACCATATTATTCATCCCTTTGATCAATAATGCTTCGGATGACATCGAGTTAGCTGTCAACACTCATACAAGTCATCCATATTGTGTTTCAAAATTTTGCAAATTTCATGACTCCTCACGAGGATTACCCTGATAGGATCTTGTCTCGATTTCTTTAAATGATGGAAATGAAGAACAAACTGTACAGATTGGCTCCAACATGGGAGATGAGGTCGGATAGTAGCTTATTGCCTTCTTGTAGAGAAATGTAGATGTTTTCGTTTGGATCCTAACAGACATGCCCGAAATTGATGCTGAGGTTATAGAACATCATATGGCTGTTGATCCAAAATATCAGCCAGTGAAGAAAAAAATGTGCGGCTATGCTCTAAAGAGACAGAAGGTGATTATGGAAAAAGTTGACAAACTCTTCAAAGCCAGATTCATCTCAGAGGTCTCTTACCCGAACTAGGCCTCCAATGTGGTCCTCGTTAAAAATGCTAACGGCTAGTGAAGAATATGCATAGACTTCAAGAAGTTGAACAAGATCTATCCAAAAGATAGCTACTCCTCTATCGCCAGAATCAATCAACTAGTGGACGTAACTTCTGACCATGAGCTCCTCACTTTTATTGATGCCTTTTCTAGCTACAATCAAATCTGGATAGCCCTAAAAGATGAGAAGAAAAATTATTTTTATTATTGACCGTGGTCTCTATTATTATAGAGTTATGCCCTTTAGCCTAAAAAATGTAGGTGCAATCTACTAGCGTCTAGTGAACAAAATTTTTAAGAAGTAGATCGATCCGTAACATAGAGATCTATGTAGATGACATGCTTGTTAACAGCCGATCATCAATAAATCATATTGCTAATCTTGAAGAAATCTTTAATGCTATCTAAAAGTACAAGATAAACTTGAACCCAACCAAGTGTGCTTTCGAAGTGACCTCAGAAAGGTTCCTGGGATTCATAGGTGTCAAGGCATAAAATCGAAGCAAATTCAGAAAAGATCCAAGTTATTCAAGAGATGACTTTTCCAAAGTCAATAAAAGAAGTTCAGCACCTAACGAGGAAGGTAGTAGTTCTGAATCGCTTTGTTTCAAAATCGGCCGAATGGTGCATGCCTTTCTTTCGAGTTCTCAAAATCGGCCGAATGGTGCATGCCTTTCTTTCGAGTCCTCAAACAACTAAAGAACTTTTGCTGGACTCTTGAATATCAATGAGCATTTGAAGAACTGAAGAGTTACCTCAACTCACCATCCTTATTGTCCAAGCTCGAATCTGGAGAAGAATTATTTTTATACCTGATAGTCTCCCTAGTGGCCCTTGCAGCAGTCTTAATCAAAGAAGAGGCGAAAGTGCAGCGGTCCGATCTACTATACAAGCTGAGTCCTGAGAGATGCCAAAATCAGATATACTAAATTGAAAAAAAATAACTTATGCTCTACTGATTACAGCTCGAAGACTCCAGACCCTATTTTCAAGGGCATACTATAATGCTTCTCACTAATCAACCAATCAAGATAGTTCTTCATCGAATAGATGTCTCTAGAAGAATAGCAAAATAGATAATTAAGCTTACTAAGTTTGACATCAACTTCCAACCCTTGGCCTTCAATTAAAGCTCAAATATTGATAGATTTTATGGTAGAATGAACCATTTCGAACGAAGCCAAACTTGAGCAAAACGAAGCCAGCATACCACGTCTATAGCTAGGACTCTCCTGAAGAAAGAGCAGACCTCCCCAAAGGCTTTTGGCCCTATATATGGATTGGTTCATCCAATGCTTCTGGTGAAGGCACAGGTCTTTTTTGAAGAAAATCACACAGAATTTTTAGCATGCTTTTTAAAATTTTGTTATAGCAAAAGCAAATATTAATTTAAAATTAATACTAAGCATGCATTAATCATATAAAGAATCCTTCATTTAGATTTAGACATGTTAATATGTAACAAAAAAATAAATACATAAGGTTAGTAAATCATATCAACTTACCTACTCATGTTTAGAACATGATACTTGTGCACGGATAGCTGATCTCTGTGATCTAAATTCATCAAAAGAAGATCTAGCATTACACTACAGACTGCACACTTGTCTAATCTATATGATTGGTCCACATAGAGCTCCTGATCCCGATTAGCTCTACTAGAGTGCTAGTTCCTCGCCAAGGACTTTGACGGCTGATCTCGATCAACCCAATTGATTATCTTTTTTTCTGATCTCCTGGATGCTCCAGAAGATCAGATGTTGTGCTTTAGAGGATGAGAAGGTGGCATCTAAGATTCGATAGCGATCAGACACTCATAGTACTCTATCTCTCCACCCAAACCCAGAAACCTAATTCTAGGGTTTCATACATCTAGAAAATCCTGACGCCCGAAAACCTTCTCACGCCTTCTCTCTTTAGAATTTTTTGATGAAATAAATTTTCACAGGTAGAAAGACTCTCCCTTTGCCGTGCACCAAATTAAAACATTTTTAGATGAGCGATAAGAAAAATAAAAAATTAAAGGAAGTGGTGTCTGAATGGAATGTAGACGCATGAAAGATTTTCTTTTTCTCTGGACTTCTCCATGCACAGACTAGCACCCTTCTTAGATTTTTCTCTCGCTAAGAAACCTTCCCATGCCCCTTTATCATCCTTCGTGTAAACCCATGCATGCCCAGGTGAAAACTTTTTTAAAATGGGTGATAATAGTGGGTAAAACATGTAGAGGGGATAAGAGGTTTAAACTTGAATTCAATGTTCAAGTTTGATTCATATCCAGCTCCAATGCCCATCTCAAGTGGGTAATGCATAGAAGGACTCTCCTTCTACAAGCCCACACTAAAAAGCACATCAAAATGTGTGACAATAATCCATAGGGTGCATGGAGAATAAAGGATAAGGGCATTTGAACTAATTTCAACTTCCTTCTTACTTGAATTCAAAATTCAAGTAACATAATCCTAATCCAATAGTTGGACTAGATCAAAGAGAGATAAGAGAGGGTGCAAACTCTCTCTTCTACATCAAAAAACTCACATAAAAAAAATAGGTGGGGCATGGGAAAAGTCAAAGATGGTGGGCACATGGGAGAGTTTGAATTCAAATCTCATTTAACTTGGTCCAAATTGATTTTAACTAAACCAATTAATCTAGATCCAATTAGATCAGGTTAAATCCAACTAAATTAGTCTTAACCCAATCTAATAAATTTTTAATCAAATTAAAAATTAATCAAGTCCAACTCTTGATCAAATCAAATCAAATCTCTTACAACAATTAGGTCATTACATAACCAAATATGGTCAAACCCAATCGAATCCAATTCGATTAGATTTGATCGAATCCTTATCGCTCAATGAAATTGAGCAAATCAATAATCAAATTGCTAATGAATCCTCCAATAAACATAGAGTCCCAATCGGATGAAAGTCTGGACAATAGAGTCGCATCAACATGAAACTCTTGAAGAGTCCCAATCTAGTGAGACTTTTGAACCAAGTATCCTAAATGAATGAAATTCATGATCATAGAGTTTCAGACCAATAGGACTATTGATCAGAGAGTTTCAGACAAGCAAGACTCTAAGTCCTAGTCCAGTGGGATCCATAAAAGTAGAGTTCCAGTCAAGTGGGACTCCTGGTCATAGAGTCCTAGCCAGTGGGACTCTTGACCATAGAGTTGTTGGGAAACATGCAGGATTTCATGCATGAATTTTAAAATAATTTTTAAATATAAAGTAGTAGAACATACAGATTAAACTATTTAATCTATAAATACATGTAATCAAATTACTAAACCCTACAACTAGGACCTATAACATGTCATAATGCATTCTAAATCTGAAAATAAAAGGGTTTGGTTTTGATCAAATCAATATCCTAAATCTAGAATAATTCTAGATTTGAAAACCTAGATCACATCTAGGTGAGAGGAGAGATCATATCTCTTAACCTTGTGTGGGTTGAGAACTCCATGGTTGATTTTTATTATTGCCTTTGGAGCTGCACACATGTTCGATCTTTATAGGCGATCCGCATGAGACTGGCAACAAAATTGAAGGTTCATCAAACAAAAATTTGCACGAAGTGCTAGCTTCTCGTGGATCTCTTCGGATGGTTAATCTAAATTTTATTCTTCGGATCTCTTGGACATTCTAAGAAATGAAGAATAAGAGGAGGATTAGGAGAGAAATCTAATCATTACATCTTCCATAAATTAGAAATAAAATACATTAGAAAAGGATTCCAAGAGAAGACAAATCTTCTCTTTTAGGACATCAACGACTGATGTCCTAAAAAAATCCTTATGCTAGGATAAAGGGAAGACCTTCTCCCCTAGGAATTTTCTATATTTCCAAATCTTACACACTCTGATTTTTCTTATAGAAAAATTATACAAAAATATAGAGAAGAAGGATTCTCAAAAGAACCCTAAGAGAAGACCTTCTTCTCTTTTCCTTCTCTCATCAGGGCATGATCAGATCATGTCCAAAAAGAACACTATGCCCCAACACCTTGGAGCATAGATCCCTATGTCCTCTTCCTCTCTCTCTCTCTCTCAAATTTTTATCATATAAAAATTACATAAAATAAACAAGAGAAAAATACTTAAAAGAAAAACAAAGAGAAGACAATCTTCTCTTACTTTTGTCCCTTCAAGACATCAACATTTGATGTCTTGATGAAGACCTTTTCTTCAAGAAACTTGGTGCCCCAAACCTCCACACCTTCTCCTCCTTTTCTTCTAGTTTCTTCATGATTTTTTTTGGTTTTACATGTCCTAAACCTGATAGGAGACATCCTCCCTTTTATATATGGAAGACTAGGTCAAAACCTAGTCTTAAAAGGAGACCATAGAGGAGTTTTAGGAGGTGTCCAACTCTTGGATGCCTCCCCCCTTATTTTTTAGGTATGAAGATCAGAAAACCACATGCAAAACCAAAGGAATTAAGTGCATGAAAGTGAAGGAGGCATGGAAAAAAAATTCCATAAGGAAAGGAGGTGTTTTAGAGAATTGAGACTCTTTCAAAAGGAAACAAAACCAAACCACTTATCAAATTTCATCAAATCAAATTTTAATTAATCACTTTAGATATTTGGTGCATGAAGAAGCTCTTATGGGTGTGGAGAACATCACATAAAGATCTAAAAAAAAATATGGGCATTGACTTTTATTGGCATAAGGAAGGAGTGAGAGTCCCAGTCCAACTGGGACTCTTCTTATTTGACTAGGTCAAATCTATTTTGAACCTAACTCAAACCAAATTAAATACAACCTAATTAAAGGTAATTCTAGTCCAACTAGAAGTATAATTAAATTAGATTAAATCATATTTAATTTTAATTTAAATCCTAACTCAATTAGAAAATAGGTGCACTCAAATCCTAGTCCAACTAGAAATTATTTTTTTCTTGCAATTGGCTTATCCAATAAACCAATTAAACTTAATCTAATTAAGTTCAAACTAATTCTAATTGAATATAATTCAATTAGACTTGATCTCAGCCCAATCGGTCAATCAAATTGAGTAATTAGCAATCCAATTGCTAATCGATCCTCCTACAATACTTGTATTAGATCAAACATCAATAGCATTGAATGTTTGACCTCAGAACGATTCTCAATCATCGATTAAAATGTTTGACCTCAGAATAATTTTCAATCATCGATTAACCATTTAATTAACTTATAACCTCTAATGTGTGTGATCCTATAGGTTCGAACCTAAACCAGTAGCATAGGAACCAAATCCTATACCAGTCAAAGTAACCATCTAGAAATGGTTCCCGACGTCGAATGTATGCAAAGCAACATTCTTAGAATCCTGGCCCATGGTTACCATATAATTTATCCCTTTAGGCAATAATGCTCAAGACAACTTCGAGTACGCTGTCAACACTCATACAAGTCATCTTTATTATATCTCAAAATTTTGCAAATCCTGTGACTCCTCACGAGGATTATCCAGGCCTAGGTTTTGCTAAATTGAAACACAATGAGACATTTTCTTCTTAAAGCTAACCAGGAGTGGTCAATCCCATCTTGACTCATACACCGACTTCATAAGTACTTGATTGTATCCAAAAATCTTTCGAATCTATATTAGAAATATAGGCAGTCCGGCATCAAAGTATAGTGAGTTGCTTGCAAGTCAGCATGGTGATCTCAGATCAGAGAAACACTTATATCCATTGGCCTTAGCTAGCAACTCTTGACAGTAGAGTGCTACATTGATCACGTTCAGTACAGATATACTCCTACATCTCACCTAGATGCCATACCAATGTCTTCACACCACTTGGTTACGAGGACAACCAACGCATATGGCATACAATGATCTATACTCGATAAATTATCGTCCTTATTAATAACTTATATTTTGATCGTGAATAATTTAAGAACCATCCGATAAATTCATTTTTATCGATTGATTGTGGTTCTAAGAATTTTATCATAATTTAGGAGTTCATTTAAAAAAGATAGAACTTCTATGATGAACCAGCCAAATAACTGTTATTATTAGATAATTCATATACTAATTCCAATCATCTATCACATAGATGATTGGCTTTAGGATATATTTTTCAACAACTCTCACTTGGACTAAAGCCAATCAGAATGATATCAAATATTCTATATTTCACTTGAATTCGTAGAACTCCTTATTTCTGAGGCCTTAGCAAATGGGTCAGTGAAGTTCTTCTTTTTCATCAATCTTCCAAAGATCGACATCACCCTGATCTAAAATCAAAGGTGATAACGATGCAGAATATGTTGATCTTTCAATTTTTTAGCTTGAGCTATGGCTCCAGTGCTATGATTGGACTGGACCATCGATGGAGGGTGCCACTCCCAATCTGTTAATGAACCTCAGCAACTACACAGCTTACATGGCAGCATCATATGCCACGATATACTCTATCTACATCACTAACTGAGTAGGCTATGATGTCCTACTTGGAACCTTTCCAGTAGATTGCTCCTACAATTAGGGTATGATCTGATATTTTCTCATTGTCATCTTGTTCTGACTGAAATTAAAACATTAACATGTCTTAAGTCAGTATTTTCATATTTGTGTTACTGGATCTTAGTATTTTTCAAATACTTAGGGATTGTCCATACAATCTTCTAGTGGGTCATACTTAGATCAAATTGGCATCTACTCCCTACATTAGTGAGTACACCATATTTGATTTTGAGCATGAAAAAAATTAGATGATAGCCAAATCTTTATTCTTTACAATGCTAGAATGTCATTCCCGATTAAGAGAATTTCATCCATAGACAAAACAAGGAATAACACTATAGAACATTTTGCCCACTTACATATGTAGGATTTATCTTTGTTCATAACAAAGACATACATTCAAAATGTATATTCCATAACTGAGATAATAGCCAAACGGGCTTTACAGGTCTTTACCTTCCCATCTGTGCTACTTTGATCCTTTTGAAAATCCATTCACACCTAATGAGTTTTATCCCTTTAGGTGAGTCATCTAGTGTCCATACACTATTTGATTTTTATAGACTTCAATTTGGATTATGTGACTGCAAGCCACTTCTCACAGTCAGACCACTGTATTGCATCCCTATAGGTGATCAGATCCTTGTTGTTCTTATTGAGCTCATCAAGATCACCATCCCGGACAAAGATACTGAAGTATCTATCTAGCTAATGTAGTATTCTACAAGATCTCCTTAAAGATGCTATAATAGGCTCCAAATTTCATCTGATCAAATCCAATTCTGTAGGTTTACTAGATTATGCCGGTTCATTTCTACTAGTCAAACTTTTTCAAGTTCAACTTGACAAGCATCAATTCCTTCTCTAAGAAACTTCTTTCCAAAAGTTAAACTTCTCTAAGTTTAACTTGAATGCCCTACTGCTGATGAACATCTTATGTTCTTTAGCATGGTAGAATTAATAACCCTTAAATACCTATTGGACCAGGACACAAGTTTATCTATATGCAAACCTTTGACATAGGCCAATCAACTCCAAACCTGAAAATGAAGAGTCTAAGTCTATGCCCAATCCATATCCCATATGGAGATTTACAACAAATTTACTCGGTATATATTCAGAGTAAAACTAGTAGTCACAAAAGCACAATCCTGAAATAAGCAAATAAGTAAATCCTATTGTGGATTGAACCATGTCTAACAAAGTTCAACTTCTTCTTTTAGATACACTATATTCCAAAAATAAATCTACTGAGAGAGAATCCTATTCTCTCCTAGATATGTTACACACTCATTAGATAAGTATTCACCTCTTCGATCTAATCGAAGAGTTCGAATACCATTTCCAGTTTGTTCTTCTATTTCATTATTGAATCATTTTAATATTTCAAATGATTCAAGCTAGACACACCCATGCCAGGATAGATCATCTATTATGAAATATTAATATCTTTCTTTAGCACTTATGTTGATAAGTCGACATACATCACTATGTTGGAAATTGTGTCCCAAAAGCCAATTATTAGCCTATTAACGGTTGAGCTACTTTGTATATATAATTGATCATTGATAAATAAAATACTTTGGCATGTTTTTCATCACAAGTCTTCATCTTCTAACAAACTTTATTTTTATGATGAAGTCCTTTGGACTATTTTGTTTTGCTAAAGAGAGAATTTATCGATTAGTCCTTAAATCAGTTCATGACCAAATGATAGGCTATTAAAAAGGACGACAGGGTCTATCAAGCATAGGTCGCTGTATGCCATATATATTGGTTGTCTTCTTAACTAAGGAGTGTGGAAACACTGGTATGGCATATAGGTGAGATGTATGGGTACATCATCATTGAACGTGACCAACTCTAGAGCATTCTACTATCAAGGATATCTCTGATGGGATATAGGTATAAGTGTCCCTTAGACCTGATATCACCTTAGTGACTTGCAAGAAACTTACTATGCTTTGGTACTGGACTAACTGAATTTCTAATTCAATAATGGAAGGCTTTTGGGCACAATCAAGTACTTACAAAGTTGGTGTGTAATCAAGATGGAATTGACCACTCTAAGAGTTGGAGAAGAATGTATCACTGTATTTCAATATAGGAAAACCTTGGCCAGGATAATCCATCAGATGGATTTGAAATTTTAAAATACAATGTGGACAATTTGATCAGAGTTGATAGTTGAACTCTAAGATATCCTATGAGTATTTTGGTTGAGGAGATGAATTATATGAAAACTATATCCGCATGGATTCTAAGGATGGTGTTCTACACATTCGACCTATCCAACCATCAAGTATCATTTCTAGATTGTCACTTTGATTGGTATAGAAATTTATTACTATGCTACTAGCTTAGGTTTGGATCTATGAGGTCACATACATTAGAGCTCATGATCTGATCGGATGGTTGATCAATGATTGAGAATCATTCTAGGATTAAATGATCAATACGATTGATGTTTAACCTAATGCAAGTGTTGCAGGAGGATTGATTAGCAATTTGATTGCTAATTGACTTAATTTGATTAAGCCAATAGATTGAGATTAAGTTTAATTAAATATAATTTAATTAAATTTAATTTGGGCTTGATTGGATCAAGTCCAATTGACTTATTGGATAAGTCAAGTGCAAGGAAAAACTAGTCCTAGTCTAACTAGGACTTAGGTCAACCTAATTTTTTAATTTAATTAAAAAATTAAATTAAAATTAAATCTAATTTAATTGAATCATTAATTTATTTTAAATCTAATTTAATTTGGTTGAGTTAGTTTTGGTTTAATTTGATTTAAAAAACCACTTCGACCAAGTCATAGATAGAATCCTAGTAAGACTAGAATTCTGCCTTGCGCCACCTTAGTCCCAATGCCTCCCATGCCTATTTTTTTGGTATTTTTCATGAAAAATCTTTTTCTTCCTAATATTCATGTATGCCCCCTCTCTCCCTCTCTTTCTCTTATGATAGTTGGGTAGAATACCAAGTCAAAGAAGGAGTTTATTTTGATATTGGATTCTATGAGATAGAATCCTAATAAACCCAAACTCTTCCCAAAAGGTGCCATCCCATCTCCCAATTAATTTCTATCTTACTCCACATGATAAACCCCTTTTCTTTTGTGCCTTTCCTTATTCGTAGATGCCAAAAATTATGGAGTGGGCATCGAAGAGTTGGGCACCCCTTGACTTGCCCTGTTTGACCTTTCCTTGTCTAGTATTTGACCTAGATAAGGACTCTTCTTTTCTTATATATTTTGAATGAATTTTGGATTAAAATTTTTGTGGATTATATACATTTGAGAGGGCTTTAAGGTGTGTAAAAGTTAGGGAGAGAGAACCTCTGGGCATTGAGATTCAATAGACACAAAACTAGGTGTCTAGGTGAGAGCAAAGAGAAGAAGAAGAGGGTCTTCCTCTAGGGTTGCTGTGTTCATCTCTTCCCTTCCTTATTCCTTAGATTTTTTGAGAGTGTCTCACATATAAAATCTTTTCTCCTCCTTATCCTCTTTGGAAGAGTCCAATCTAGAAGAAAGAAGGCATCTGATCAACCGTCGAAGAAAGATCAGTGTAGTACTATCATACTATGCTGATTTCCAGCATCTGGATTTTTGATCGTGATCGTGAGCTCGTGTGGATGACTCCTAGAAGCCAGACATGTGTATGGCTTACAACTTCATCCTTAAATCTGGATCAGTGAGTTAGAACATCTAACTAGCTCAGGTAATAGATCTGATCTATTAGTTTTTTTCATAAATGCATGAGATGTAGTATAGATCTAGGTTGATGTGATCAACCTTTCCTTCTTATTTATTTTTAATTTTAGATGTAAATGCCATGCAATAATCATATAATATGATCTTATATTTAGAGATTATTTAATATTTAAAATTAATTAGTTTAATTTTGAGTCTTCCACTACTGATCTAGAAAAAGTTTCAAGATCTAGCACTAAAATCCTAGATCTAGTTCCTTCAATTGGTATCAGAGCCAGGTTAATTATTATATGATTATTGATGCATGCTTGAATTATTTTTGGATTAGATCTAATTAATAATCTAATATTTAAATCTAAAATTAAAATCTCAGATCATACGAACTGCTTTAATGTTTTCCTACTATAAAGTTTACCCCTTATAGTGCAAAGGTTGTCCTAGTTCGTATAGATCTAATATTATTCATAAATTTATTAAATATGATTTAATATTATTTATAATTTATTTAAAAGATTTTTAAATCTAAAAATAAAATTTTAGATTACATAGACTGATCTTATAAGGTTATCCTGCTATAAGGTTTATCCCTTATAGTGAAAAGATTTTCCTAGTTCCTACTGATCTAAAACATTGATCATAAAATTTTAAATTAGATCTAAGAGATTTTATGATCTGATTAAAAATATTTTAATCTAATTTTAATCATCATAAATATGTTAGATTTGATCTAAGTTGACTTATGATTGATTGATGTTGAAATTATTTCAATTACATGAACTTATTTAGATTAGATCTAAAGTAGTTTCATGCTCTTCTTAGTTGCATATTGATTATGAATTAAACATGCAACTTAGTTAGAAGAATCATGTTGTAAAAATATTTTATAAATATAAAAATCATTTTTAAAAAGTTGAACCCCAACCCTCAGCCCAAAACTTAATTAAGAATTAAGAACTTGTTTGATTAGGACCTAGGATTGTAAATTGAAGATCCTAAGATACGAATCATAATACATTGGATTAAATGGGTTAGTGAGGATTAGGTCCATTAATTGGGTTAGACCTAGGGTTTGATTAAAGAATGGACTTAATTAGAGAATGCACTAAATCTAATCAATTGTTGTCTTAGATTAGGTCAAAGATTCTCTAGATCAATTACAATAGTTGTAGTTGGTCAAGTCCATGTCTTTAACGAGCACAAGATGGACTTGATTCTTGGCTATGTGATATAGCACAAGCTGTTAGATTGATCTAATTGAAACTAATTAAACCAGTTGATGTCTAAGATAAATCAGATCGGTGGTCTTTAATTGGCAGCCTGCTTATCTAATCATTTTTGATGGTGTCTAAGACAAGCTTTGGCAGACCATCCCACTAATCGAACTTACCTGTTCTCTTAGTGAAATTATGTTTTGATCGGATCACTTGACTATTCGAGCTAACCCATGTCAGCTAGGTAAATCAGTTTGACTGATTTATGTGCTCCTAGACCAGCCTATTAGTGGTCTCCCATAAGCTGACTTGGTGAAGTTAGTAGGAGGATCATGACAAGCTGTTTCAACTGACCTTCCCTCATCTTCAAATTAAATCCTCTAAAATTATTAGGTCCTTAAAATGAAACAGTTATATGATAACTGGATCATAGCCTCCTAGTAAAGTGGATGATAATGGGTCCATTAATTGGATAATCCTTGGAGGCCCAAAGGCCTAGTGCTTATCGGTTGATGGAATTATCATTCATTATATGATCTCTTGGATACATCTTTCTAAATGATAGTTAGATGGGCCAACCAAAGTTGGGCTTGATCATTCATTGGTTGGATAGGCCAAGTATAGTCATGTTAATGGTTGGACCTAACTGAACCCTTTTCTGAGAAGGCTAAAGCCAACTGATCAAGGGTTGGGACAAAACTTAATTACTAGAAGTTATTTGGAGAAACAATTGATTATGAACCGATCCTTAGATGCATATGGGTTGGCCAACCAAAGTTAGGCTCATGTACAGTCTATGTGGATTCTAGTACCTATTAAAAAATTAGAATAATTCCTCAAATTGAAGGTAGAGGCTATCAATTTGAATAAAATAGTAGAAGAACCTTTTGATTAAAAGTCAAAATTTTTAGGTTTAATGAATCAATTACTAATTAGATTATGGTTTTCCTTTATACAGATATGGCCACTTTTCTATCGCTCCAATAATTATTGGACAATGATAAGTTGGTGGGACCTAACTTCGATAGCTGGTACCGAAAGTTAAAGATTATCCTGGAGCATGAACGCATCCTACATGTGATAACGGATGATGCACCAAAGGAGTCAGCTGCAAATGCACATGAAACTATCAGAGACACATATCAAAAGTGGCTCAGTGATCGAACCATGGTGCATTGCATTATGCTAGTTTCAATGAGTGATGAGTTCAGTTGCAAATTTGAGATGGCTCAGCTAAAGAACATGCTTCAAGTGTTGAAGAATTTTTTTGGCACACCTGATGACATGGAGAGGCATAAGACTAGTTGTGCCATCTTCAATGCCAGAATATGGGATGGAGCCTCTATCATTGATCATGTACTATACATGATCAAGCTAATAGAGTACTTGAGCAAGCTCGGCTTTTTCTTGCAAAAATAGCTTATAAAAGATGCAATATGAACTTATTGTCCAAGTCTTATCTCCCATTCCTTACACATTATAGAATGTCAAAGCATGAAGTTGACTACCATGGATTACTAGGGTTACTTCAGAACATTAAGATGGATCACTAGCTCTACAAGGTGTCGATGAACTTAGTAGGAGGTTCATCTTCTCGCTCTTGATCCTTTGAAAAAGGAAAGAAGAATAAGAAGAAAAAACTAAGAACGTGCAAGTTCAGGCTAGGACATCTATCCAGGGTTAGACCAGAAAAATCAAGCCTAACAAGAGTCAAGCTGAATGCTTCTTTTGTAAGAAGTGGGGGCACTGAAAGAGGAATTATCCTAAGTATATTGCCTCTCTAGAACCGAATAGGTAGAGGAAGAAGCAAGCTATTGCTGGGTAAGGTATTTATATGATAACTCCTTGTAATTTCTTTATTTATGATATTACTAACTGGGTATTGGATACCGAAAGTCCTTATCATATTTGCAATTCATTATAGGGATTGCAGGTTAGTAGAAGATTCAAGCAAGGCAAAAGATTTCTAAATGTTGGAGATGGAAGACCTGTTCCAGTTCTAGCTTTAGAAATTTTAAAACTTGTATTTGAATCTTATACCATTGTTCTTAGTGATTGTCATTTTTGTCGTAGTTTCTTTCTAAATATCATTTTTATAGGCCTTTTGATGCGGGATAGCCTAAAAAAAAATAGAGAGAGAAAAGATCAAGCTTCCTTTTGTTCATCAACAATAAATCATGTCCGATCGTGACATATTATTTTCAGGACAGACAGTATAGTTGCCTATACTCTGCTCAGGAGGCATGACTGATTGACATGGGACCAAAGCACGATCAATCTAATTGATGCTGATGAATGGTATTTTAGAGATTAGTAAATAACTAGCAATAATAATATAAAAGACAGATAGCAGAAATTAAACATGCTCATGAATAATTGTAAAAAGAAAAATATAAATGGAATGAAGGATAGCAAGAAATTAAGCCTCTAAGAAAATCCAGAAAAAGATAAGAAGAATTTGGATCATGGTAATTAAGAAACTATTCTGATTTGGGCTCTTAATCTTTTAACCAAGCAGATCTATCGATAAAGAACTAGGTCTTTACTAACATTGGATCTAAAAAAAATAAGTGAAAATCAAAGATCAATTGAGAAGGAACGAAGGTCCTTATCAATATTGATCTATAGAATAATAGATCACTCTTTCTCTCTCTACATGATAGATGAAAATCTTGGAGGAGATAGATCTTCTTTTGGTGCAATAGGCTTATGTAGGTAGATGGTGAAGACGAATCAGGATCGTAGGAACACTGAATCTTAAGAAAATAAAGATTAAAGAGATAGAAAAAGATGGGCCTCACACCCTTTTCTCGTAGGGTGATTTTGGATCTCACAACCTCTCCCTCTCGGAGTGACCAACATAAGTATTTGTATGAATTGTAATGTGATTCATTCATTCATTATCTCATTCATGAATGATATATGGATTTATATAGGACCCTAGAGGTCCTATTTCTTTAGGAATCCTATTCCCTTTATAAGAAAAAAATCAACCCTCCCAACAAAAAAGTAAAATATTATGTATGGTTTCTGATGCATGCTAATCTATAGCTATGGCAAGTGCACCAGTCGATCAAGTAATAAAGTAAATGAGTAGAGTATCATCCCTAAAGGATTGGAAAAGAAGTACTGAAAAACTCTTTCCTATGCTTTATTTAGAAGATCGATTTATGAGAATAAGAAATTAAAGAATAAAATAAAGAAATAATTAAAAATTTTAAGGAAATAGAGAGAGTGTAATTACTAGGATTTTAAACTTAAGAGCAATGTGTTACTAAGACAATCGGATTCACCAACTTGGTCAATACAATATTTGGATTATTAGATTAATTTTATTTCATGTGATGGTGGAGTTTCCTAGTTCATTCACTATCCTTTGGTCCAGGCGTAACAAAACAATCAATATTTAATAATTATCCTTTGATTCAGGTATAATTTAAATAAATATTAAGGTATTAAGTTTTGTGAAATCCTCTAATTAAAATACGCTACGTCCAAAGCGTACTAAAATTTTCGCATGCATATGAATTCTAATTTAATTCATAATACAAGGTATTTAATCAAGAAGCAATAACATAGATGTACTTGGTCTGTAACATCTGTGTTCATCAGATCAATTAGAAGATGGTCAATAATCTAAAAGCATTAAGATCAGATTTATATACTCCTCATAGATAAAATTTAAAATTAAAAATAATTCATATTGAATATTGCATCAAAAGAGTGGCTACACCTTAGCCTTAGTAAAAGAAAATTTAGTTCATGATAATAAGTTCAAAAATAGCAAATAAAATAAAAGGCATAAAGAAATTAGACTATTTGATTGCTAAAATTGATTGTCCATCACTCCTGGTGTGGAAAACTTGGTGAAGAAGAAAAGAAGCTCCTTGATCAATGTTCTGGTTATCGAAAGAAGAAAAGAAAAAAATTAAAAGCCCTTCCTTTTCTCTAAAAAATCTCTCTTCTCTTTCTACCTCTCTCCTCTCTTTCTTTTCTTTTTTTTTTCACTGTATGCCCCCTTCTTCATTTCCTCGGCAATAACAGACCTTTTATAGGCTGAGAGGTGGATTTTTCCATCGAAATCCTATTGAAATTAGGTTTAAAACTCTCAAAATAACTCAAAAAGAGTCCTCGATCAATTCTAATCGTTGGATGTTGATCAAACGGTCCAAAACTCACTCAAAAATCATCTTAAAATCCCAAATCAAGTCGAAATTCATTTGGACCATCGGATCAGCCTTGAAGATCAAATTTGGGCCATCAGATCGCGCATAGAGAAACCTCTGATTCTTAGTTTTAAAGTCGGGATGAATCTCAGCCGTTGGATCTTGACCGGGAGCTATGGATGCCGTTTGTCAGCGCATTCATTTCGGTCGTTCGATCAAATCCTAGTAAAAGGCATCCATCAGATCAGACAGAATTCCAAAATTACCCTCTACAGACCATGCATGAGTCCGATGTTGTGTGGACCGCTACATTCTTCAGCCAATCGAAGACACTTTTTTATGTAAAATCCCTGAAATGCCCTCCGAACGGTCCACCATGCACTGCAAAAAAATGCTGACATCAGCGTTGCATCAGCAGGTCGGTTTGCTGGGTGGGATCGGATCAGATGATCTATTGAGCTGATTTTTCTGAATTAGTTTGAATCGGACCGGCTCTCTATTTTTTTTAAAAAAAAATTAATTTTGTGCTCATTTGAAGTCCGTTTTGCCTGAAATTTATTTCATTTGAACCAGAAAAAAAAGATCTTCATATTCGTGACCTTCTTTCTTATATAAGATTAATAAAAGTATTAATTTTTTAAAAAATAAATTAATTTATTTTATAATTTAATACTTTTATTAGTATATTTTTACCACTTATCACACCTTCCAACTTAGTCATTGCTAGTCCCTTAGTATTGTTTTACTAGTACCATATTTCAATAAGATTATCCAAGATAAAATCTAGGACTAAAGGTCAAAAATTTTAGAAAATACTGCTAACTAAGCATTGAGCTTTAGAAGCAAATTTTTCAGTCAATACAATTAAAAACTTTCTTATAGTACATCAAAGATCTACAGTACTTATGTTCATGATGACTAACTTTAGCATTTCAGTGTTAAATTAAAGGACAAAAGTATCCTCTCTTATCACCTATTTTGATCAATTTTCTATACATTCTTAATTTTATACTCATGAATTAAGGTAGGTTTCACACTGTCTTTTTTTTATTTTTTTTATTTTTTTATTATGCTGAGCATCCTAGCCTTTCCTTCATCATTTTACGTGAATTTTCACACTTGACCTAGGTGCAGAGACCAAGTTACTAGGCTTTGGGCAATCCACATATACTCTATCTTTTGCACTTTATTTTTAGGCAGGTAGCTCTTTCCTTAAATTCAAGTTTCTTTGATTAGAATGTATATCAATTACCAATTTTTAGTGATAATTGAATCCTCAGTTAGCCTTATAATCAATACCTACTTTGCCTTATTAGTGTGCATGTGCAATTAAAAGTGCTAATAGTCTTTTAATGACCTAAGCAGGTTGTTAAAAGTCGACCAACTAATCTGCTTCTTTGACTCGTTACATTCATTACCAAATAATTCTATCTTTTATCACCTGTCTAGTCTATCTTGCTCAAAATTTTCTTCTTGACACATGGTTAAATTTTTTTTTTTTACCCTCTAACTTATTCTACATTGTCCTAAAGAAAAAAGAAAAATAAAGGGTGCAATAAAAGATAAGAAGAAATACATCTGATTTGGTTCAGTCTGGTTCTTTAAAGCTTTAAAATTTTGCTTGAGCTTTTATTAATTTTTTTTTGGAAAATTGAAAATACACACCAAAGTAGTAAAAGAGCAAGAATAAATTACTAAAAAATAAAAAAAAGAAAAATGATCAAAACTAAAAAGAAAAAAATAACCTATCTAGTAGTTCTAATTTATAGTCTTCAACTTGACTTTCTTTAAGTTCTGAGTTGAATCAATCTGGTGTTACTTCAATTGAAATACTTTCATATTTGGTCGAGCCCTCTTTCAATTTGATATTGCTAGCTTTCATACTTTCAAACCTATTTTCTACAGAATTTTCATATAATGGATTATCAATAATATCAATTAGAAAATAAGTTTGATTATCATCTGGATGTTTAGTATTTTTGAAAATATTAGAGTAACTTATTTATCTTAGATTCTAAGAATTAATTTTTCTTTTTGAACATCTATTAAAGCTCCTCTAGTAGCTAAAAAGGGTCTTCCTAGGATAAGGGGTACATCATAATCTTCTTCCATATCAAGAACAATAAATTCAATAGGGAAAATAAACATGTTTACTTTTACCAAGACATCCTCCACTATACCTCTTGGATATTTGATGGATCTGTCGGCTAATTGAATAGTAATAGTGATAGGTTTCGGTTCTCCTAGACCCAGCTTCCTAAAGATAGAAAAAGATATGAGATTAATACTCGCTCCTAAATCACATAAAACTTTATCAAAACTACAATCACCAATAATGCAAGGGATAGTAAAACTCCTTGGATCATTTAGCTTCTGTGGTAATTTATTTTGAAGTATTGCTGAGCATTCTTCATTCAAATTTATTCTCTTATGCTTCTTCAACTTTTTCTTATTTGTTAGGATTTCTTTGAGAAACTTGGCATACCTAGACATTTGAGTGATAGCATCTACAAAAGGAATATTAATATGTAAATTCTTTAATATTTTGAAAAAGTTAGAAAATTTTTTATCTGGATGTTGTATTTGTCTCTCTAGAAATGATAGTGGTGGCACGTATGGCTTCCCATTTGGATCCACAAACTGTATACCCGGAGTCCATCCATCTGCGGGTTGTTTTGGTGAGTAACGAATTTTAGTTGATGGTTCCTTATTTGTAATTGGCTCTTCAGTCTCTTTCTTCCGATGTGGCTCCTCCAGCTTTGTACCACTTCTTAGGGTGATAGCATTGACTTGCTCCCTTGGATTGGTCTCCGTGTTGCTAGGCAAGGATCCCTGAGGTCTCTCGGAGATTATCTTAGCCATTTGACCTATTTGCATCTCCAAGTTTTGAATTGCTGCTTCTTGGTCCTGTCTAAGTTTGGCTTCTAAATTTTTTATAGTTGCTTCTTGGTTTTGCATAAATTTGACCATTAGCTCTTCCATGTTGGACTTCTTTTCAGGTACTTGGAATCCCAAGGGTGGCTATTATGCTGCATTTTAATTAATCCATGAGAAATTTGGGTGCTGCCTCCACCCTTGATTGTATGTGTTGGAGTAGGGATTGTTTTATTGTGGCCTAAAAAAATTACCAACATAATTAGCTATATCAATTATTTTAGCAAAAGAATTACCTATCTGGCAATTGCTCATATCGTGTCCTCCTCCACACAGGTCACAGGTGATGCTCTAAATATGCATAGTTGTTCCCTTCAGGTTGTTGACTTTGGCTCTAAGGGATGCAATTTCAGCTAGTAAAGTTGGCACATAATCTACTCCCTGCATAGCTGTTTGTCTTTTAAGCATCATGTGTTCTGTCTACCACTGATAGCTATTTGATGCTATCTCATCGATCAAATCGAAGGCTTCTTCCTCCATTTTTCGATTAATTATTCCTCCTACTACTGCATCAATCATAGAATGATTAGTAGGAGATAAACCGTTATAGAAAGTTTGTACCTGAAGCCATACAGGTAGTTAATGATGTGGACATCTCCTCAGCAATTTCTTGAAATGCTCCCAAGCCTCATATAGTGTCTCCATGTCCATCTGCATAAAAGAAGTGATATCGTTGCGCATCTTGGCAGCCTTGGAAGGTAGAAGGTACTTGGCTAAAAATTTTTGGACTAGGACATCCCAAGTTGTGATAGAACCTGCAAGAAGAGAATAAAGCCAACTCTTAGCTTTGTCCCATAAAGAGAAAAAAAATAACCTTAATCTAATAGCATCATCCAACACCCTATTAATTTTCAAAGTATCACAAAGTTCAAGAAAGTTAGAAATTTAGGCATTCGGATCATCATGTATGTGTCCACTGAATTAGACAGTTGATTGAATCATCTAGATCATTGCCGATTTTATTTCGAAGTTATTTGCTCGCACAGGCAGTCTCTTGATGCTTGAAGCTGCATCGGCTATAAATGGTGTGATGTAATCATTTAATGGACAATGTACTAGTTGAATAGCTTCAAACTGTCCTTCGGTCGCCATATCCAATCCTAGATTGATGTTGTTAGGATCTTCAGCTGCCATGTTTCTTTCTTGTTGTAGTCTTCTAATGGTCTTTTCAATTTTTGGATCTAAAGGTAGTAAGTTACTATATCCAGTTTGTGTCATGCACTGAACAAAATTTTTTTAAAAATAATAAAAATTAAAAATAAAATTCTAAAGTAAAGCTAGGATCAAAATTTTAATATTATTTTAGATACAATCTCCGACAACGGTGCTAAAAACATGATGCGTGCCAATCTATAGCTATGACAAGTGCTCCAGTGGATCAAGTAATAAAGTAAATGAGTAGAGTATCATTCCTAGAGGATTGGAAAATAAGTACTGAAAAGCTCTTTCCTATGCTTTATTTAGAAGACCGATTTATGAGAATAAAAAATTAAAGAATAAAATAAAAAAATAATTAAAAATTTTAAGAAAATAGAGAGAGTGTAATTATTAGGATTTTAAACTTAAGAGCAATGTGTTACTAAGGCAATCGGGTTCACCAACTCGATCAATACAATATTTGATTTATTAAATAAATTTTATTTTAGCTGACGGTGGAGTTTCCTAATTCATTCACTTCCCTTTGATCCAGGCATAGCAAAACTGTCAATATTGATTAATTATCCTTTAGTCCAAGTATAATTTAAATAAATATTTATGCATTAAGTTTTGCAAAATCCTCTAATTAAAATACGCTGCATCTAAAGTGCACTAAAATTCCCGCATGCATATGAATTCTAATTTAATTCATAATACAAGGTATATAATCAAGAAGCAATAACATAGATGTACTTGGTCCATAATATCTATGTTCATCAGATCAATTAGAAGATGGCCAGTAATCTAAAAGCATTAAGATCAGATTTATATACTCCTCATGAATAAAATTTAAAATTAAAAATAATTCATACTGAATATTGCATCAAAAGAGTGGCTACACCTTAGCCTTAGTAAAAGAAAATTTAGTTTATGATAACAAGTTCAAAAACAATAAATAAAATAAAAATCATAAAAAAATTAGACTGTTTGATTGCTGAAATTGATTGTCTATCGCTCTTGGTATGGAAAACTTGGTGAAAAAGAAAAGAAGCTCCTTGATCAATGTTCCAATTGTCAGAAGAAGAAAAGAAAAAAAATTAAAAGCCCTTCCTTTTCTCTAAAAAATCTCTCTTCTCTTTCTACTTCTCTCCTCTCTTTCTTTTCTTTTTTTTTTCACTGTCTCCCCCCTTCTTCTTTTCTTCGACAACAGCAGACCTTTTAATAGGCTGAGAGGTGGATTTTTCCACTGAAATCCTATTGAAATTATGTTTAAAACTCTTAAAATAACTCAAAAAGAGTCCTGGATCAATTCTAACCGTTGGATGTTGATCAAACGGTCCAAAAATCACTCAAAAATCATCTTAAAATCCCAAATCAAGTTGGAATTCATTTGGACCATCAGATCAATCTTGAAGATCAAATCTGGGCCATTAGATCATGCATAGAGAAGCCTTTGATTCTTAGTTTTAAAGTCGGGATGAATCTCAACCGTTGGATCTCGACTGGGAGCTATGGATGCCATTCGTCAGCGCATGCATTTCGGCCATCCGATCAAATCCTAATGAAAGGCACCCATTGGACAGACAGAATTTCCAAATTGCCCTCTATAGACTATGCGCAAGCCCGATGTTGCATGGACCGCCGCATTCTTCAACCAATCGGAGCACGCTTCTTTATGAGAAATCCCAAAAATACCCTTCAAACGGTCCACCGTGCGCTACGAAAAATGCTGACGTAAGATTGGCATCAGCGTTGCATCAATGGATCAGTCTGCTGGGTGCAGTCGAACCGGATGGTCTGCTGAGCCAATTTTTTTGAACCAGTTTGAACCGAACCAGTTCTCTCTCTCTCTATTTTTTTTTAAATTCAATTTTGGACTCATTTGAAGTCTATTTTGCTTGAAATTTATTTCATCTAAACTAGAAAAATAAGATCTTCGTATTGGTGGCCTTCTTTCCTGCATAAGATTAACAAAAGTATTAATTTTTAAAAAAATAAATTAATTTATTTTATAATTTAATATCTTTATTAGTATATTTTTATGACTTATCAGTTTTCAAATATAATAATATATCATATCTATCTTTTATGGAATCATAGGAAAGAAATTAGCCTTTTAACAAAATAAGTAAGAAATCAAGAGCTCTTAAGAAATCCTAGGGAAGAAAAGGAACACCAATGTGGGTGCTTGATGTCTGGCACAATTTGACATGAGGATCCTTGGGCATGGCACATGCTGGCGTGTGTATTTCCACACTGAGCATGTGGAGTGTGGTGACTCCAAAGATAACATAGACCAAGCTTGCTTCTTTATGATGGTCTTTTTCCAAATAAGGCTCAATCCAAAATAAACCCAAGTATGGTCCTATGGATCCAAAACTAGATGCATCAAAAGAACTAATTGATTAAATCAAAAGGACTAGAACAAAATAATTCAAGTAGAGTTATTCTGATATGACTTCTTTATTCTAAATTAAATCTAAATTATGTTGCCAACTTTTGGTGGCTCTGGTGTCCGTAGCAATTCTCTAGAGGTGGGAAGAACTCGACCCTATTGAGTGGGGGTCGATTCTACTCTAGTGACGCTCAAGCAAATCGGGATCAATATGCTGTAGCTCTTCTTGAGTGATCCAGGTATCCTCAGACTCCAGTTGATCTTGCCATCTAACTAAGTACTATTGATAGCCTCAACTCTGGGTGAAGATGATCTGCTCATCCAAAATTTTCTTAATCTGATCAGGCTTTGACATTTTGGCTGGTGGATATTCAGGAATAGGCTCTCTCTCAAAGGTTGGTTTTGGCTCAAATGGCTTACTAGGTATCTTAGTTGGCTCTTTATAGGCGACGAGATCTGCAATGTTAAAAGTAGAGCTAATCCCAAAATCAGAATGTAAGTCCACAACATATGCATTTGGTCCGACCTTCTTTAAAATCTTAAATGGACCTACTCCTCGAGCACGTAATCTCTTGACGGTTCCTGGTGGGAATTATTCAGGCCTCATTCGAACAATCACATAGTCTTCTTTCGCAAACTCTTGGGCACGTCGATGAGAATCTGCATTATGTTTATAAACTTTATTACTAATAGTAATTTTTTTATAGATCTCTTTATGTAAACTCTTGACATGCTATGAAAATGACTCTATAGATTTGGATATTTTAGCATGCATGGGTAGTGGGATAAGGTCTATTGATTTTTTAGGTTGATATCCATGAACTACTTCAAAAGGACTCATGCCAATGGACCTATTAATAGAGCTATTATATGCAAATTCAGCTCGGGGCAATAAAAGATTCCAGTTACCCATATGTTTCCCAATCAAGCAACGCAATAAATTTCCAAGACTCCTATTGACCACTTCAGTTTGACCATCTATTTATGGGTGAAAGGTAGAAAAAAATTTCAATTTTGTGCCTAGAAGGTGCTATAGGTTTTTCAAAAGTAGCTCATGAATCTAACATCCCTATCAGACAAAATGATTTTGGATAATCCATGCAATTTAATAATCTCATCAAAATATATTCTCATAACTTTCGAAGCGTCTGACATTTGACAATAGGACAAAAAATGGGCCATTTTTAAAAACCTATCTACAACCACTAGAACTGAATCATGCTTCCTAACTATCTTAGATAAGCTTAGAACAAAATCCATGCTAACGTCTTGCCAAGGATAGTCTGGTATAGGTAAGGGTATGTATAGGCCTATATTCTATTCTCTTTGTTTGGCCACAGCACACGTTCTACATTGGACAACAATTCAAGCAACATCTCTTTTCAGGCCTGGCCAAAAGAACTGAACTTCTACCAATCTATGGTTTTATTCCTATCAAAGTGTCCAACTAATCCTTCAGCGTGTAGTTCCCAAACTAGAAAATCTCTTAAAGATGTATGAGGAACACACAGCCTAGCTCCTCTAAATAAGTAACCATCCTGAAGGGTATATTCACTGTAATCTCTAAATGGTCCTTTTCATAAAATGGTAAGTATGCTGCCAAAATCTGGACACTCCTCATAATCTTATTTAATCTTATCAAAATCAATAACCTCTACACTAATGGTGGACAACAAAGTATGACGACGACTTAGAGCATCAGCAGCATGATTCTCTACACTCGCACGGTGTTTCAAAACAAAAGTATAGGCTTGCAAAAACTCAATCCAACTACCATGTCTATGATTCAGTTTCTTTTAAAAATTCAGAAATCGGAGGGCTTCATGATCTGAGTATAAAATAAATTCTTGTGGTAGTAGGTAATGTCTCCAGTATCTTAGGGCTTGGACTACCGCATAAAATGCCTTATCATAGGTAGAATACTTTAGTTTAGAATCGTTAAGTTTCTCGCTAAAATATGCTACCAGATGACCTTCTTGACTAAGGATACCACAAATCCCAACTCCTAATGCATCGCATGCTACTTCAAAAACCTTGAAAAAATTAGGTAAATGTAGGATTGGGGCGTGGGTCATTTTGTCCTTAATGTTTAGGAAGGCTCTATTGGCTGCTTTAGTCCATTCAAAATCTCCCTTTCTAATACAATCAATGATAGGAGCGGCTATGGTGCTAAACCCTTTTATGAATGTATGATAAAATATTGCTAATCCATGAAAACTTTACACGTCATGCACACTCTTGGATACCGGCCACTCAACTATTGCTTTGATCTTTCCAGGGTTGGCAGACACACCATCGGGGGTAACAATAAAACCTAAGAAGTTGACATGGTCCACCATGAAAGCACATTTCTTAGAATTGGCATTTAGACTTTCTATTCTAAGGACTTGGTAGATTTTTCGAAGATGATCTAGAAGGTCCTTCCTAGTTTGACTATAGATAAAATATCATCAAAGTACATGACTACAAAAACTCCTATAAACGGTCATAGTACTTGGGTCATCAATCTCATGAAAGTACTAGGGGCATTAGATAACCCAAATGGCATCACCATCCACTCATATAAACCATCTTTCGTCTTAAAAGCAATTTTTCACTCATCTCCCAGTCTAATCCTTACTTGATGGTAATCACTCTTGAGATCAATCTTAGAAAAAATAGTGGATTCGGCCATCATATCTAGCATGTCATCTAACCTAAGAATGAAAAAATGGTACTTAATGGTGATCTTGTTAATGGCACGACTATCTATGCACATCCTCCATGTTCCATCCTTCTTTGGAGTCAATAGTGCAGGAACTGCACAAGGACTTAAACTCTCTCTCACGAATTCTTTTTTCATCACCTCTCCAACTTGCCTTTGTAGCTCAACATGCTCAATGAGGTTCAACCTATAATGGGGCAAATTAGGTAGGATAGATCCAGATAACAAATCAATGGCATGCTGAATGTTTCTCATGGGTGGTAACTGATCTGGGAGATCCTCAGGAAAGATATTATGAAATTCACTAAGAATGCTGACTACTTCCTTGGGATGATCTATCTTAGGGTCCTCACGAACTTCTCTCGCAGCAATCATCCAAATTAGTGATCTTTTACTCATGTTCATCTCTAATTCCTTAGCACCTATTAGATGGAGACTATTTTTTTTTGATATTTTCTTTTGGTCCATCTCCTATCTTTCTATTGATAGCCTTAGGTAGGGAAGGATTGATCATGATCTTCTTACCCATATGAGTGAAACTATAGGAGTTGGTTCGACCATAAATCATAACATCATTGTCAAACAGCCAAAGCCGACCCAATATGATACTTCCAACTTCCATGGGTAAGACATCGCACCAAACATGATCCTGATAAGAATGGAGCTGGATGGAAACACGGCATCTAAATTTGATGGGAATAGAGGAGGAATCTATCCAAGACACACGGTATGGGCTGGGATGATCTATAGGAGCTAATCCTAATCGCTTAACCATGTTAGTGGAGATGACATTGATACAGCTACCACTATCAATGATCATCCTATAAATTTTATCGCTAAATTTTATGAAGGTATGAAAAATAGAGGTCCTACACCAGTCTTCACTCTCCTTAGTCTGTGCTAGAACATAACTAACGACTCCAAGCCTAAGGTTTGACTTCGGTGCAACAAAACTTAGAATTTTCTCAGTACTCTCAAACTGCTCGACTAAGTCTGAATCAGCTTCATAAATTTTCTCCTCAATATTTTCTAGAGTTTTCTCTTCTAATTCTTCCATAAATAATAATTAGTTTGGATATTGTGTAGCAAAATGACTGTAACCATGGCACTAGAAGCAGTGGGATCGAGAACTACTTTTCTTAGATAACTCTCCTGCAACTCTTTTTCTTTTATCTTCTTTCCTCATAATAGAATTTATAGGTGGAGGTCCATTACAAGGAGTCTGGGTAGTATTGGATCTCAATCCAAAAGGGGTTACTCGGCTAGGTTCAAGACGATGGATGGTCGAATACCTAGAAAATCTCTCAAAGTCTAGAGCAAGTTGATAAACTTGTTCTAACATGGTTACCTCGCATAAAAAGAGCTCACGCTGGATATCTTCATATAATCTAGCTCTAAATCTTGATAAGGTAACAATCCTATCTTCAGTTACTCCATATCTCATGAGGTACTCATCAAATCTCGTGATGTACTCTATGAAGTCTCTGCCACTGATCTAAAAGTATTTGTTGGTAGGATGTGGGGAGGTATTTTTTTCTGAGTTTTTTCTTCATTTCATCTCAGGTTTCTATTGGATCTTGTCTTCTCTGATTGAGAAGATGTTCAACACTTTTCCAATAAAGTTGGACTTGCCTAACCAACTTCATCCTAGCAAACCTAACTCTCCTTGCTTCAGACATTTCATACCATTCAAAATAGTGCTCCATGCCCGATTCCCAATCTAAGTACTCTCTTAGATCTAGACAACCATCGAAACTTGGAGCTTCAATCTTCACACTCCTAAGGACATGCTCATCCTGATCGAACTGGTTATGATGGGGGCATTGTTAGATGTATGTGCCCTAGAAGCCAGAATTGGCTGACACTTGCAATACACTTCTAGGGGCAAAATTATAATTTTGATTATAATAAATAAAATAGGTTATTTTCTATCACATATGTGTATTTAGTGTCTGTGATACATCCTTTGAGTTAATGGTAATGATAATTCATATTTTTAAGAGTTGAAAATTTAAAACATGAATAATCATTATTAACTCATAAAATGCTCCCAACCATAGGATCATCACGAGGATGGTGATTGATTCGAAAGGTTGGTGTACACTCGCTTCTCTTTAGTAGATGAGTCTTGAGTCTATGGTGTGGAGACACCGGAGCGAGAGTATAGGTACTCGTTAGAGAACGAGGGCACTGAGCGTGACCACCTCGAGTAGTCATTAGGAAGTCTACCTTCTCGTCAATGACTGACTCGATGCTGCAGTAGTGTGTCTGGTTCTTTGACCTGAGGTGCATCGGCAGTTCACCTTGAGGGTGTTATAGTTTGACTACACCATTACTCGATCTCCTAGCCATATGGAACCCTGAGGTGTATGTTGGCTATAGCATGTTCATTGTAGGAACTGGATTGCATCAAGATGGAATCTATCTACCTCGGTGGTAGAGGAGCAGCCCTATGATGATCATGAGAATCAAGTCCAGAAGCCCATGGCCATGGCAGAGTGAAATAATAGAAAGAGTTTCTATTTAGATTTTCACATCGGACTTGAATCGAATGATTACATCATATGACAGAAACTAGGGTTTGACGAGTTCACCTTAACCCTAATCTGATCGGGGCTCAAGATAGAAGAACTTAATCACACAGGTAGCTGCACCAAGAGGTTCGCATTCAGCTCTGATGGGTTGCCACCATATACTGCTAGGTGTCACTGGTGGATTTTGGGAGCAATTAGAATGATTTAGATGATCGATCATTCTAGCTGTTCGAATCAGAAGAGTTCTGATCCATCGAAAGGAGTTTCGATGATGTCGATGATAGAGATCATGACATATCCCATTACCATATAGAACTGAACCTAACTGGGTCACACAAACAAGGGTTTGAATCTGGTGATCATCAATTGAACTGATCTAGTTCAATTGATCTGAATGAGATTCAATTAGGTTCAAGGAAAATCGTGCTAGCACTCGATTGAACCTAACGTTCTTCTTTTACTATCATAAATAAGTTGTCCTGACTGAGCCAAAGGAGTTTGTGCTCAATCAGAGGCCTTCACTATGGTCTGACTGGAGGTTGTCCAAGTCAGAAAAGGGTTGTCTTATTTTGTAAGACATTACCTGCCATTTTTGGTCACCTGCCATTTCTTGTTCTTTGACTTTGGTCAAAAGTCTACCTTTGACTGGTCAAATGTTGACCATTGACACTTTGACTTTTGACCACATGTCATGCACCTATTGGAGAGCTGGTGGGGGCCTTGTCCCCCTACCAGAACCTGGCAAGGAGAAGGGCGCACGCCACCCTAGGGTGGCGTGTGCCCAAGTTGGAGGCGCCTAGGAGTCCCTGTTGGACAGGGACTCCATCTCCTTTTTGGATTCCAATTAGAGTTCTCCTAAGAACCAACTTTGACTGGTCTTAGGCACCCTCTAAGGAGGAATCCAGGGGACTCTATTCCCACCAATCAGATTTAGATCTGATTTCACAAAGGGTTGTGATTGGTTGGGAAGAAGAGGAGTTGGATCACAGCATAGTCTATAAATAAGACCCTGCGCCCAACTCAAATTAAAAAAAAAGAAAGAAAATTCCCCATGCCCCAAGGCTGCCTCTCTCTTCCTCCTCCTCCATGCCAAGTTCATCTTCTCCCTCTCCTCTCCATGTCCAAAAGGAGTTTTGGATCTTGGTTGGTGCAATCTAGATCAGAGAAAGGCGACAGAAAGCTAGAAGGCTGCGCTGCTGCAAAGGACGAACTGCTGATCTTCAAAAGAGTTTTGAAGATCCTCCAGAATCAGATCCAGATCTAATTTTTGGAGACATGATAGAGAAGAAGAGGATCTCTAGATCCAACCCGAAGTGGATACCGGTAGAGGCCAGGCACTTGCGTGGCTAGATCCAGAACCTTCCGCTGCATTACAGGATCATCAACGGGTAATAGGATTACCCACATCAAGGTAAATTAAATTTGATTTAATTTATCTATATTTTATTTTATTTATTAAAATAATAAGAATTAGATCTAAAATATCTCAAGATCTGATTAGATCAAAGAGAAAAATTTTTTGAAATATATCTCTTGATCTGATCAGATCTGAACGAACCTGGTCCGAGAAAATCAGGATTTTCCTTCAACTGGTATCAGAGCCAAGGTTCTAAAGTATTTAGATCTAATTTTAAATTTATTTTAATTAAAAAATAAGTGATTTTAGATGTCACATGAGATGTGATCAGATCTAAAATTAGAAAAAATTAAAATTAAATGAATTTGGATCTAAGATTAGAAAATATGCATGACTAGTTCTAAAATAGAATAGTTCTATAGAATAGTCTTGCATGTTTTTAATTTAATTTGATTAAATCATATTTTAGATCTATTTATTTACTATTTTTTGATATTATAATGGTATTATAATAACATCTAAAAAATAATAAATAAAAATTATTTAATTTTAAACATCATATGAGATATGATTGATGCATGTCTAGACTAGTTGTAGAATAGTTCTACATAATTGTCTAGATTAGAATTTATTTTGATTAGATCAATTTAAATCTAATTTTTTAGATTATTATGAGATAATTTAGATCTGAAAATATGCATGATTCGATACATGAGATGTATGCAAAATATGCCATGATTAGATCTAATTTGTATATGAGATATATGATATAGATCTAACACTGTTTTGTAGTATTGCATGTTCCTGATTAAGGCGTTCCTCTTGGCCGTCCGGTCATAAGAATGAAGAAGGGTTTAAAGGCCCTCTCTTCCCATCCGATGGGGTGTTCTTATGATGTGTAGGGGTGCTGCGTGTTCGTCCTTAATCAGAAACCCAAAACTTACTTTCTGCAAAACCCTAGATCCTGAAACCCTAGGATTTATTGTGCATATTTTGTTTATGAACCCTACTTAATTAAAAATTAAGATTATGGAATATTAATTAGGTCTAAAATTGAAGAATTTTAGATCTAAGACATATTCATAATACTGGGTTCGGGCTTGGGTAGCTCAATTAGGTCTAAGCGGTTGATCAAACCGAATCAAGAGTTGGTTAGATGGGATCAACAATGCTTAAATTGACCAGCCTAATAGGATTAAGTCTGGGTCAAGATCGAGTCACGATCAAGCAAGACCTAATTAGGCTCAGAGGTTAGAGTCTGGATTGTAGGCTAACCCAATTGGTTCTGACTCAATAATTTGGTGTCTAAGGTAAGTTTGGCACATACGACCGACTGGTTTTTAATTGGAAGCTACTCGACCTGAATGCGTTCTTGTACGAGTTAATGGCATATTCCTTCCACCGGTCTCACTTACCTGGCCATATCTGTTGACACAGTTCTGATCTGAGGTGGTCAATAATCCGAGCTAACCCATGCCACTAGGTTAGTCATAATTGTTATGACTATGACAAGTCTAGTTTAATGAGACCTGAATCAATTCTCCCTAAGAAAAGATTAAGTCTGAGGTCTTCCACCATTGTAGATGTGCGGGCCCTTTCCGGGGTTGATTGTTCTCGGCTGGATACAGTGGCTCAGTTGCACCGGAAAGATGCAACCATGTCTATTAGGCATTGGATGCTATGGGCTGGAGGATGAGTTGGGCTCAATATTCCGGATACGGTGAGAGACTCAATTAGGAATCCCAGTCTATGCAAATGGTGGGTCTGACTTAACTAAGGAGTGGATCAATATTTCGGATACGGTGAGATTCATGAATTAGAGACCAAGTTTGGGTGCACCATGATTAGAGAATCATTGAACAAGAGTTGTTCACTCATTGGCTAACCCATCACCAATAACTGTTAGGTGAGGTGATGAGTCAGTTGGTGAGACCGCACCACCCACTAGAAATCATTAATCGTGGAGATTTTTGCATCTCTACAGAGGGAGTGTAGGGATCCGAGAAAATAGTGGGAGCTAATTTGTTTAAAAATAAAATTCCTAAATAAATTGATCAAGTCATAATTACAGTATCTAACTAGAATCTTTGACTCTCTACAGGAAAAATATCTGCGTCCAATCCATTAGCACGTATCCTGGACACACATAGACTGACCGGACCCAATTATAAAGATTGGCTCAGGAACTACAAAATAGTTTTGGGTTCTGAGAAGTTAACCCATGTATTGGACCAAGACCCTCCCACCTTACCAGCCCGTCCATCCATTGAACAGAGAGCATCTCTGAAAAAATGGATACACGAAGATAATAAGGCCAGATATTACATGTTGGGCTTGAGCACTCGATTGAACCCTAATGTTCTTCTTTTACTAATCATAAATAGTTGTCTTGACTGAGCCAAAGAAGTTTGTGCTTGATCAGAGGCCTTCACTTGGTCTGACTGGAGCCTGTCCAGGTTAGAAAAGGGTTGTCTTATTTTGTAAGACAATACCTACCATTTTTGGTCACCTGCCATTTCTCGTCCTTCGACTTTCGTCAAAAGTTGACCTTTGATTGGTCAAACAATGACCATTGACACTTTGACTTCTGTCCATGTATCACGCATCTATTGAAGAGCTAGTGGGGGCTTGTCCTCCTACCAGAAACTAGCAAGAAGAAGGGCGCATGCCAAGGGTGGCATGCACCCAAGCTTGAGGTGCTCAGGAGTCCCTGTTGGACAGGGACTCCATCTCCTTATTGGATTCTGATTAGACTCCTCCTAAGAACCAACTTTGACTCATCTTAGGCACCATCTAAGGATTAATCCAAGGGACTCTATTCCCACTAATCAAATTTAGATCTGATTTCACAAAGGGTTGTGATTGGTTGGGATGAAGAGGAGTTGGATCATGCATAGTCTATAAATAAGACCCTACGACGAACTTAAATAAAAAAAAAAGAAGAACAATTCTCTATGCCCCTAGGCTCCTCTCTCTTCCTCCTTATAACCAAGTTTCATCTTCTCCATCTCCTCTCCATGCCCAAAGAAGTTTGGGATTCTCAGTTGGTGCAATCTAGTGAAGGAACAGGCGACAGAAAAGCTAGAAGGCTGTGCTGTAGAGAACGAGGGCACTGAGCGTGACCACCTCGAGTAGTCATAAGGAAGTCTACCTTCTCGTCAATGACTGACTCGATGCTGCAGTGGTGTGTCTGGTTCTTTGATCTAAGGTGCATCAGTAGTTCACCTTGAGGGTGTTATAGTTTGACTACACCATGACTCGATCTCCTAGCCATTCAGAACCCTGAGGTGTATGTTGGCTATAGCATGTTCATTGTAGGAATTGGATTGCACCAAGATGGAATCTATCTACCTCGGTGGATGAAGAGCAGCCCTATGATGATCATGAGAATCAAGTCCATAAGCCCATGGCCATGGCAGAGAGTGAAATAATAGAAAGAGTTTCTATTAAGGTTTTCACATCGAACTTGAATCGAATGATTAAATCATATGATAGAAATTAGGGTTTGACGAGTTCACCTTAACCCTAATCTGATCGGGGCTCAAGATAGAAGAACTTAATCACACAAGTAGCTGCACCAAGAGATTCATTTTCAGTTTTGATGGGTTGCCACCATATACTGCTAGGTGTCACTGGTGGATTTTGGGAGCAATTAGAATGATTTAGATGATCGATCATTCTAAGTTGTCTGAATCAGAAGAGTTCTGATCCATTGAAAGAAGTTTCGATGATGTCGATGATGGAGATCATGACATATCCCATTATCATACAGAACTGAACCTAACTGGGTCACACAAATAAGGATTTGGATCTGGATATCATCAATTGGACTAACTCAGTTCAATTGATTTGAATAAGATTCAATTAGGTTCAAGAAAATCGTGCTATAAATAGGCCCTATCTACACCCAGTAGAGTCTATAAATAGCCCTATCTACGCCCATTTTTTAATAAGTTCATCTTAGCCCATGCCGCAAGGTTGTTCCTCTCCCTTTTCCATTACACCACCTGGCCCACTCCCTCCTCTCCACGCATAAGAAAGTTGGGTCCTTCAGATTAGTGCGAGTCAGGCAAGAAAGGCTGACAAAAAAGGAAGAAGGCAGCACTGCTGTAGAGACGATAAGTGATCTTCAGAAGGTGTTTTGAAGATCCTCCAAATCAGATCCAAATCTAATTTTTGAAGAAAAGAAAGATAAGGAGAAGATCTCCAGATCAAGTCCAAGTGGATACCGATAGAGGCCAGGTGCTTGCGTGGCTAGATCCAGAACCTCAGAGCTTCCACAGGATCATCAATGGGTAATCAGATTACCCAAGATCAAGATAAAAATTAATTTAAAATTACTTTAGTTTTATTTTCTTAATTATCAGATTATAAATTAGATCTGAAAAAGTGTTAGATCTGATCTGGATTTGAGAGAAAATTTTTGAAATATGCCTCTTAATCCAATCAGATCTGATCGAACCTGATCTAGAAAATCAAGATTTCCCTTCAATCAATGATTCACAATCATTGATATTGAGATTTTTCTCTCAAGCTCTCCCGTTCATCCTATTCTTGTCAAGATGACTAAGCTTATAATGCCAAAGATAGACATTCATGACATAATCTAACTTGGATGTTTATTAAATATATACATTATACTTAACAGGCTATATTGTTAAATATTATTTTTTTATTATTCATATATTATTATAATATTATTTATAATAATATCAAAATAATCTCTTTTATTGATAAATGATAACCATCTTTGACCAAAAGGCCAACAAAGATCATATTTATCATAAATGATGGACAATGGTGACAATCACTCAAAATGATATTTCATAAAAATAAGCTTGATAATTTCTAAAGCTAGGATTGGAACAGGACTTTCATCTCTAATGTTCAAGTATTTTTCATCATTTTTAAATATTTTACTTACCTAAAATCCTTGCAATAAATTGCATAGGACTGAAGGAAAAATTTATTTTCCCGGCATAGGATCATTCAGATCTGATTGAATCTGAAGGAATATTTTAAAAAAAAATTTCTAAAATTCTAATCAAATTTGAGACTTCTCAAATTTAATCATAGAGATCTGATATTAAAAATTAAAAATTAAATTAAATTAGATTTAATTTTAAGTACCTAATTTGGTAATCTAATTATCCTACGATGATCCTATTGATTCCTGAGATTCTGGAAGGAGCCACGCACGCGCCTAGCCTCTACCGATATCTACTTGGATATAACCTAAACATCTTCTCCTTGTGAATCTCCTCTCCAAAAATTAAATCTGGGTCTAATTTGAAAAGCCTTCAAAATGACTTCTGAGGGCAGCTTGTTTGTCTCACGAACACCGTCGCATATATGCTGAATGTTGTGCCAAAAACCTTGGACCTTCAACTCAGATTTGTGCCTAACTTTTTAGGCATGTAGAAGAGAGGGAGAGAAAAAATAGAGGTGGTGTGGATATTAGAGAGAAGGCTCCTTTGATGGTGGAAAAAATAAATTACATTGAGGCAATTTTGTGAGAAGAGTTCTTATACTAGACATAGCACCATAAAGAGTCCCTTTTTGACCAAAAACCTTATTAATTCAACCATTGAAACTCCTAAGCCAGATCTCCACAAAAAACCCTAGATCTCAACTAGTTTTGATGCCAAAAATCCATCTAGAAGGTGGTGGCTGAATGGATAAGGAAGAGTCCATGTGCGTTTAGGACTCTTCCCTTAAGAGTTTAATCCAAATCAAACTCTATCAAAACCTAGTCTAGGGACTTTAAAAAATTACAAAATTTGTAACATCCAAAGAATAACTCATGCCCTATCACATATCCAAAAATTAAAGAAAAATAATTTCTAGAAAAAGTCTTCAAATTTTTTGATCATGTGACCCATAATTCTCTTTATTGGGTCAACTATTGACCCTAGTCCAATTGCACTAGGAATGAATTTAATTTTTATAATTAATCTAATATAAACTTATTCTAGTTAGATGAAAATAAATTCATTCAAGATATAAAAATGAGTCAAATCAAATTTGACTCGATTGTGATGAATTAGAAAGATTACAGAAAGAAAAAGTCAGGCTCAATCGTGTGCTAGCATGATTACCTTGAACCTGATTGAATCTAATCCAAATCAATCAGACTAGGTTAGCTTAATTGATGACATCCAAACCCAAACCCTTATTTGTGTGACTCAATTTGGTTCAATTTCATATAGTAATGAGACATGTCATGATGTCCATCATCGACATCATCGAAATACCTTTTGATGGACTAGAACTTTTTTGATTCATACAATTAAAATGATCGATCATCAAAATCATTCTAATTGCTTCAAAAATCTATCAGTGACACCTAGAAGTATATGGTGGTAACCCATCAGAATTGAAAGTGAACCACTTGGTGCAGCTACCTATGTGATTGGGTTCTTCTATCTTGAGCCCCGACAGGATTAGGGTTATGGTGAACTTGTCAAACCCAATACCAGTCATATGAATTAATCATTCGAGTTCTATGTGAAACCCTTTATAGAAACACTTTCTATCATCTTCACTTTACCATGGCCATGGGCTTATGGACTCAATTCTCATGATCACCATAGGGCTACTAATCATCTATCGAGATAGATAGATCTCTTATTGGTACAATCCAATTCCTACAATGAACGTACTATAGCCAACATATACCTCAGGATTTTGAATGGCTAGAAGATTGAGTTATGGTGTAGTCAAACTACAACACCCTCAAGATGAATTATCGATGCACCTCAAGTCAAAGAACCAGATACACTATTATAGCATTGAGCCAGTCATCGACGAGAAGGTAGACTTCCTTATGAATGCTCGAGGTGATCATGCTCAGTGCCCTCATTCTCTAATGAGTACCTGTACTCTCACTCTGGTGTCTCCACATCATAGACTCAAGACTCATCTACTTAAAGAAAGTGATCGTACACCAACCTTCTGGATCAATCACCATCCTCATGATGTCCCATGATCAGGAGCAGTTTATGAGTTAATTATGAAAATTCATGTCTTAAATTTTTAACTCTTTGAAAATATAAATTGTCATTACCATTAACTTAAAGAATGTATCACATACACTTTAAATACACACTATGATAGAAAATAATTCTTTCATTAATTTATAGTCAAAATTATAAAATTGCTCTTAGAAATGTATTACAAGTATTAGCCAATCTAGCTTCTAGGGCACACATATCATAAATGATGGACAATGGTGACAACCATTCAAAATGACATCTTTTGAAAATAAGCTTATCAATTTCTAAAGCTAGGATTGGAATAGGACTTTCATCCCTAACATTCAGGTATTTCTCACCATTTTTAAATATTTCACTTACCTAAAATTCTTGCAATAAATTACATAGGACTACCAATATCCCATACCCAGGTAGCAGAATTATATACAGAGAAAATTTAAGATATTATCATATAAAATTCTTGATAAGCAACTCTTGCTCCTTTCTCTTATTCTGCCTATTATGGTCAAGGAAAGTAAGACAATTCTTCTTTTTATGATCTTACTTCTAATAATAGAATCACTATGCCTGATTTGGGTCAATTTTGAACTAATTACTTTGACTGAACTTAGAAGCCACAATACGAACCCATTCGTACTGCTGAACTAAATTAAACTTTCGATACTAATTATCGAAGTTGGATCCCATAAGTCATCACTGTCTAATAGTGATTTAAGCAATTAGGATTTAGCCTTATTCTGAGAAAAGAGAACAATGACCAAAGTATATGAATTACTTTAAGCCTAGAGACTTGGACTTTAGTCTAAAGGTTCTTCCACTATTTTATTCAAATTGATATCCTCTATGTTCCATTCGGGGAATTACTTTAATTTTCTAATAGGTACTAGAATCCACATAGACTACGCACGAGTCCAACTTTGGTTGGACAATCCATGTACATCTAAGGATAGGTTCACAATCAATTATTTTTTCAAATAATTTTTAGTAATATAATTTTACGCCAGAAACCTAATTAGTAGGCTTTGGCCTCCACTGTAAGGATCCAGTTAGGTCTAACTATTAATATGGCTATACTTGGTGCATCTAACCAACGAATGATTAGGCCTAATTTTTGTTGGCCAATCTAACCACCATTAGATACACACTGCAAAGTTATCATATTATGAATGATAACTCCATTAGTCAATAAGCACCAGGCCTTTAGGCCTCCAATGATTATTGAGTTAATGGATCTATTATCATCCAACTTAAAGGAAGGCTATGACTCAGTTATCTCTATAACTTTTTTATTTTAAGGACCTAATAATTTTAGAAGATTTAAATTATTAGTAATTTAAGGATAGAAAGAACATGGATCAATTTGTTCCTACCGACTTCTCCAAGTCAAGTCCTCCCACTAACTTCTCAAGTCTTTGACAAGGACTAGGATCAAAATCGATCCATAGGCACCTAGATCAATCTCACTGAATAAAATCAATCTCATTGATTTCCTATGTGACATGGGTTAGCATGAATTAATGAGCAACCTAATCAAAATCTGATTAACCACATTGACCAGGTAAGTGAGATTGGTGGAAGGGTCTGCCAAGGCTTGCCTTAGACACCATCAAAAATGGCAAGGTAAGTGGATTGCCAATTAAAAACCACCGATCTAGGATGCTAGACTTACCTTAGACACCAATCAATTTATCAATTTTGATTTGGTTTGCCTAAAGAGTTGGGCTCAACCACTGAGCCACAATCAATATCCATTTGTTAGATGTATGGACTTTGATCAACTACAATTATTGAATTGATCTAAAGAAATGACCTAATCCTAATTAACTATTAATTAAATTTGATCAATTTCTTAACTAAGTCTATATTTAATCTAACCCTAGGTCTAACCCAATTAAGGACCTAATCAAACCTAACCCATTATCCGTTAACCCATATTTTATGAAATTATCTTAGGATCTTCAAATCACAAACCTAGATCCTAAACAATCACTTAATTCTCAATTAAGTTCAAAGCTTATAAGTTGGATTTATGGAATCTTAGAACTAATTTCTAATTTAATCATTTGAAACATTTTCAAATTATAAATAGTTTATGTTGGGGATAAACCCCGCTCCTGTCGAAGTCGAGCTTGATGCTCAACCTAATGCAATTGATAGCCATGGAAGAGCTTCAGCGAACGTGTTTTAGCTGAACTCCTTCAGTCGGTCGAACTCCTTCAGTCTACCTGGCTACTGCCGAATTCCTTCAACCGATCGAACTCCGCAAAACTCCTTTAGTCGGCCTGGTCCTTGCCGAACTTCTTCAGCCTGCCGAGCTTCTCAGCGGTCGAGCTCCAGTCAGACTCTCACGAGAGCCGAACTCTCTTCATACCCCTCTAGCCGAATGCCTATGGGAGTCGAGCTCCTTCTGAGCTTCCCCCTCAGGAGTCCAAACTTCTCTAGAATCGATATATGTCGAAGTCCACCAACAAATGCCCACTTTCTTAGAGCTATGGCCATTAAATCTTGATGAATGATTGCCATCAGTCTGCTGCAGACGACAGCGATCCACTACCAAACGACGATGGCTATCACCATCAATCTATGGCAGGCGGCTCTGTAGACGGTGCCTTCCTTTGTGACTTACCCCGTCAGACCTCGAGCGGCCCGCTATCAGGCAGCTATAGCTGTCACCATCAAGCTCCATCTATAAAAAGGGATCCTCTAGATATGCTAACTCTAAAATCTAAGCTCTCCTCTCCTCCTCTAAACTCTGTCGAACTCATTCTAGAGCACTCCATTTCTGTTGGCCAGAAGAGTTGACTTGGTCAACGGAGGGTCCTGTCGGAGCCAACCCCACTGACTTTGAACGAAATTTTATTTTGTAGGTCCCCGACGGCGATCTCATCCTCCTCCACTCCAGTTGGATCTGGCAACAACCAGATTCTGCACCAACAGATTTGGCGCTAGAGAAAATGCCATCTCTATTTCTGAGGTATTCTTGAGGCCCCCTTTATTCTTAAAGGAGCGCTCAGCGATGATCTCTCTCTAGAGATCTCCCTTCTTCCTTTTCAGAGTTCTTTTCCAAGAGAAAATGCCTTCCAAGAGAGCTTCGACCTGACAATCGATGGCCTCCACAACTCGATCCCATCCAGATCCATCTACTCTTATTTCAGCCCCAGCAACTCAAGTTCCACGTGTACCTATAGTAGATGTGGAGCAGTTCAATCTACTTGTCCAGCAGATTCATGGCCTCATGGAGGCAATGCAAGCCATGCAGTAGCCCCCGATGGTGACTCCACCAGAAAACCCACTATCGAAATGTCGAAAACTGACCCCAAGAAAGAGTACCTGGGAAAACGTACCCATCGCCCCTGAGAAGAAAAAATAAAGAGTCGAGGATCCATGTTCGGATCATGGTTCTCCTCTAGAGGAGACGTTTTCCATTTGTAGCTAGAAGCCCCCCAAGATCTACAACCAAGACGACGCCCTCGATCACAGACCATGGGAGATGGACCGACGGATTGAAGAGCTCGGCCACATCACCCCGGCTCATCATGCCAACATTCGCACCGATCCTCCTTTCTCCCATCGAATTATGCAAGAGCCCATTCCACCGAACTTCAAGCACTCTTAACATGAAAGCTACAATGGAACCTCTGATCCAGTTGATCACCTAGAGGCCTTCCGAACCATGATGCTGCTTTATGGTGCACCAAACACCATATTATATCGAACTTTCCCATCTACCTTAAGGGGGGCAGCGAGAAACTAGTACTCAGCATTGAAGTTGGGTACGATCTTCTTTTTTGATCAGATGAGCCATTAGTTCGTGGCTCACTTCATCAGCAGCCGACGTCCGTGCTGAAGTTTGGATTCCCTGATGAACGTCAAGCAGAAGCAGGGAGAATCCATCTGAGCTTACGTCATCTGGTTTAATGCCACAGCATTGGAGGTCCGGGACCAGAACCAGTCTGTTGCAATGGCCACACTCAAGGATGGCCTTCAAAAGAATGACTTGCTATTCTCCCTAAAAAAAAAGTATCCTAGGGACTTCGCCGATCTGCTGACTCAGGCTGATGGATATGCCTGTGCAGAAGAAGCCTTCAAGTTGAAGGACGAAGAAGCCTTAGGAGAGCAGTGGGAAGACGAGTATAATAGACTCACCATTGATGGAGAGCCGAGCAAAGTTCGGTCGTGCTCACGGACTCCCTCTGGGCGCAAGCGAGTCTGAACTCCTCAAGCTCGCCACCGAAGAAGCCCGATAGAAGGGCGTAAAGAAGTCCTCCTCCCAGAAGGTTCTGTGACTACACCCCCCTCAATGCTCCTCAAACTCAAATTCTCATGGAAGTTAAGAACCAGCGACCAAGATCAGAAGGATTATGATTTCCCCCAAACAAGCGCGATCAAAGCAAGTACTCCTCTACCATCGCGACCATGGCCACGATACTAAGGAATGCATTCAGCTCCGAGATGAAATTGAGGAGCTCATCAGAAAGAGGCAATTGGATAAATTCCTTCAACGCCAGCCTGAAGTAGAAGAAGATCGATCAAGGGTGCTGCCATAGTCAGAAACAACAAGAAGATCAGCCGCCTCATGGCATCATCAACATTACCACTAAGAGGAGCTTGGTACTTCGATGATTCATCATCTCCCAGCATCATAGCCAAGAGAAGCTTGCTTCAAATTGAGGAGGCCAGCATGAGATAGAGGAGGTCATCCGACCTAGAGCTTATCGCCTGAAGGAACTCGGAGAAACAATGCTACCACGACCCTGAAACATAAAGAATTTAGGGATGTGCTGCCAGTAACTTTCTTTCAATAAAATTCTTCTGATTCAACAATATTATTCCTTAATACAAGAACTACGTGATGAAAGGAAAGAATCAGTCAATAGTGGCCATGTTAGGAAAAGAATGAGAACCTCATCCTAACATGAGCTAGTCAAGGTTCTTCAACCTCGATTAGAGATAAGATCTCTCTCAAGCGACCGCGATAACCTCGATCAGAGAAAAGATCTCTTTCGAGCAATTGGAACAACCTCGGCTAGAGATAAGATCTCTCCAAAGTGCTTGGATCAACCTCGGCCAGAGATAAGATCTCTCCCGAGCGACCGTGACAACCTCGGCTAGAGATAAGATCTCTCCCGAGTGCTTGAGTCAACCTCGGCCAGAGATAAGATCTCTTCCTAGCGACTGGGATAACCTCGGCTGTAGGAGATAAGATCTACCCCGAGGCAACCTCGACTACAGGAGATAAGATCTCCTCTGAGGGTTCAGACTAACCTCGGCTATAGGAGATAAGATCTCCTCCGAGCACCCGCATCAACCTCGACCGTAGGAGATAAGATCTCCCCCAAGGCAACCTCAGCTGCAGGAGATAAGATCTCCTCCGAGGGACTGGGCCGACCTCGACTGTAGGGGATGAGATCTCCCTCAAGTGCCAGTAATAACCTTGACTGCAGAAATTAAGATCTCCCTCGAGGGTCTAGGCCAACCTTGTCTGTAGGAGAAAAGATCTCCCCCGAGCGCCCGTATCAACTTCGATTGTAGGATATAAGATCTCCCCCAAGGCAACCTCGACCGTAGGAGATAATATTCTCCTCCGAGGGTCCGGGTCGACCTCGACTGTAGGAGATAAGATCTCCTTTGAGGCAATCTTGGCCGTAGGAGATAAGATTCTCCCCTGATGGTCTGAGTCAACCTCGACTGCAAAAGATAAGATCTCCCCTGAGGCAACCTCGGCCGTAGGAGATAAGATCTCTCCTAAGGGTCTGAGCTAACCTCGATCGTAGGAGATAAGATCTCCCCCGAGGATCCAAGCCGACCTCGACCGTAGGAGATAAGATCTCCCCCGAGTGCCTGCAATAATCTTGGCCGTAGGAGATAAGATCACCTCCGAGCGTCCGTATCAATCTTGGCTACGAGAGATAAGATCTCTCCCGAGCGCCTGTATCAACCTCGATTGTAGGAGATAAGATCTTCCCTAAGGCACCATCGGCCCTAGGAGATAATATCTCCCTCGAGGGTCTGAGCCAACCTCGACTGCAGGAGATAAGATCTCCCCTGAGTGCCCACAACAACCTCGACCGTAGGAGATAAGATCTCCCCTGAGGGTCCAAGCCGACCTTAGATGTAGGAGATAAGATCTCTCCCAAGCGTCCGCAACAACCTCGACTGTAGGAGATAAGATCTCCTCCGAGGGTCCATGACAACCTCGGCTGTAGGAGATAAGATCTCTTTCGAGTGCCTGCAAGAACCTCGACTGCAAGAGATAAGATCTCCCTCGAGGCAACCTCGATCGCAGGAGATAAGATCTTTCTTGAGGGTCCAGGCCAACCTCGACCGTACGAGATAAGATCTCCCCCGAGGGTCCGGGCCGGCCTCGGTCGTAGGAGATAAGATCTCCTCCGAACACCCACAACAACCTTGGTCGTTCGAGATAAGATCTCCCCTGAGGATCCGAGCCGACTTTGACTGCAGGAGATAAGATCTCCCCCGAGTGCCCACACAACCTCAGCCGTGGGAGATAAGATTTGCCCCGAGCGCCTGCAACAACCTCGGCTAGAAATAAGATCTCTTCCGAGTGACCACGTCAATCTCGATTAAAGATAAGATCTCCTCCGAGCGCCCGAGTCAACCTCTGCCAGAGATGAGATCTCTTTCGAGCGACCGAGTCAACCTCGGCCAGAGATAAGATCTCTCCTGAGTGACCGCATCAACCTCGATCAGAGATAAGATCTCTTTCGAGCATCCGAGTCAACCTCGGCTAGAGATCAGATCTCTTCCTAGCATCCATATCAACCTCGACTGCAGGAGGTAATATCTCCCCCAAGCGACTACAGAAGATAAGATCTCTTCCGAGTCAACCTTGGCTGCAAGAGAGAGGATCTCCCCCGAGTCAGCCTTGACTGTTAGGGACAATATCACCCCCGAGGAGCTCAACCTTCGACCTCAGTCGTAGGAGATTAGGTCTACTTCAACCTCGGCTGGAGATGAGATCTCCTACAAGCTTCAACATTAGCATCAACTTTGGTCGGAGATGAGACCTCCTCCGAGCTTTAACTTCAGCATCATCTTTGGCCGGAGATGAGATCTCCCCTGAGCTTCAACTTCAGCATCAACTTTGGCTAGAGATGAGACCTCCTCTGAGCTTCAACTTCAGCATCAACTTTGGCCGAAGATAAGATTTCCCCCGAGCTTCAACTCTAATCGGCACACGACCTAGAAGAGAACTTCAGCAGTCACCTTTTCTACACTCCCTTCCTTCGAGTTTCAAACTCGAGAGTGTGGGAGACTATTGTTGGGGATAAACCCCGCTCCTATCGAAGTCCAGCTCGATGCTCAGCCTAATGCGATCAGTAGCCATGGAAGAGCTTTAGCGGATAAGTTTTAGCCGAACTCCTTCAGCCTGCCAAACTTCGTAGAACTCCTTTAGCCGACCTAGTCTTTGCCGAAGTTCTTCAGTCTACCGAGCTCCTCAACGATCGAGCTCCAATTGGACTCCCATGAGAGCCGAACTCCCTCCGCAACCCTCTAGCTGGATGTCCATGGGAGCCGAACTTCTTTCGAGCTTCCCCCTCAAGATTCCAAACTCCTCTGAAATCGATATATGCCAAAGTCCACCAACCAACACCCACTTTCTTAGAGCAACAGCCATTAAATCTTGATGAACGATCACCATCAGTCTGCTGCTGGTGACAGCGACCCACTACCAGGCGGTGATGGTTGTCACCATCAATCTATGGCAGATGGTGCTACAGATGGTGCCTTCCTCCATGATTGACCCCATCAGACCTCGAGCGATCCGCTATCAGGCAGCTGTAGCTATCACCATCAAGCTCTGCCTATAAAAAAGTACCCTTCAGATATGCTAACTCTAAGTTCTAAGCTCTCCTCTCCTCCTCTAAACTCTCACGAACTCATTCCAAAGCACTCTATTTTTGTTGACCAGAAGAGCTGACTTGATCGTCGAAGGGTCCTGTCGGAACCACCCCCACCAACTTCGGATGGGACTTTATTTTGCAGGTTCCCGACGGCAACCTCATCCTCCTCCACTCCAGTTGAATTCGACGACAATCAGATTCTACACCAACAATTTACATTGAATCATATTCAATATATTATTTTAGATCTGATTTGTTTTAATATTTTGATCACATTTTAGGATTTCGAATCTAGAATTTTGCAGAAGGTAAGTTTTCAATTTAAATTCTACAAAATAAATATATCACATATATTCTAGATTCAAAATCAACATATGTAATAAGAGGATCTAGATCTAAACATAAAATACATCATATGGATCAGATCATAAATCATTTAAAATTAGATTTAAAATTTAAAAATAAATCATAAATTATTCTAAATCTTATCTAACATATTTATGATTTAGGTTATTCAAGTCAGCACATACTAGGACAATCTCTCCACTATAAGCGATAAACCTTATAGCAGGACAACCTTATAGCATTATATGCAATCCGATATTATTTAGATCTAATCTAAATAATCTAAAATAGTTCAAACACTTTTATTTTTAGATTTAAAATACAATATGACATGTTATAAATGAACCTAGCTCTGATACTACTGCTGAAAAATATGCAGGATTTCATGCATAAATTTTAAAATAATTTTTAAATATAACATAGCAGAACATGCAGATTAAATCTTTTAATATATAAATGCATGTAATCAAATTGCTAAACCCTACAACTAGAACCTATAACATGCCATAATGCATTCTAAATCTAAAATTAAAAGAGTTTGGTATTGATCAAATCAATATCCAAGATCTACAATGATTCTAGATTTGAAACCTAGATCACATCTAGGTGAGAGGAGAGATCATATCTCTTATCTTGTATGGATTGAAAACTTTATGATTGATTTTTTTTATTGCCTTTAGAGCCACACACGCATCCAGCCTCTACAAGAGATCTACACAAGCCTATAACAAAATCGAAGGTTCGTCGAACAAAGATCCGCTCGAAGTGCTATCTTCTCGCGGATTCCTTCGGATGGTTAATCTAAATTTTATTCTTTGGATCTCTTGGATATTCCAAAAGATAAAGAATAAGAGGAGGATTAGGAGAGAAATCTAACCTCTGGATCTTCCATAAATTAGAAATAAAATATATTAGAAAAGGATCCTAAGAGAAGACAAATCTTCTCTTTCAGGACATCAACGACTGATGTCTTGAAAACATCCTTATGCTAGGACAAATGGAAGATCTTCTCCCCTAGGCTTTTCTCATATTTTCAGATCTCACACACTCTAATTTTTCTCATAGAAAAATCATACAAAAGTATAGAGAAGAAGGGTTCTCAAAGGAACCCTAAGAGAAGACCTTCTTCTCTTTTCCTTCTCTCCTCAGAACATGATCAGATCATGTCAAAAAAGATCATTATGCCCCAACACCTTGGAGCATAGATCTCTATGCCCTCTTTCTCTCTATAAAATAGATTTTTATTATATAAAAATTATATAAAATAAATAAGAGAAAAATACTTAAAAAAAATAAAGAGAAGATAATCATCTCTTATCTTTGTCCCTTCAAGACATCAACATTTGATGTCTTGATGAAGACCCTTTCTTCAAGAAACTTGGCACCCCAAACCTCTATGCCTTCTCCTCCTTTTCTTCTAAATTTTTTATGATTTTTTAAGATTTTTCACATCCTAAACCTGATAGGAGGCGTCCTCCCTTTTATATATGAAAGTCTAGGTCAAAACCTAGTCTTAAAAGAAGACCAAGGAGGAGTTTTAGGAGGCGTCCAACTCTTAGATGCCTCCTCCCTTATTTTTTGGGTGTGAAGATTAGAAAATTATGTGCAAAACAAAAAGAATTAATTACATAAAAGAAAAGAAGGCATAGAAAAAAAATTCTATAAGGAAAGGAGGTGTTTCGGAGAATTGGGACTCTTTCAAAAGGAAATAAAACCAAACCACTTACCAAATTTGATCAAATCAAATTTTATTTAATATTTTTAGATATTTAGTGCATGGAGAAGCTCTTTTTAGTATGGAGAATATCACATAAAGATCTAAAAATAAAATATGGGCATTGACTTTTATTGGCGTAAGGAAGGAGTGAGAGTCCCAGTCTAACTGGGACTCTTCTTGTTTGACTAGGTCAAAACTATTTTAAACCTAATTTAAATTAAATTATATATAACCTAATTAAAGGTGATCCTAGTCTAGCTAGAAGTTTAATTAAATTAGATTAAATCATATTTAATTTTGATTTAAATCCTAACTTAATTAGAAATTAGGTGCACTCAAATCCTAGTCCAACAAGAAATTATTTTTTCCATGCAATTGGCTTATCCAATAAAATAATTAAACTTAATATAATTATGTTTAAACTAATTCTAATTAAATTTAATTTAATTAGACTTGATCTCAGTCCAATCACTCAATCAAATTGAGTCAATTAGCAATCCAATTGCTAATCGATCCTCCTGCAATACTTGCATTAGGTCAAACATCAATTGCATTGAATGTTTGACCTCAGAATGATTCTCAATCATTGATTAATTATTTGATTAAGTTACAATCTCTAATGTGTGTGACCCTATAGGTTTGAACCTAAATCGGTAGCATAGGAACCAATTCCTATACTAGTTGAAGTAACCATCTAGCAATGGTTCCCAACGTCTGAATAGGTTGAATGTATGCAAAGCAACATTCTTAGAACCCTGGCCTATGGTTATTAAACAATTTATCACTTTGACTAATAATTCTCAAGACAACTTTGAGTACATTGTCAATACTCATACAAGTCATCTTTATGGTGTCTCAAAATTTTGCGAATCCCATGACTCCTCACGAGGATTATTCAGTTCTAGATTTTGTTAAATTAAAACACAATGAGACATTCTTTTTCCAAAGTTAATCAAAAGTAGTCAATCCTATCTTGACTCACACACCGACTTCATAAGTACTTGATTGTATCTAGAAATCTTTCGAATCTACATTAAAAATACAGGCATTCCGGTATCAAAGTATAGTGAGTCGCTTGTAAGTCACCGTGATAATCTCAGGTCGGAGGGACACTTATATCCATTGGCCTTAGCTAGCTATTCCTGACAGTAGAGTGCTACATTGGTCATGTTTAGTATAGATGTACTCCTACATCTTACCTAAATGCCATACCAATGTCTCTACAACACTTGGTTATGAGGACAACAAACGCATATGACATACAACGGTCTAAACTTGATAAATTATCATCCTTATGAATAACTTATCATTTGAATGTGAATAATTTAAGAATCATCCGATAAATCCTTCTTTATCGATTGATTGTGGTTCTAAAGACTTTATCATAATTTAGGAGTTCATTTAAAGAAGATAGAACTTCTATGATAAACCAGCCAAATAACTATTATTATTAGATAATTCATATACTAATTTCAATCATCTATCACTTAGATGATTGACTTTAGGATATAATTTTCAATAAGAGTCTCAGACCATTAGGACTCTTAATCAACCATCAGATCAGGTAGGAACACCTATTATGTGTGACCTCATAGATTCGAATCCTAAGTCAATAGCATCGAAACTAATTTTTTGTACCAATCGGTATGACCATCTAGCAATGGTACCCGACGTTCGGATAGGTCGAATAGTTGCAATGCAATATTGATGAACCTATGGCATATAGTTACCGTATAATTCATCCATGTTGGTGCAAAATTTGGTTGTCGTCGGATTTGGCTGGAGCTGAAGAAGTCAAAGTCATCGTCAGGACCTGCAAAAGAAGTCCAAACTGGAGGAGGGATGGCTGTAGCTGGACCCTCCGACAGTCAAGTTAGCCCTATTGACCAATAGAAATGGAATGCTCAGTAGAGAAAGTAACAGGATATTAAGAAGGAAAAGAGAGCTTAGGGAGGAAAGTATATCTAAAGGGTCTCTTATATAGGTAGAGCCCATAACAAATTGATGGTGACAATCGTAATCGCCTAGTAGTGGGCCATTCGGGGCCACATAGAGTTTGTTATGGAGAATGGTGTCTGTTGTTGTGATGTGCCAGTCTATTGAAACTTGATAGTTGAAGTTTGGAGGAGGTAGGTGCTGGTGGTGAAGAGCTTTGAGTTTCACCAATCCTAGAGGAGTTTGGGTTCTTTCAGGGTCGTATGTGTGTAAGTGGGTTCATGATGTATGGATAGCTGGATTTGCATAGGCATGGAAGCCTTTCTAGGTGACTATAGTGAGTTTGGTCGGAAAGGGGTTCAAAAGCCCTGTGACTAGAGAAATTCGAAAGGGAGTCTGCTTAAGGAATCTAGGAGTAGTTCTACTGGAAGAAGGACTCCGACTGAAGGAATAGAGATTCAAAAATAATTCTATTGAAAAAATCCAAAAGGAGATTTGTTGGAGGAGCAAATATATAACGATGAGTCTCCTCTCTGCTAATACAATAAGTTTGGATGGATGGGAGTTGATGGAAAGAAAATCATCTGGTGTCCGAAAGGAGTTCGACTAGAACGAGATCGGTTGGAGAATTTTGCCTGGAAGGAGCAAAAGGAGATCTGCTCGGAGAGAACCTACTTATTTATTCCTTTAAAGCTCGGCTACTTTTGAGGCCGTCTAAAGGCTAATATGAAAAATAATGAGGTCCTTTAGCTTGCCTGTTCAAAGTTTTTGATGCAGGAATCTAGAGGTCTACCACCCTTAGTATATTGTAATAGTTTGTATGGAGAGGTGTTTTGTTGATCCGGCATTGCTCCAATATTGAATAGCTTGAATGGTTTTTTATTGGAAAAAGATTCAAGAAGCACCAAGGTCGGCTAGACCAAGCCATAATTAAACCTATTACTCAGCTACTTGGGGGTTGTCATCGCTATTCAAGTTCATCTGTGTGAAACCTACAATGCCCCATAGGTTCTAGGAATATCTGATGGAGCTAGGAATCTGAATGAAGAAGATCGACTGATAAATTCAGGTTGGAGGTCTGTAGTCTTGGCACCTAAGTGTAAACTCTTCGCTGGCCGGAGTCTGGCATGGTTGTCCTCATCAAATGGAGTTTCCTCAAGGCTAGATATCCTGTTGGACATTGGTAGGAATGGGTTCACACACAACATAAGTCCTTCCACTCTCGAGTTTGAAATTTGAATGAAGGGAGTAAATAAATATGAGTGCCAAAGTCCTTTCTTTCTTTTTGCACCAACAGAGCAGCTGATCCCAACTCTTTCTACGTGGGTGCTGAAAATTCTTAAATATGAGGTGATCTAGAAAGATAAATTTCTAAAATTTTTGTCGAAGCACTACTCAACGTATGGTGCAATAAAAGTCTTGCCTGTTGCTAGTCTGCTGCTAGGATGAGTGGGGCATGCGTCAACCCAAGGTTGGTCAGTGGAGATCCGCAATCATAACCATCTTAGATCCTAGTGATTATTTAAGCTCTTCTTCTTCCACAAGTGCTTCATTTCATCCGGGTCTCCTTCTCCTTCCTTCTGGCTTCCTTCTTGCTCCAGAGCACCAGGATCTTCTATCGACTCTTTCGATTTTTAAGGGTTCTCTCCTTCATTTTCCAACGAGCTTGCCATCTTTTCATTGTTTCTAGTCGATTTAGATCAGTTCTTGAACCTTTTTCTTTGATTATCTATGTCTTTTAGCATTTCTACCTATTTTGTTTCCTTAAGAAAGTCTTAGATTTTATTTTCTTTGATTTTTTTAGGATTTCTCCATTTTAGTTTGATCCTCATGTCCTCTGAAGAGTCTTGATCAATCGATTCTAGAAGTTTGGCTCATTTAGCTTTAATGGACCTTCCTCATATGCTAAGCTTGCAAAAGTGCCTCAGCTGTCTTTCATCCTTGATATTATTTCATGTAAACTCCTGCCTGAAGATGTTTCGTTGATTAGGATCCAGTTCGGAATTCCTTCTGATTGTGAACTTGAACACCCTAGCCCTAGCGATCGAGCCAGCTCTCCTCCTCTCGGTTGAGCTTGCTTGTATGTTGAAATCTTCTGGGCAGGATTTCGGCTGCCAATACCTTCTTTTGTAACCGACTTGTTCAAATTTTTAAATATTTTCTTCACCGCCGTGGCACCAAACTCTTTTATGTTTATCATATGATTTCTCTCGTTCTACATTATGGCCAATGTCCAACATTCCATCTCTTTATTTCATAATTTCTTCACTTTTAAACATCATTCGACTGCCAAAGATTGGTGGTACGTGTCTTCCCAATTCGGAAAGAAGGGGTTGCTCAAGGGTGCCCCTTCTTCCATTCATAATTGGAAGGAGAATTTTTTTTTTGTTTCCTATCCCTTCCTAGAACTAGGACTTCCTTCTTGGAAAAAAAATAAGGGACTTAGTTCGCCAATCTCCTGGGCTTGAGAAAGAGGATCGAGATTCAACCGACAAGCTGAAGAACTTTCGAGCTCCTTCAATCTCCAAGCTCCTAGAGGACCATACCTTATTCAACTTCGGTCTCAGTCCTCTCAATCCGACAGGTAGTCCTTTATAGCCTGCCAACTATGCATGATCTCCTTTTCTTCTTTGACTTTGATTTTTCTTCTGCATAAATGACTCCTAAGGAGCAGAACCACCTGACCAAGGGGCTCAAGTCCCTTAAGAGGAAGGACAACTTTGTAGGAGAAATATCCAAGAAGGCTCGCACTGATGAGCCAATCCCGATCATGCCAGTCCAGGCCGTGCCCATCCCCGAGTCCGATGCAGCCACACCACCTTCGATCTCATCTCGAGAGGATGCCACCACCCTGCTTCCTAAGCAGCGTGAGGTTGTTGAGAAGTAGAAGAAAAAGGATGCCGTCAGGAAAAGGATGAGAAAGGTGGCTGAAAATTTAAGTGGCGAAGGCTCCGATTTGGAGCGAGCTTCTTTGGATGATCGGGAGGTCATCCAATCCCTGATGAAGGGCAGCATCCTCCCACATATTATCGAGAAAATGGTTGGGATAGTGGATGCCAAGAGATTTGATGAGTCTTTTACCACCTATCTCAAGGTAACCTATTTTTCTGAACTTGTTTGAATGAAGGGTGCACTTTTTAAAGTTCTAACTTAATTTCTACTTGCCTTGTAGCTGGGGCATTACTTGTTTGCCCACTCGAAGGCCATCAGTCTTCGCCAGGCCAAGGCTTCTAAAGCCCTGCAGAAGGTTCAGGCGGAGGTTGAGAGGATTTAGGCCGAGGTCAACCATTTGAAGGTGGCCTCAAAAATTCAAACTACAAAAGTCAAGCACCTTTAGGAGGTATCATAGAGAGAGGAAGAAGCTTTCGTGGGGCTGAGGGCAGCCCTGGTCCTCTCTGAGGACAAAAGGAAGAAGGCTGAAGAGGAGGTCGACGTCGAGAGGGAGAGGGCTGTCGAAGCCTTCAAGTCCTCCAAAGCAATGAAGGATATCAAGATCGCATTTGCCCAAGCAGCCTTTTTGGAGGGGTTCGAATCTGCATGAGGAGGGTCACGAAGAAGTTCCCTGGAGTGGTCCTCGATCTTCTGACAGACAAACGTAGTAAGGGAGCTGGTCCCTCCAATGCTGGCCCCACTTCTCCCATCATCGAACCTACCCCAAGTGCTCCCGAACTTGCAGCTGAAGCTCTCGATTCTATTCTGAGCCCGATGTCGTAGAGAATGAACCAACCTCGCTTGCCTCTACATCGATAGAGGTCTAAGACTTTTTATAAATTTATACTTTTCTTCTTTTTTCTTTCGATGTATACAAACATTTTGAGGAATGAAAATAAACTTCCTTTTCTTTATACTTGTGTCATGGGGGATGTTATTCAGAATCCCTCTAGCGATCGTAGTTAGGATCCATCTTCTCTAACTAATGCTAAGCTATTATCCCAAGTTATCCCTCTAAAGCTCATAGTCAAAAATTTAAAGAGAGAGATTCATCACCTAAAGAAAAAGATGAAGAAGACAAAAGCCAAACTTTGGGGATCTAGAAAGAATGCTTCAAAGGTGATGATTGAGGTCACCCATCTCCGAAAGCTACACATGAATGATTTCGTGAGCTTCAGCATTTGGAAGGATAGCTTCAAGAAGGAGATTGTCGAGCTCAAAAAAAAATGCCAGTGATAAATCTTGGGCACTAACGGTGAAGATCGACTTTCTCGAAGCTGATCTCAAGGCCGCAAAGGAGAAGATCCATCTGTTGGAGGGGAGCTCACCATGGTCTTCCGACAAGGCTCAGTATGAGTGGAATTGGTCGAAGAGATTCTCCGTGCTCCAGAAGCAGCTGCATGATGCTGAGCTCACTAATGATACCTATCGATTGGGTTAAAGTGAGAGGATATCCCAGCTTGAGCAAAGGTTTTATACTGCTAATAGCGAAGTAACCCGACTCCAAAAATAACTCAATGACGGCCATCAATCTGGCGTGAGCGGTGGACCAGGGCAGGTTGCCTCCCTAATGAGGACTCTAGGTGAGCTTTCAGAAGCAGTGGGAAGGAGAAGGTTGAGGTTCAACGACTGAGGATCCAGCTATCGTACGAGCAGCAAGCTGTCAGGGATGCGGAGGTCAAGTCTGATGTCTTGAGGAAGCAGCAATGAGAGCTTGAAGGCAAATTCCAACATGCCAATAGGATGTACATAGATGGTCTATATAAGAAGAATGAGCTTGAGGAGGAAATCCATAGGTTGAAGTAGTCTCTTGTAATGGTGGGTGTCGATAGCCCGAAGTCTGAGGGTTTCTGACCTTCTTAGAACTTTGTCATTTTTTTTCTTTTCCTTTTTTTTTTGTGCATGATCTCGTGGACCTTCACTTTGTAATGATCTTTGGATTTAATGAAGGAATATTTTCTTCGATCATCTTTTTGCTTTGTTTGGATTCATTGGCTGTTGATTTTTCCATTCCTCTCTTTTTCTTTGACTTTCGTTGAAAGGATTGTTGAAAGAGTAGTTTTTTTTCTATCTATTTATAATTAGAGATTTCTTACTTGCGCTGGGATGAGTTTATCCTTCCTTGTTCGATTTTGTTGATTTTTCTTCATCCTTTCATCAAGACGAGATCCTTCCTCCTACTTTAGGTAACTGGAGGTCTTTGTTTATAACAAGATGAGGTTCTCCTCTTGTTCTCAATGAGGTTGGCTTTTACTTCTATTAAGATGAGACTTTCCTCCAATTCCCATTGTGCTCATTGAAAGGTTCTCTCCTGCTATCTTAAGTAATTGGAGGTCTTCATCTTGCTCATGTTAGGATGAGGTTCTCCCCCTGATCCTATCATGGTAGTAGGGGCATCGTTGGGCTATTGATAGGGCCTCTCTCCTCATCTCGGTTTTCGCTTTGCTCATGTTAGGACAAGGTTTTCCTCCTATTCCTAGTAGGGCTGTAGGGGCACATAAGTGCCATTGACAAGGCCTCTCCCCTCATCTCATCTTTGGTTAATGAGGCCTTAACTTTGCTCAAGTTAGGACGAGGTTCTCCTCCTGTTCCTAATAGGACTATAGAGGCATATAAGGATTGTTGACAGGGCCTCTCTCCTCATCTTATCTTAGGTTAACGAGGTCTTCGCTTTGCTCAAGTTAGGATGAGGTTCTCCTCTTATTCCTATTAGGACTGTAGGGGCACATAAGGGCCATTGAAAGAGCCTCTCCCCTCATCTCATCTTAGATTAATGAGATCTTCGCTTTGCTTAAGTTAGAATGAGGTTCTCCTCTGATTCCTAATAGGACTGTAGGAGCACATAAGGGCCATTGAAAGGGTCTCTCCACTCATCCCATCTTAGACCAACGAGGCCCTCGACTTTGCCCATGTTAGGACGAGGTTCTCCTCCTATTCCTAGCATGGCTACTTTTGATTACTTCAATGAGTTTCTTTCTATCATCACATGATTTTTGCAACAAGAAATAATAATATTAAAGTAGAGGAGTTTAATTAAAGGCAAATTTTGGCAGTATATTCTTAGATTTTTTAAATTTCAAGGCTGTAGGAGTGTTGTTCGTCTAAGCTCCTTCAAGCGATAAGTTTTGGGCCGGATGATCTCTCTACTTCATATAGGCCTTCCAAATTTGGACCGAGCTTTTTCTGATTCTGAGATTATGAGACAACTGCTTGTCAAAGTACTAGGTCTCCCACTTTGAATATTTTGCCTTTGACTTTAGAGTTATAGTAATGGGCCACATTTTGCTTATAGGCTGCCATTCAAACTCGAGCATTTTTTCATTTTTTCTCCAACAAGTTGAGGTTAGCTCTGAGGTCTCATGAGTTATGCTGCTCATGAATGCCATGACTCATGCTGATGGAAGTTTGAGTTCTATTGGGATGACTGCTTCTATTTAAAAAGCTAAGACAAATGGGGTCTCCCCAATTGGCAATCTTTGGATAGTTCGAAATGTCCAAAGCACATGATAGAGTTCATCTGCCCAAGTCTCCTTTTCTTTTTCAAGTCTTGCTTTGATACCTTGCAGTAGGGTTCTATTTGTTATTTTGGCTTCGTCGTTTGCCTGTGGATGGGCTACTAATATAAAATGGTGGGAGATGTTCAAATCTTCATAGAATTTGACAAATCTTGCTCCAACAAAGTACCTCTGATTATCTGTTACGAGGGTTTGAGGCAAGCCAAATTTGTAAAAGATCGACTTTCAGATGAAGTCCTGCACTTTTGCTTCAATGATTTTCACTAGAGGTTCAGTCTCAACCCACTTTATGAAATAATCTATTACCACCAAGAGGAACTTGCGCTACCCAGTGCCATGGAAAATGGTCCGAGTATGTCCATCCCCCACTGAGCAAACAGCCACGGGGCACCTAGGGGTGTAAGCTCAGAAGCTGGCTATCTTTGAATGTTTGCACTTCTCTAACAGCAATCATATTTTTTGACATACTCTACAGAATCATGGTATAAGATTGGCCAATAATAACCCTACCAAAGTAGTCTGTGTGATAAGAATCTGGCCCCTACATGACTTCCACAGATTCCTTCATGCACTTCCCACAATGCAAAGTCAGCTTCTGAAGGTCTAAGTCATCTCAAGAGAGATAAGGAATATGACCTTTTATACGGCTTATCTTCATACAAAACATATCAGAAGGCTTGATTTCTGAGTTTTCGAGCTTCTTTTGGATCATGAGGAAAAGCTCCATCTTTGAGATAAGCAACTAATGGATCAATCCAACATGACTCATGGTCGATCTGCATTATAGACTGTTGCCCTTCCAAACTCGGATGTTTCAAGACTTCGAAGAAGACCTTCTTGGGTAGCTCAGTCGGGGCCATTGTTGCCAACTTTAAGAGAAGGTTGGTCCTAGTGTTTTTTGCTATTGGGATTTGCTTAATGTCAAAACTACTGAAGGCCAAAGTCAAGCTCTTCACTTTCTCAAGATATTTTATCGTGTATTCTTCTCGAGCCTCATAATCACCATTAACTTGTCTGACCACCAGTTGGAAATCACTGTAGACTTGGAGTCGATCTACTTTCAATTCTTTAGTGATCCTTAACCATGCAATCAAAGCTTCATATTTGATCCCATTATTAGTCATAGAAAATTCAAAGCGCAGGGCATATTTGGTGATGACTCCTTCTGGGATAACTAAGATCAAAGCATTGGATGAGCCATCTACATATCCTCAAAGAGGTTGGCTCTTGCTTCAGAGGAACTCGATTGTAACTAGGGAATATTGACTTCATTCTATTTAGGCTCGGCTTCATCCGAAATGGTGCATTCAACTATAAAATTTGCCAAAATTTAGGCTTTGATCGAAGGTCGAGGCTGGTAGTTGATGTCAAACTCGATGAGCTCTATTGCCCATTTCTCTATTCTTTCGAAGGCATCCATTCAATGAAGAAGTACTTTGATTAGTAGATTAGTGAGGAGGGTTATGGTGTGCCCTTGGAAGTAAGGTCGCAGTCTCCGGACTATAACTAGTAGGATAAAAGTTAGTTTTTCTAACTTAGTATACCTGATCTCGGCATCCCTCAAGACTCTGCTTATGTAGTAGATCTGCCTCTATACTCTTGCCTCTTCTTTGACTAGAACTACTACAAGGGCTGCTGGGGAGACCACCAGATATAAAAATAATCCCTCTTCGGGTTTGAGTTTTGCTAATAGGGGAGGTGAGTAGAGGTAGTCCTTAAGCTCTTTAAAGACTTGTTGACATCTAGTGGTCTAGCTGAAGTTCTTCAACTATTTTAGGACTTGAATGAAGGGCATGCATCGCTTGGACAACCTCAAAACGAAGTGGTTTAGGGCTGCCACCTTTTCAGTTAGGCGTTGAATCTTTTTGATTGATTTTGGAGTAGTCATCTCTTATATGGCCAGGATCTTCTCCATATTTGCTTCAATTTCATGCCTCGACACCATGAATCCTAAAAACTTCTCTAAAATCATGCTAAAGGTGCACTTGGTTTGGTTCAACTTCATCTTGTACCTCCTAAGGGCGTTGAAGGTGTCTTCAAGGTTGGTAATGTAATTTATTGAAGCTCGACTCTTAACAAATATGTCATCTACATATACCTCCATGTTATGGCCAATCTACTCCTTGAAGATTTTATTGATCAGGCACTAGTATGTTGCTCTTGCATTTTTGAGTCTAAAGGACATAATCCTATAATAATAAAGACCACGGTCGGTAATAAAAGCAATTTTTTCCTCATTTTCTGGTGCTATTCGGATTTGGTTATAGCCAAAAAAGGCATCCATGAAAGTGAGAAGTCATGGCCCATGGTTGCATCCACCAGCTGATCAATCATAGGCAGGGGGTAGCTATCTTTTGGACAAACTTTGTTCAGCATTTTGAAGTCTATGCACATTCTTCACTTGCCATTCGTCTTCTTGACAAGCACGATGTTGGAGACCCAGTTCGGATAGTTGACTTCTTGGATAAATCCAGTCTTAAGGAGCTTTTCAACTTCCTCTGTAATTACTTTCTATCTCTCTGAGGCATGGCTGTGCATCTTCTCCTTCATCAGTCGATGCTTGGGGTCAACAGTCAGACGATGCTCCATGACATCAGCATCTATTCTAGGCATGTCATTGGGGATCCAAGCAAAAGCATCTACATTCCTCCGCAAAAATTTGACAAGCTACTCTCGTATCTCTAGTCGACACCATTGCCCGAAGCGCACTTAGACCAAGTTGGTCGAGAATTGCATTGTATGTCGATGGAGCATTTACTACCAGAAAGTCCACTTGTGCCTTAGACTATCTCGGATATTGTTCTGCAGCTACAACCAAGGTTATTATGCCTTCTATTGGTACTGCATCACCAGTGAAGCCTACAAATAGAGAGTTCATTGGTCCAAGCTAGCTATTAGGTATAGACATTTTGGAAAAAGCATCATAGAAAAAAACATCAGCAGAACTTTCATTATCAACAAGGATGTGGCATACATCATAGTCTATAATATTTAAAGCAATTACAACTACATCATTATGCGAGAACCGAACCCCCTGTACATCAACTTCAATAAAAGTTAGTGGCTCCTCAGTTCTCTATCTCTTTATCGGTTGCCCAGATCTGCGACCTCCTCTTGTCGAAGTCCCCTAGAGATGGTGTTGATAATGCTAAGAAGGGGCCGATCTTCTTGTTGCTCCTTCCTCCTCGATGGCTTTAGTTGCAGTAGTATCCTTGGTCGATCTTTCCATCCTTTAGGCCAACATTGTAGGAACCAACCAAGCCTGCCCCATCTGATGAGTTCCTCGATCTCATCCTGGAGCTGAATGCACTCCTCAATATCGTGACCATGGTCACGATGGTAGCTACTCCTTGATTTCCATCCTTAGTATTGTTGGGATTGCACTTGCCAAGATGCGTGTGCATCCTCTCCGACCTCGGTAGCTGCTCCTTGATTTTCATCAGCACCTAAACTTTTAAAGCATTGAGGAGAGCATAGTTGTGAAACCTTCTAAGGGGGGCCCTATCATGCCCTTCTATCTAGACTTCTTTTCCTTCGAGTCTGAAGAGGAGTTCGGGCTCGCTTGCACTTAGGAGGAGTTCGAGAGCACGGTTGAGCTTCACATAATTTTCCATCAATAGCGGGCATACTTGATTTACCTACTCGCCGCTCTTCTATGGCTTCACTATCCTTGGCCTTAAAGGCCTCTTCTACTTAGGCATAACCTTTATCTCAAGCTAGCATATTAGCAAAATCCCTAGGGTACTTCTTCTCAAGGGAGAATAGTAGATCATTCTTCTGAAGGCCATCCTTCAGTGCGGCCATTATGATAGATTGGTTCAAGTTTCGGACCTCCAGTGCAGTGGTGTTGAAATGGGTGACATAGACCCGTATGGATTCTCCCTCCTTTTGCTTAATGCTGACAAGGGAGTCCAAGCCTCATCAAGAATGTCAGCTGCTGACAAAATGAGCCACAAACTAATGGCTCATTTAATCAAAGAAAAAGATAGTGCCTGACTTAAGAGATGAGTACCATTTCCTAGCTGCTTCCTTCAAAGTGGAGGAAAAAGCTTAGCATAGGATGGTGTCGGATGCACCATGCAGCAGCATCATTATCTGGAAGGTCTCCAGATGATCGATTGGATCTATAGTCCCATTATAGCTCTTAAACTGGAGAAGCTTGAAGTTCGGCAGGATGGATTCCTGCATAATGCTCTAGGAAAAGGGAGGGTCAGTGCAGATAACATTATTGTGAGAGGAAGGAGCATGGCAGAGTTCCTCGATCTGTCGGTTCATTTCTTATAGTTTTCGATCCAGGAGATCCTCATGATCGTGCATCTCCAAAGTCTTTTGGTTTAATGAGGGTGAGGTCCCCGTAGGGGTTGAATCATGGTTGGAGTAGGGGCTCTCTACCCTTTGATTCTCTTTCTCAGAAGTTACCGACTGACATGCCCAAGTTGGTCTACCCCAGACTGGGTCCTGAGGTTTCAGTGAAGCCTGCTCCAATTGAACTAGTGCCAGGGGCTGGTGCTGCTGCATGGCTTGCACTACTTCAATGAGACTGTGAACCTGTTGGATCAGCAGGTTGAATAGCTCTGTGTCCACTAGTGCTATCGACGAAACCTAAGATGCCGGGGATAAGATAGGAGTAGACAAATCTTGATGAGATCTTGCCGTGGAGGCAGTTAACCATCGAGTCGAGGCCTTTCGGGGAGGCATCATCATGAGATCGACTGGGGAAGAAGGACTCTGTGGGAGAAGAAGAGAGATCTCTACTGAGCGATCCTTTAAGAATAAAAAAATCTCAAGAAGAAGAGGGCCCTTCCTCCAACGTCAATTCTGTTGGTACAAAATCTGGTTATCATCGGATCTAGCTGGAGCTAGAGAAGTTAAGGTCGCCTCATCCATAACATTTCAGGCATCACCTAGCTCTGATACCAAATTGTAGACCCATGATATTGCTCAAACAACAATCATCCTTGACATCACAAGCACCAATATCATGTTGTGGAAGCTCCTGATCTTTAGCACGGATCTAAAGGAACCTATGATATTCTCTATGGGCAGCAAACCATCGATCCTCCACTGGATCTGTGATGGGGCACCTCCCTCCTTGGGCTTGAGGGAGATGCCCCCTTCTTTAGGGCTTCTTCAAGAACCCTAAGGCGGCAATTCTAGAGAGAAGAGAAGAAGAGAGTTGAGGGAGATAAGGTCTGTATTGATTTCATGCTTGAAAATCCTAATACAATCTATGTATTTATACATAGCCATTAGGTCCAACCAGAAACTTTTCTGGCTAACCCAATACATGAAAGCACTTACCAAGCCCATGTACATCCATGTCTCCCATGCTCTAATCCTCTAGATCTAGACTCGACCCATACATGAATTAGCCACCTTAAGACCTCTCAAATCAGGCCTTAAGACCCCTAAGATCAACCCAGACCATATCCCAAAACAAATCCTCTTGTAACTCTGCCCGTGCACTAGGCCAGCCCAGTCTCAGCACTGAGCCGACTAAGTTCCATTGGGTTGGATCAGTTTGAAATTGAGCTAGCTCAGTTCTGTGTCATGCCAGTAGTTCTGAACACGTAGCTCTCTACTTTGCCTGTGCACTGAGACTTAGCCGATCCAGTTTTTCACTGAGCCAGCTAACCTATAGAAAATCTCTTTTCCACACTCTTGATTCCCCAACTTTGGTTTCTTGCTTCACATTATGTCCCAGGTCATTGAAGCACCAACCAAGCCCCTAGAATCCCCAGATCCAACACTCTGACTCCTCCCATGGCCTCTCAAGGTTTGGGAGCACCACAAATCCTCATAATCTCCACCTTGGTGCTCCCAAGCCTTGGCAAACCTCTCAGCAATGACCTACTGCATGATCCTGCTGTCCCTACACACTCGACAGCCCCATGTGCAATCATCCCCTCTGCCAATCTTCTTCAACTGTTGTGCACCCTTGAGGCCTTTGGGATGATCGCCTCCACCACTGAAGACCTATGCTTGCTTCTTGGCACCATCCTAGAATTGTATGATCCCTTCTGCTTAGCGGCTGCATCACTTTTTCTAGACTTTCCTAGTGAACCTACAACATTCCTGCACCAGCACATGCTGTACCACCTCGCATAATCTCCTCAGAGCTATGCCTGTCCACCTACATGCGCCGCTCCACCTGAAACTATGCATCACCAATGCTCTGAACTCATGCCAAATTTACTCTCCACTTGTGAAGCTACCACTACGGAGCTCCACCTATATCCAAAGTCCACCCGATGCCACAAAAGTTGACTCTATCATCGACTCCCTTGAGGCTAACCACTCAATGCTGCACTGCTGAGCCTACCACTGCACCTCAAACACCATCATTGCCCCTTCGAACCCTCCAGGCTCCATGGCCCTCTTTGAAGCTGTCTCGGATACTTTCACAACCCATGAGCACCTTCGAAACCCAAGAGCTCATCCAACTCTTCTGAATCTAGCAACTGAACCCTAGGAAATTTCATCTTAGCCCTTCTCTTCTGCCCCTACACTAGCCATCGCTTCAGTTGCGCCCGGAGAACCATCCTCCATCCGAACCATGATGCTTCCTGGTGCTCCTATAGAAGAAATTTGATCTATGATACTTTTGACTGCTAGAGACCTCCTGGCACTCCCTAAGACCCCCTGGCTCTCCCTAAGACCTGCATCCGATCTTTCTGAGATACCACTAACACTTTCTACTAAGATACACTTCTCAACTGCTGCACCACCAAGTCTCTCTCAGCCCCATGCCTTTAGAAAAGTGCTCCTGCAGCACTCCAATGCTCCCTGACTCATCTCTACGTCACTCTACAATCGTATAGCCCTAATCTCCTGGACCTCCATGGATCATCCATCTCCATCACTCCCAAGGCTCTATAAATTCATGCTTTGGTCGAACCACTGAATACATCTCTAACTACTTTCCTGCCTTCCTGACATCGAAAGATGTATAGTCACTTCTTCAGCCTTCCTTCGACCATTATCCCTTGGGAAACCTCTCTTCAATAGCCCAACACTACCCATCTTCCTAGAGAACCATGATGCTCTCTGCTGAGATACCTTCCTTTGCTGCTGCATCACCAAGCCTCTCTCAGCCCTACACCTTCATAGAAATACTACTACAGCACTTCAGCGCTCTCTACCTATCACATAACCATCATACACCCCGATCATTTCACCAAGATCGATTAACAAATCATGCACCAAATCCTTCCACCCCAAGAAAATCCCATTTTGTTAATCCTCTCAACCTCCACCTTCAATCTGCTACACTCAGTTGGCCAAACCACAGTAATAACAAAGATAGATTTGAGACATACCATGGAATTCTTGTGCAGATTTTTGATTTTACCTTGTATGATTTTTTTTTTCCTTCTATGCACCATCAGGCTCTGAAACTTGGCTCTTTCCACACACCATTAGGCTCTGAAACCTAGCTCCTTCCACACACCATCAGGCTCTAAAACCTGGCTCTAATACCATGCACCATCAGGCTCTGAAACCTAGCTTTGATACCATATTATCATTCACAATATTTCAAACATCACCTAGCTCTAATACCAAATTGTAGACCCATGATATCGCTCAAACGCCAAACATCCTTGACGTCACAAGCATCGATATCATATTATGGAAGCTCATGATCTTTAGCATAGACCTGAAGAAATCTGTGATGTTCTCTATGGGCAGCAAACCACTGATCCTCCACTTAGATCTGTGATGGGGTGCCTCCCTCCTTGGGCTTGAGGGAGATGCCCCCCTTCTCTAAGGCTTCTTCAAGAACCCTAGGGCGGCAATTTTAGAGAGAAGAGAAGAAGAGAGTTGAGGAAGAAAAGGTCTATATTGATTTCAATCTTGAAAACCCTAATACAATCAATATATTTATACATAGCCATTAGGCTCGACCAAAAACTCTCCTGGCTAACCCAATATATGAAAGCACTCACCGAGCTCATGTACATCCATGCCTCCCATGCTCTCATCCTTTGGATCTAGATTCGACCTATATATGAATTAGCCACCTTAAGACCTCTCAAATTAGGTCTTAAGACCCCTAAGATCAACCCAGACCCTAGCCAAAAATAGATCGTCATGTAACTTTGCCTACGCACTGAGCCAGCTCAGTCTTAGCACTGAGCCAGCTAAGTTCCACTAGGTTGGCTTAGTCTGAAACTGAGCCGGCCCAATTCTGTGCCGTGACTAAGTCGGCCTAGTTCTGTGCTGTGCCAGCAATCTCAAATGCACAGCTCTCTATTTTGCCTGTGCACTGAGACTTAACCGACCAAGTTTTGGACTGAGCCGGCTAACCTATAGAAAATCTTCTTTCTACAATCTTGATTCTTCAACTTTGGTTTCTTACTTCACCTTGTGTCCCAGATCTTCGAAGTACCAACTAAGCTTCTAGAATCCCTGGAGCCAACCCCCTGACTCCTCTAGTGGCCTCCTAAGGCTTGGGAGCACCATAAATCCTCTTAGGATCTATAAAAGAAGCCCAAATTGGAGGAGGGGTGGCTCGGACTGGACCTTTCGATGGTCAAGTCAGCCCTTTCGACTAATAGAAATGGAATGCTCAATAGAGAAAGTAACAGGATATCAAGAAGAAGAAGAGAGCTTAGGGAGGAAAGCATATCTGGAGGATCTCTTATATAGGTGGAGCATAGGACAAACTGATGGTGACAACCGTAACCACCTAGTAATAGGCCATTTGGGGCCATATGGGATTTGTTACGGAGGATGGTGTTCATTGTCGTGATGTGCCAGTCTGTTGGAACTTGATAGTCAATGTTCGAAGAAGGTAGGCATTGGTGGTGAAGAGCTTTGAGTTTCACCTATCCTAAAGGAGTTCGGGTTCTTTCAGGATCGTATGTGTGTAAGTGGGTTCATGTTGTATGGATAGCTAGATTTGCATAGGCATGGTGGCCTTTCTAGGTGACTACAGTGAGTTCGATCGAAAGGGATTTAGAAGCCCTGTAACTAGAGAAGTCCTAAAGGGAGTCCACTGGAGGAATCTGGGAGTAGTTCTACTGGAAGGAGGAGTCCGACTGAAAGAATAGAGATCCAAAAATAATTCTATTGGAGAAATCCAAATGGAGATATGTTGGAGGAGTAAATATATAACGATGAGTCCCCTCTCTACAAATACAAGAAGTTTGGATGGATGGAGATTGATGGGAAGAAAATCATCTAGTGTCCGGGAGGAGTTTGACTGGAAGGTGGTTGGCTGATGAATTTTGCCTGGAAGGAGCGGAAGGAGATCTACTCGGAGAGAACCTACTTATTTATTCCTTTGAAGCTCGATTGCTTTCAAGGCCGTCTAGACACTGATATGAAAAAAATGAGGTCCTTTAGCCTATGTATTCATAGTTCTCGATGTAGGAATCTTGAGATCTGCCACCCTTAGTATATTGTCGGAGTTCATCTGGAGAGGAGTTTTATTGATCCAGCGTTGGTCCAATACCGAACAGCTTGAATGATTTTTTGTTGGGAAAAGATTCAAAGAGCACCAAACTCGACCAAAGCAAGCCATAATTAGACCAGTTACTCAGCTGCCTGGGGGTTATGATTGCTATTCAAGTTTGTCTGAGCGAAACCTACAATGCCCCATAGGTTTTGAGAATATCCGATGGAGCTAGGAATTTAAACGAAGAAGATCGACCGATAGATTCAGGTTGGAGGTCTGCAGTCTCGATGCTTGAGCATAAACTCTTCACTGGTCGGAGTCCGGCATGGTTGCCCTTGCCGAACGAAGTTTTCTCAAGGCCAGATATCCTATCAGACTTCGATAGGAAAGGGTTCACACCCAACAATCCACTTGACCTCAATGCTTAAAAGATGACCTAGGACTTAATTATCAACCCTGGAAAGTCATCTATAGTGTATTTCAAAATTCAGTATCCATCGAATGGACTATCCCGACTGAGGTTTTGCTAATTAAAATACAGTGATGCACTTACTCCAATACTTGGAAGGATCAGTCCCATCTTGACTAATGTAATGACTTCATAAGTACTTGACTGCATCTAGTAGCCTTCCATCACTGAATTAGAAATTCACGTAGTCCAGTATCTAAGTGCAGTAAGTGGCTTGCAAGTCACCATGGTGATCTCAAGTCTAAGGGATACTTATACCCATATCCTTCGTGAGTAACTTTTGATAGCAAAGAGCTCTGCAGTTGGATCATGTTTAACGAAATGTATCCCTATATTTTACTTGCATGCCGTAATAGTATCTCCATACTTCTTGGTTAAGAGGACAACCAACACTTATAGCAAATAATGACCTACACTCGATATGTTGTTGTCCTGGGTAACAATGAATCATTTGGTCGTGAGTTGGTTTAAGGACTAAATGGTAAATCCTTCTTTACCGAGTCTAAATTGAAGGAAAAAACCTATTTTTTGGATCAGATTTGTTTAAATCTGATTGGATCAAAAGGGATATTTTATAAAATTTTTTTTCTAAGATCCTAATTAGATATGAGACTCCTCAGATCAAATCTTACTAATCTAATAATAAAAATAAAATAAAGATAAAAAATTAAATCTAATTTAATTATACCTTTGTTTTGGATAATCCAATTATCCTATGATGATCCTGATGTATGCCTGAGGTTCTGGATGTAGCCACGTAAGTGCTTGGCCTGTACCGATATCCACTCGGGTAGGATATGAAGATCTTCTCCTTCTCAATCAATCTTCCAAAAATCAAATCTAGATCTAATCTTGAAGGTCTTCAACATGGCTTTTGAAGAACAGCCATTGTCTCTTGCAGCAGTGCTGCCTTCTTGCTTTCCTAGCATCTTTCACTTGCTTGGATCACACCTTCTTCATGCCCAAAGTCCCTTAGGTGTGGAGAGGAGAAAGAGGACTAGAGGGTGGCATGGAGAAGGAGGGAGAGGGGCAATGTGGCATGGGTTAAAGTCAAAAGAAGTAAACTCTAGGCATAGACAGGGTTTATATAGACCTTGCTGCGCCATGTAGTGCCACATCATCCTGGCCAATCATGGCCCTTTATGCAATCACTTCTAAATCTGATTGGCAGGATGACATCATCTGATCCAATCAAATTAGAGATCCTCAAAACTCTCCTTAAGTGGCACCAAGACTGGGTCAAATAAGTCTTCTTGGCGCCACCTAATTTAATCCCCTGAAGCAACTGGAGTCCCATCTATATAGGACTCCATCTTCTATCCTCTTGGGGTGCATGCCTCTCTAGGCAAGCACCCCTTTCTTGTCTGCTTTTTAGTAGGGGGATAAGTCTCTAGGTTCTCTTCTATGGGTGCATGACACATGACCAGATGTCTATGTGTCTAGGATCAATATTTGACCAATGTCCGAAGACAAGATTTAGCAGGTGATGGAAAATGGCAAGTGTTATCTCAAATTTATCTCATAAATTAAGACAACCCTTTTCTGACCTGAAAAAGCTCTAGTTAGACCAAGTAAAGATTTTTGAGTGAGCTCAAACACATTTGGCTCAGTCGAGATGAGTTTTAATGATTGTTAAAGGAGAACATTAGGCTCAATCATGTGCTAGTACGATTTTCTTGAACCTAATTGAATCTTATTCAAATCAATTGAACTGGGTTAATCCAATTGATGATATCTAGATCCAAATCCTTGTTCGTGTGATTCAGTTAGGTTCAATTTTGTATGGTCATGGGATATATCGTGATCTCTATCATCAACATCATCAAAATACCTTCCGATAGATCAGAACTTTTCTGATTCAGACAACTAGTATGATCGATCATCCAAATCATTCTAAGTGCTTCCAAAATCCACCGATGACACCTAGCAACCCATCAGAACTGAAAGCAAACCTCTCAGTGCAGTTATCTATGTGATTAAGTTCCTCTATCTTGAGCCCCAACCAGATTAGGGTAAAGGTGATCTCGTCAAATCCTAATATCCATCATATGAATTAACCATTCGATTCAAGTCCAATGTGAAAATCCTAATAAAAATTCTTTCTATTATTTTACTCTACCATGGCCATGGGCTTATGGACTTGATTCTCATGATCATCATAGGGCTACTTCTCATCTACCGAGGTAGATAGATCTCCTATTGGTGCAATCCAATTCCTACAATGAACATGCTATAGCCAATAGACACGTCAAAGTTCCGAATGGCTAGGAGATCGGGTTATGGTGTAGTCAAACTATAACATCCTCATGGTGAACTACCGATGCACTTTAGGTTAAATAACCAGACACACTACTGCAACTCAAGCCAATCATCGACGAGAAGGTAGACTTCCTTATGATTGCTTGAGGTGTTCACGCTCAGTGACCTCATTCTCTAACGAGTATCTATACTCTCACTACGATATCTGTACATCATAGACTCAAGACTCATCTATCCAAAAGAAGCGATCATACACCAACCTTTCGGATCAATCACCATCCTCATGATGATCCGATGGTCGGAAGTATTTTATGAGTTAATAATGAAAATTCATGTCTTAAATTTTCAACTTTTGAAAATATTAACTATCATTACCATTAACTCAAGGGATGTATATAGACACTTTCAAATACACACTATGATAGAAAATAATTTATTTTATTATTTATAGTTAAAATTATAATTTTTGTCCTTAGAAGTGTATTACAAGTGTCAGTCAATCTGGCTTTTAGGGCACACATATCTAACAAACTCTTACTTGACCAAAAGCCAATTGGCTACAAATCTAAGTCCCATCTTCTCAAGGTGGGATTTAATCTTCTACTGGCCCAATGGCTTTGTAAGTGGGTCTGCCACATTATCTACGGAGTCGACTTTCTTGACCTTGATGTAACCTTTCTCAAGGTAATCGTGGATAAGGTGGTATCGCTACTCGATGTGCTTGGATTTTTGATAAGACATTGACTCCTTAGCAAGGACTATGGCACCATTATTATTGCAGTACAGAGGAATGGCATCCGATGGCATCACTCCAATCTCTACGGTGAACTTCTTATACTAGAATGCCTCCTTTGCAGCTTCTGATGCAGCGATGTACTTTGCTTCCATGATGGAATCTATTATCACTATCTGCTTGGAACTCTTTCAACTGACAGCATCATCATTACACACAAACAGACTCCCAGATGTCGACTTTCGATCATCTATATCGAATATAAAATCTGAGTCTATATATCCCTGGACTTAGAGTTCTCCATTACCAAAGACCAACATCATATCCTTAGTTCTTCTTAAGTACTTAAGGATACATTTCATAGAAGTCCAGTATTCTTCATCTAGATTTGACTGATATCTGCTCGTAATACTCACAGCATGGGCTATATCAGGTCGTATACATAACATGGCATACATGAGGCTTCCTATTGCTGAAGAATAAGGGATCTTGCTCATGCGTTCAATCACCTCAGGTGTCTTGGGACACATTTTTTCAGAGAGATGAATGCCATGTCTGAAGGGTACCAATCTTCTCTTGGAGTTTTCTATGCCAAACCTCTTTAGCACTTCCTCTATGTACATCTTTTGTGAAGGACCTAGCACCCTATTCAGTCTATCTCTATAGACCTTAATTCCTAGAATAAAGGATGCTAGTCCTAGGTCCTTCATGAAGAATTCTTTAGATAACTACATTTTAACTATGGTCAACATGAAAATATCATTTCTAATAAGGAGGATATCAACCACGTACAGTATGAGGAAGACAATAGCGCTCCCACTGACCTTTTTGAAAATACATGGTTCCTCCTCATTCTTGATAAAACCAAACAATTTGATCACATCATTAAAACAAGTATTCTAGCTTCGGGATGCTTGCTTAAGTCCATATATGAACTTTTGTAGCTTACATACTTTGTGATCAACATCACTGATTGTGAAACCTAGTGGCTGTTCCATATAGATATCTTCCTTAATGTATCCATTTAAGAATGTCATTTTCATGTCCATTTGCCATATTTCATAATCGAAATAGATTGCAATAGCAAGTAATATGCGGATGGATTTTAGCATGATTACTGGTGAAAAGATATCCTAATAGTTAATTCCTTCGCATTGACTATATCCTTTTGCCACTAATCTAGCTTTGAGTGTCTCCACATTTCCATCTGCACCAATTTTTCTCTTGCAGATCCATTTACACCCAATAGGTATTATTCCTTCTAGTGGATCTACCAAGGTCCAGACATGGTTTGAGTGCATCGAGTCAATTTTTGGCTTCATTGCCTCTAACCATTTCTTGAAGTCGATATCCGATATCACCTCATCATAAGTTTTGAGATCATCACCATGAACCCCATTACCTACAAGATACATTTCCTCTACTTCCTCTGAAATAGTACCTAAGTACCTATCAAGGGGATGGAAAACCCTTTTCGATCTACGAGGTGGAGGAGGTAGTGATTGTATTGGTTTAACTTGATTTGGTTGCATAGGATCCTTAGCTCGTTACTCTTATGAGATTTTCTCCTCGAGCTTGATCTACTTTTCAATGCCACCATCTTGAATAAACTATTTTTCAAGAAAGATAGCATGCCGACTCACAATCGTATTGTGGTCTTCTGGAATATAGAAATAATATCCTAATGACTCTTTAGGATATCCTATGAATCGAGCTTTAAAGGACCTATAATCTAACTTGTCCGCTTGTTGTCTTTTGACATGAGCCAGACAACCTTAAATTTTGAGATGACTTAGACTTGGTTTCTTACCATACCATATCTCATACGGTGTGGTAGGAATGGTTTTAGAGGGAACCCTATTCAGTAAATATGTAGCAGTTAACAAACTAAGTCTCCAAAAAAAATCAGGAAAGTCTGTGAAGCTCATCATGGATCGGATCATATCTAATAGGGTCTGGTTCCTCCATTCTAAAACCCCGTTGAGTTGAGGTGTTCTAGGTGGAGTCTATTGAGAGACTATGCCATTTTTATTAAGATAGTTTAGAAATTTTTGACTAAGGTATTCACCTCCTCGATCTGATCGAAGAATCTTAATGGATTTTTTAGTTTGCTTTTCAACTTCATGTATGAATTTCTTAAACTTTTCAAAGGCTTCAAACTTGTGTCTCACAAGATATACATACCCATACCGAGATAAATCATTGATAAAGGTTATGAAGTAGTCAAAGTTGCCTCTAGTCGGCACATCAAATGGGCCGCACACATCAGTATGTACTAGGGCAAGTAGTTCCATGGCCCTTTTTTCATGTCCTACAAAAGGAAGCTTAATCATTTTGCCATGAAAATATGATTCACAAATTGGATATGACTCGAAAGTCAATGGACTCAATAGTCCAATTTTCTCTAATTTGTTAATCCTATCTTCCGCTATATGACCTAGCCTTTGGTGCCATAGATACCTATCATTTGGACTATCCCTGGGTCATTTTGATCTTATGGCATTTACATTTTGCTCGATATTAAAGATAGATACATCAATATGTAACTGGTAGAAATCGTTAATAAGAAAATCACTTGCAATTTTATTTCTTTCATAAAGAATATTACAATGGTCCTTAAGAAAACTAATTAGATAGCCTTCTTGAGCTAAACATGAAATAGAAATCAAATTTTTGCTTATAGCAGGCACATAATAACAATCCCTAAGTACTAAATCTAAGCGAGATGGTAGTTAAAGAGGGTAGGTTCCTATGGCCACAGTAGCAACCTTTGGTCCATTTTTGATACGTAGGATCATCTCACCATTCCTCAGTCTCCTACTATCCTCAAGATCCTGCATGAAAGTGCACAAATGAGCACTAAAATCAGAGTCAGGCATTCAATAACGAGCATACCTTCAAAAGGACCTATCTTCTTTTTATTCTTCAGGGTGGCCAGGTATGTAGGGCAGCTCAGCTTTCAGTGGCTGTCAGTATTATAATTGAAACACTTTTCTTTGTTAGCAGCTTTCTTCTTCAGCTCTGCCTTCTTTTTCTTTCCACCTTCCACCTGCTTTTTCATAGGCTTCTTCTTCTTTCCAAAAAATGTTTTCTTGGAAGAAGTCCATTCTATAGCAAGTACTGAGCCTTTAGAACCTTTCATAGAAAGCTCAGCAGTAACCAGCATATTCATAAGCTCGGCCAAAGTATTCTGAAGTTTATACATATGGTAGTTCATGATGAACTACCCATATGCATCAGTCAAGGATTGTAGAATTATATCATTCTGTAGATCCTGGTTTAACTTCACTTCAAGCTTTTCAAGCTCTTTCAAATCCTTGATCATCATCAGATAATGATCTTGGATTGACTGTCCATCACACATTTTAGCCTTAAATAGTCATTTAGTGACCTGATTTTTGGCTGTGCGACTTTGTTCACCAAACAACTCTTTCAGATGAGCCAACATTTAGTGAGCAGTCTTAATATCTTCATGTTGGTACTAAAGCTCATCAGACATCGAGCCCAACATATAGTATCTGGCCTTATTATCTTCATTCGTTCATTTATCAAGAGACACTCTCTGTTTAGCAGACGGATGAGCTGGTAAGGTGAGGAGATCTTGATCCAATACAGGAGTCAACTTCTCCGAACCCAAAATAATTTTAAAGTTTTCAAGCCAATCCTTGTAATTAGATTCGATCAATCTATGGGTGTTTAAGATACGAGCTAGTAGGTTGGATGCAGATATTTTTCTTTTTTTTATAGAGAGTCAAAGTTTCTAGTTAGATTTTATAACTAAGACTTGACCAATTGTTTAGGAGTTTGATTTTTAAATAAATTAGCTCCCACTATTTTCTCGAATTCCTACACTCCCTCTATAGGAATGCAAAAATCTTCATGATTACTAATTTTTAGTGGGTGGTGTAGTCCCACCAACTGACTCATCACCTCACCTAACAGTTATTGGTGATGGGTTAGCCAATGAGTGAACAACTCTTGTCCAATAATTCTCTAATCATGGTGCACCCAAACATGGTTTCTAATTCATGAATCTCACCGTGCCCAAAATATTGATCCACTTCTTAGTTATGTCAGACCCACCATTTGCATAGATTGGATTTCTAATTGGGTCTCTCACTATATCTAGAATATTGAGCCCAATCCATCCTCTAGCCCGTAGCATCCAATGCCTAATAGATATGGTTGCATCTTCTTGGTGCAACTGAACCACTATGACCAATCAAGAATAATCAACCTCAGGAAGGGCCCACACATCTACAATGGTGGAAGACCTTAGACCTAATCTTTTCTTTGGAAGATTTGATTTAGGTCTCTTTAAACTTGACTTGATATAGCCATAACCATTACGACTAACCTAGTGGCATGGGTTAGCTCGGATTGTTAGCCACCTTAGACTAGGACTGGTTAGACAAACATGGCCAGGTAAGTGAGACCGGTGGAAGGGATATGTCATTAACTCGACAAGAATGCATTTGAGTTGAGTAGCTCCCAATTAAAAACCAGTAGATCGTATCTGCCAAACTTATCTTAGACACCAAATTATTGAGCCAGAACCAATCGACTTAGCCTACAATGCAGACTCTAACCACTGAGCCTAATTAGGTCTTAACTTGATCGATCACTCATGTGACTCAACCTTGACCCAGACTTAATCCTATTAGGCTAGTCAATTTAAGTACTCTTGATTCCACCTAACTAACCCTTGATTCAGTTTGATCAACTACTAGACCTAATTAAGCTACCCAAGCCTAAACCCAATTTTATGAATATGTCTTAGATCTAAAAATTCTCAATTTTAGACCTAATATATTTTGTAATCTTAATTCTCAGTTAAATTTAGGATTCATAAACAAAATATGTATATAAAATCCTAAGATTTTAGGATCTAGGATTTTGCGGAAAATAAGTTTTGATTTCTGATTAAGATCAAACACGTAGCACCCCTACACACCATAAGAACATCCCATCGAATGGGAGGAGAGGTTCTTTAAACCCTACTTCGTTCTTATAACCGAACAGCCAAGGAGAACGCCTGAATCAAAAACATGATAAATCTACAAAACTAGTTAGATCTACATCATATATCACATATATAAAAATTAATCTAACTAAAAATATATTTTGCATGCATCTCAAGTATCATATCATGCATGTTTTTAGATCTAAATTATCTCATAAATATCTAAAAAATAAAATTTAAATTTGATCATATTAAATTAAAATTTATTCTAAAAAATTTTGTAGAACTATTTTACAACTAGTCTAAACATGCATCTATCATATCTCATATGAGCAAATTAAATAAATTTATTTTTTATTTTTTAGATATAATTATAATATTTATAATATTAAAAAATAATAAATAAATAGATCTAAAAATTATAATTAATTAAATTAAAATTATGATCATGCTAGACTACACATAGAACAATTCTATTCCTAGTCTAGTCATGCATCTCATACATCTTAGAACTTGATTATTCAATTTTTAATTTTTTAATTTTAGATCTAATCACATCTAATGTGACATCTAAAATCATCTAATTATTAGATCAAAAATAAATTAAAATTAAATTAGATCTAATAAATTATGGAACCTGGCTCTGATACCAGTTGAAGGAAAAAACTAGGTTTTTGGATCAGGTTCATTCAGATCTGATTGGATCAGGAGAAATATTTCAAAAAAAATTTTCTCTAAGATCCTAATCAGATCTGAGACTCCTCAGATCTAATCTTATTAATTTGATAATAAAATATATAAAAAATATAAAAAATTAAAAATTAATTTAATTATGCCTTTGTTTTGGGTAATCCAATTATCCTATGATGATCCTGATGAATGCCTGAGGTTCTAGATGTAGCCACGCAAGTGCCTAGCCACTCTATCGGTATCCACTCTAGTAGAATCTAAAGATCTTCTTCTTCTCAATCAATCCTCCAAAAATTAGATCTGGATCTGATCTTGAAGGTCTTCAAAATGGCTTTTGAAGAATAGCCATTGTCTCTTACAGCAGTGCTGCCTTCTTCCTTTCTTGGCACCTTTCACTTGCTTGGATTGCACCTTCTTCATGCCCAAAGTCCCTTGGGCATGGAGAGGAGAGAGAGGACTAGAGGGTGGTATGGAGAAAGAGGGAGAGGGGCTATGTGGCATGGGCAAAAGTCAGAAAAAGTAAATTCTAGGTGTAGATAGGATTTATATATATCCTGCTGCACCATGCAGTGCCACATCATCCTAGCCAATCATAGCCCTTTGTGCAATCAGATCTAAATCTAATTGATGGGATGACATCATTTGATCCAATCAAATTAGAGACCCTCAAAACTCTGCTTAGGTGGCTCCAAGACTGAGTCAAACAAGTCTTCTTGGCACTATCTAATTTAATCACCTGAAGTAACTGGAGTCCCATCTGTATGGGACTCCATCTTCTATCCTCATGGGGCGCACGCCTTCCTAGGCATGCACCCCTTTTCTCTCTATCTTTTAGTAGGGGGATAAGTCCCTAGGTTCTCTTCTATGGGTGCATGATACATGAGTAGATGTCTAAGTGTCCAGGGTCAATATTTGACCAATGTCTGAAGACAAGATTTAGCAGGTGATGAAAAATGAAAGGTGTTGTCTCAAATTTATCTCATAAATTAAGACAACCCTTTTCTGACCTGGACAAGCATCAGTCAGACCAAGTAAAGATTTCTGAGTGAGCCCAAACATATTTGGCTCAGTTGAGACAAGCTTTAATGATTGTTAAAGCAGAACATTAGGCTCAATCGTGTGCTAGCACGATTTTCTTGAACCTAATTGAATCTTATTCAAAACAATTGAACTGGGTTAATCCAATTGATGATATCCAAATCCAAACCCTTTTTTGTGTGATTCCAGTTAGATTCAATTCCATATAATGGGATATGTCGTGATCGATCTGATCATCGACATCAACAAAACATCTTCCGATGGATCAAAACTTTTCTCTGATTCAGACAACTAGTATGATCGATCATCCAAATCATTCTAATTGCTCCCAAAATCCCACCAGTGACACCTAGCAGCATATATGGTGGCAATCCATCAGAATTGAAAGTGAACCTCTCAATGCAGTTACCTGTGTGATTAAGTTCCTCTATCTTGAGCTCCGATCGAATTAGGGTTAAGGTGATCTCATCAAATCCTAATTTTCTATCATATGAATTAATCATTCGATTCAATGTCCAATGTGAAAATCCTAAAAAGAAACTCTTTCTATTATTTCACTCTACCATGGCCATGGGCTTATGGACTTGATTCTCATGATCATCATAGGGCTACTCCTCATCTACCTCGGTAGATGGGTCCCTATTGGTGCAATGCAATTCCTACAATGAACATGTTATAGCCATCATACACCTTAGGATTTCGAATGGCTAGGAGATCGAGTTATGGTGTAGTCAAACTACAATATCCTCAAGGTATACTATCGATTGCACCTCAGGTCAAAGAACCAGAACACTACTACAGCTTCAAGCTAGTCATTGACAAGAAGGTAGACTTCCTCATGACTACTCGAGGTGGTCACGCTCAGTGCCTTCATTCTCTAATAAGTATCTATACTCTCACTCCAATGTCGCTATATTATAGACTCAAGACTCATCTATCCAAAAGAAGCAATCGTACACCAACCTTTCAGATCAATCGTCATCGTCATGATAATCCTACGGTCGGGAGCATTTTAGGAGTTAATAATGAAAATTATTGTCTTAAATTTTCAACTCTTGAAAATATGAACTATCATTACCATTAACTCAAGAAATGTATCACAGACACTTTCAAATATACATTATGATAGAAAATAACCCATTTTATTTATTTATAATTTAAAATTATAATTTTGCCCTTAGAAGTGTATTACAAGTGTCAACCAATCTGACTTCTAGGGCACATATCTAACATAAATAGTCTTAAGGACTTCATCATAGAAGAGTTCATTATAGAAAGATGCATAAACATGATGAAAAGCTAGAATAATAATTTTATTTATTTATAATTTAAGTATAAGTTACATTCAGCTCAACCATCTAGAACCTAAATTATTGCTTTAGGATATAATTCTCAAGAACTCCCACTTAGACTAAAGCCACTCAGAATAGTATCAAATATCCATCTTTCATTTGCGATTATCCAACTCTTTGATTTTAAGAGCTTTAGTAAATGGGTTGGCCACATTCTCCTTTTCCATCGATCTTTCTGAAGCTCGACGTCACCTCGTTCCACAATCTTCTTATACAAGATGGTAGCGCGACGCAGAATGTGCTTAGTATGATGCTGATGTTGCTTTTGGCTCATTCAGTTGAGCTATAGCCCCAGTGCTATATCATAGTATAGCAGAATCGGACTATCCAAGGAGGGTGCCACTCATAGCTCGTCGATGATCTCTTTCATAGCCACATAGATTCCTTCACAACATCAGATGTCGTGACATACTCTATCTTGCACACGGAATTGACCATAGTGTGTTGCTTGGAACTCTTCCCAGCAGACCGCTCCTTCATTTAGGATAAACACATAAACCTAACACACTCTTACTATCATTGTGTTCTGATTGGAAACTGGAATCAGTGTTATCCTACAATTTTCAAGTCAGTATCTTTATAGTATTTCTCAAATACTTCAGGATTATCTATACCACCTTCTAGTGATTCTCACCTGAATTAGACTGGTATCTACTTACTACCCCTAGTGAATATGCCACATCTAGTCTCGTACACATCATGGCATACATAATAGAACCCACTGCCGAAGCATATAGATCCTACTCATATGTTCTCTCTCTTAAGGAGTTATCGGACAATCCCTCTTTGAGAGAGTGATTTCTGGTCTATCAGGAGATAGCCCTTTTTGGAATTCTCCATGTTGAACCTCTTTCAGCATGGCATCAATGTACATGGACTAGGACAACCCAAGCAATCTTTTAGACCTATCCCTATAGATTCTTCATCCCTAGAATATAGGAAGCTTCTCCAAAGTCCTTCATAAAGAAAGTGTGATGATAGCTAAACCTTATTTTCTATAGAGCAGGGATGTGATTCTCGATTAGAGAATGTCATCAACATACAATACAAGAAATACTACTAAAGAATAATTAGCCCATTTGTACACGTAGGGTTCTTCTTCATTCTTAATGAAGCTATACGTTCTGATTACTTTATCAAAATACATGTTCCAATTTTCAAAATGTCTACTTCAATCCATAGATGGATCTCTGAAGCTTGCCACATCTTGGACTCATCGGTGGATGTGAATCCCTTAAGCTGTATTATATGCACCTCTTTGTCCAACTCTCCATTTAGAAAAGATGTCTTTATATCCATTTGCTCGATCTCATAGTCTAGGTATGTCTTATCGCAAGCATGATCCGAATGGATTTAAGCATTGCCACCAAAAAAAGACATCTCATCATAGTTAATACATAATGCTGACGATATCCCTTGGCAACCATATGGGCTTCTATAGTCTCCACCTTTTCATCTGTGCTCCTTTTTCTTTTGAAAAAATCCACTTACACCCAATGAAATTTTATCCCTTTAGGTGGATCAACCAGTGTTCTTACACTATTGACTTTCATGGACCCATTTTGAACTTGATGGCTTCTAGCATTAATCAGAGTTAGATCTCTACATGGCATCCATGTAGTGATCGAATCCTCATCGTTCTCTTTGAGTTCAACAGGATCACCATCCTGGACCAAAAAATCATAGTATCTATTTGGTTGATGCGATTCTCTATCAGATCTCTCAAGGGTGCCTCTATAATAGGCTCTGGGTTTGATCTTATCAATCTAGTTCTATAGGTTGACTAAATGTGTCAGTTGTTCCACCTATCGAACTTTACTAAGCTAAACATTAGAGTAGCTGTTCGTTCCATAAGAAACTTCATTTTCAAAAAGACTATCCTATTACTACGAACACCTTTTATTCTTCAGTAAGATAGAAGTAATATCTCTTAGTTTTTTGGGTACCTTATAAACAAGCATTTGTTAGACATAGGTCTAAGCTTTTCTGGCTGCAAATATTTTACGTAAATCGAACATCCCCAAACCCTAAAGTGAGAGAGTGTCAACTTACGTCCAGTCCATATCTCATATAGAGTCTTTACAATAGACTTGCTCAGAATAGCGTTCAAAACATAACAACCAGTCTTTGATGCATAACCCCCAAAAGAAATTGGCAGACTCACTAGGCCATCATGGACCGAACCATGTCCAACAGGTTCGATTCCTCCTTTCAGATACACCATTATGCTGTGGTGTTCGAGGAAGGGTCCATTATGAAAGAATCCCATTCTCTCCTAGACATGTCAAATTTTGTTGGAAAAGGTAATCACCTCATCGGTTAGATTGAAGAATTTTAATACTCTTTCCAAGTTATTTTTCTACCTCATTTTGATATCATTTGAACATTTTCAAATAATCAAATTTACTCTTCATAAGATAGACATACCTATGCCTAGATAGGTCGTCAGTAAATTAATGAAGTAGTAGAAATCCACCTCTATCATATATGTCAGGTCCACATACTCAGTATGTACTAGACCTAGAAGCTCAGGGCTCGTTCATCCTCCAGTAAAAGATGATTTGATCATCTACAAGAAGATAGAACTTATAGATATATCTCTCTCGCTCCTCCGTAAAATCAAAAAAACAAACGTGTGTGTTGAACGTGGTGAAAGGAAAGGAGGAATATCTATAAGTTCTATCTTCTTGGTAAGATGATCAAATCATCTTTTACTGGAAAGGATGAACGAGCCACTGAGCTTCTAGGTCTAGTACATACTGATGTATGTGGACCTTTGAACATATATGATAGAGGTGGATTCTACTACTTCATTACATTTACTGACGACCTATCTAGGCATAGGTATGTCTATCTTATGAAGAGTAAATTTGATTCATTTGAAATGTTCAAATGATATCAAAATGAGGTAGAAAAATAACTTGGAAAGAGTATTAAAATTCTTCAATCTAACCGATGAGGTGATTACCTTTCCAACAAAATTTTGACATGTCTAGGAGAGAATGGGATTCTTTCATAATGGACCCTTCCTCGAACACCACAGCATAATGGTGTATCTGAAAGGAGGAATCGAACCCTGTTGGACATGGTTCGGTCCATGATGGGCCTAGTGAGTCTGCCAATTTCTTTTGGGGGTTATGCATCAAAGACTGGTTGTTATGTTTTGAACGCTATTCTGAGCAAGTCTATTGTAAAGACTCTATATGAGATATGGACTGGACGTAAGTTGACACTCTCTCACTTTAGGGTTTGGGGATGTTCGATTTACGTAAAATATTTGCAGCCAGAAAAGCTTAGACCTATGTCTAACAAATGCTTGTTTATAAGGTACCCCAAAAAAACTAAGAGATATTACTTCTATCTTACTGAAGAATAAAAGGTGTTCGTCAGTAATAGGATAGTCTTTTTGAAAATGAAGTTTCTTATGGAACGAACAGCTACCTCTAATGTTTAGCTTAGTAAAGTTCGATAGGTGGAACAACTGACACATTCTAGTCAACCTATAGAACTAGATTTGATAAGATCAAACCCAGAGCCTATTATAGAGGCACCCTTGAGGAGATCTGATAGAGAATCGCATCAACCAAATAGATACTATGATTTTTTGGTCCAGGATGGTGATCCTGTTGAACTCAATGAGAACGATGAGGATTCGATCACCTACATGGATGCCATGTAGAGATCTAACTCTGATTAATGGCTAGAAGCCATCAAGTTCAAAATGGAGTCCATGAAAGTCAATAGTGTAAGAACACTGGTTGATCCACCTAAAGGGATAAAATTCATTGGGTGTAAGTGGATTTTTTCAAAAGAAAAAGGAGCACAGATGAAAAGGTGGAGACCTATAAAGCCCATATGGTTGCCAAGGGATATCGTCAGCATTATGGTATTAACTATGATGAGATGTCTTTTTTGGTGGCAATGCTTAAATCCATTCGGATCATGCTTGCGATAACGACATACCTAGACTATGAGATCGAGCAAATGGATATAAAGACATCTTTTCTAAATGGAGAGTTGGACAAAGAGGTGCATATAATACAGCTTAAGGGATTCACATCCACCGATGAGTCCAAGATGTGCAAGCTTCAGAGATCCATCTATGGATTGAAGTAGACATTTTGAAATTGGAACATGTATTTTGATAAAGTAATCAGAACGTATAGCTTCATTAAGAATGAAGAAGAACCCTACGTGTACAAATGGGCTAATTATTCTTTAGTAGTATTTCTTGTATTGTATGTTGATGACATTCTCTAATCGAGAATCACATCCCTGCTCTATAGAAAATAAAGGTTTAGCTATCATCACACTTCTTTATGAAGGACTTGGGAGAAGCTTCCTATATTCTAGGGATGAAGATCTATAGGGATAGGTCTAAAAGATTGCTTGGGTTGTCCTAGTCCATGTACATTGATGCCATGCTGAAGAGGTTCAACATGGAGAATTCCAAAAAGGGCTATCTCCTGATAGACCAGATAATCACTCTCTCAAAGAGGGATTGTCCGATAACTCCTTAAGAGAGAGAACATATGAGTAGGATCTATATGCTTCGGCAGTGGGTTCTATTATGTATGCCATGATGTGTACGAGACTAGATGTGGCATATTCACTAGGGGTAGTAAGTAGATACCAGTCTAATTCAGGTGAGAATCACTAGAAGGTGGTATAGATAATCCTGAAGTATTTGAGAAATACTATAAAGATACTGACTTGAAAATTGTAGGATACACTGATTCCAGTTTCCAATCAGAACACAATGATAGTAAGAGTGTGTTAGGTTATGTGTTTATCCTAAATGAAGGAGCGGTCTGCTGGAAGAGTTCCAAGCAACACACTATGGTCAATTCCGTGTGCAAGATAGAGTATGTCACGACATCTGATGTTGTGAAGGAATCTATGTGGCTATGAAAGATCATCGACGAGCTATGAGTGGCACCCTCCTTGGATAGTCCGATTCTGCTATACTATGATAGCACTGGGGCTATAGCTCAACTGAATGAGCCAAAAGCACATCAGCATACTAAGCACATTCTGCGTCGCTACCATCTTGTATAAGAGATTGTGGAACGAGGTGACGTCGAGCTTCAGAAGATCGATGGAAAGGAGAATGTGGCCAACCCATTTACTAAAGCTCTTAAAATCAAAGAGTTGGATAATCGCAAATGAAAGATGGATATTTGATACTATTCTGAGTGGCTTTAGTCTAAGTGGGAGTTCTTGAGAATTATATCCTAAAGCCAATAATTTAGGTTCTAGATGGTTGAGCTGAATGTAACTTATACTTAAATTATAAATAAATAAAATTATTATTCTAGCTTTTCATCATGTTTATGCATCTTTCTATAATGAACTCTTCTATGATGAAGTCCTTAAGACTATTTATGTTAGATATGTGCCCTAGAAGTCAGATTGGTTGACACTTGTAATACACTTCTAAGGGCAAAATTATAATTTTAATTATAAATAATAAAATGGGTTATTTTCTATCATAATGTATATTTGAAAGTGTCTGTGATACATTTCTTGAGTTAATGGTAATGATAGTTCATATTTTCAAGAGTTGAAAATTTAAGACAATAATTTTCATTATTAACTCCTAAAATGCTCCCGACCGTAGGATTATCATGACGATGACGATTGATCTGAAAGGTTGGTGTACGATTGCTTCTTTTGGATAGATGAGTCTTGAGTCTATAATATAGCGACATTGGAGTGAGAGTATAGATACTTATTAGAGAATGAAGGCACTGAGCGTGACCACCTCGAGTAGTCATGAGGAAGTCTACCTTCTTGTCAATGACTAGCTTGAAGCTGTAGTAGTGTCTGGTTCTTTGACCTGAGGTGCATCGATAGTATACCTTGAGGATATTGTAGTTTGACTACACCATAACTCGATCTCCTAGCCATTCGAAATCCTAAGGTGTATGATGGCTATAACATGTTCATTGTAGGAATTGCATTGCACCAATAGGGGACCCATCTACCGAGGTAGATGAGGAGTAGCCCTATGATGATCATGAGAATCAAGTCCATAAGCCCATGGCCATGGTAGAGTGAAATAATAGAAAGAGTTTCTTTTAGGATTTTCACATTGGACATGAATCGAATGATTAATTCATATGATAGAAATTAGGATTTGATGAGATCACCTTAACCCTAATTCGATCGGAGCTCAAGATAGAGGAACTTAATCACACAGGTAACTGCATTGAGAGGTTCACTTTCAATTCTGATGGATTGCCACCATATGCTGCTAGGTGTCACTGGTGGATTTTGGGAGCAATTAGAATGATTTGGATGATCGATCATACTAGTTGTCTGAATCAGAAAAGTTTTGATCCATCGGAAGATGTTTTGTTGATGTCGATGATCAAGATCACGACATATCCCATTACCATATGGAATTGAATCTAACTGAATCACACAAAAAAGGGTTTGGATTTGGATATCATCAATTGGATTAACCCAGTTCAATTGTTTTGAATAAGATTCAATTAGGTTCAAGAAAATCGTGCTAGCACACGATTGAGCCTAATGTTCTGCTTTAACAATCATTAAAGCTTGTCTCAACTGAGCCAAATATGTTTGGGCTCACTCAGAAATCTTTACTTGGTCTGACTGATGCTTGTCCAGGTCAGAAAAGGGTTGTCTTAATTTATGAGATAAATTTGAGACAACACCTTTCATTTTTCATCACCTGCTAAATCTTGTCTTCAGACATTGGTCAAATATTGACCCTGGACACTTAGACATCTACTCATGTATCATGCACCCATAGAAGAGAACCTAGGGACTTATCCCCCTACTAAAAGATAGAGAGAAAAGGGGTGCATGCCTAGGAAGGCGTGCGCCCCATGAGGATAGAAGATGGAGTCCCATACAGATGGGACTCCAGTTACTTCAGGTGATTAAATTAGATAGTGCCAAGAAGACTTGTTTGACTCAGTCTTGGAGCCACCTAAGCAGAGTTTTGAGGGTCTCTAATTTGATTGGATCAAATGATGTCATCCCATCAATTAGATTTAGATCTGATTGCACAAAGGGCTATGATTGGCTAGGATGATGTGGCACTGCATGGTGCAGCAGGATATATATAAATCCTATCTACACCTAGAATTTACTTTTTCTGACTTTTGCCCATGCCACATAGCCCCTCTCCCTCTTTCTCCATACCACCCTCTAGTCCTCTCTCTCCTCTCCATGCCCAAGGGACTTTGGGCATGAAGAAGGTGCAATCCAAGCAAGTGAAAGGTGCCAAGAAAGGAAGAAGGCAGCACTGCTGTAAGAGACAATGGCTATTCTTCAAAAGCCATTTTGAAGACCTTCAAGATCAGATCCAGATCTAATTTTTGGAGGATTGATTGAGAAGAAGAAGATCTTTAGATTCTACTAGAGTGGATACCGATAGTGGCTAGGCACTTGCGTGGCTACATCTAGAACCTCAGGCATTCATCAGGATCATCATAGGATAATTGGATTACCCAAAACAAAGGCATAATTAAATTAAATTTAATTTTTTATATTTTTTATATTTTTATTATCAAATTAATAAGATTAGATCTGAGGAGTCTCAGATCTGATTAGGATCTTAGAGAAAATTTTTTTTGAAATATTTCTCCTGATCCAATCAGATCTGAATGAACCTGATCCAAAAACCTAGTTTTTTCCTTCAACTGGTATCAGAGCCAGGTTCCATAATTTATTAGATCTAATTTTAATTTATTTTTGATCTAATAATTAGATGATTTTAGATGTCACATTAGATGTGATTAGATCTAAAATTAAAAAATTAAAAATTGAATAATCAAGTTCTAAGATGTATGAGATGCATGACTAGACTAGGAATAGAATTGTTCTATGTGTAGTCTAGCATGATCATAACTTTAATTTAATTAATTATAATTTTTAGATCTATTTATTTATTATTTTTTAATATTATAAATATTATAATTATATCTAAATAATAAAAAATAAATTTATTTAATTTGCTCATATGAGATATGATAGATGCATGTTTAGACTAGTTGTAAAATAGTTCTACAAAATTTTTTAGAATAAATTTTAATTTAATATGATCAAATTTAAATTTTATTTTTTAGATATTTATGAGATAATTTAGATCTAAAAACATGCATGATATGATACTTGAGATGCATGCAAAATATATTTTTAGTTAGATTAATTTTTATATATGTGATATATGATGTAGATCTAACTAGTTTTGTAGATTTATCATGTTTTTGATTCAGGCGTTCTCCTTGGCTGTTCGGTTATAAGAACGAAGTAGGGTTTAAAGAACCTCTCCTCCCATTCGATGGGATGTTCTTATGGTGTGTAGGGGTGCTACGTGTTTGATCTTAATCAGAAATCAAAACTTATTTTCCGCAAAATCCTAGATCCTAAAATCTTAGGATTTTATATATACATATTTTGTTTATGAATCCTAAATTTAACTGAGAATTAAGATTACAAAATATATTAGGTCTAAAATTGAGAATTTTTAGATCTAAGACATATTCATAAAATTGGGTTTAGGCTTGGGTAGCTTAATTAGGTCTAGTAGTTTGATCAAACTGAATCAAGGGTTAGTTAGGTGGAATCAAGAGTACTTAAATTGACTAGCCTAATAGGATTAAGTCTGGGTCAAGGTTGAGTCACATGAGTGATCGATCAAGTTAAGACCTAATTAGGCTCAGTGGTTAGAGTCTGGATTGTAGGCTAATCGATTGGTTCTGGCTCAATAATTTGGTGTCTAAGATAAGTTTGGCAGATACGATCGACTGGTTTTTAATTGGGAGCTACTCAACTCAAATGCATTCTTGTCGAGTTAATGACATATCCCTTCCACCGGTCTCACTTACCTGGCCATGTTTGTCTAACCAGTCCTAGTCTAAGGTGGCTAACAATCCGAGCTAACCCATGCCACTAGGTTAGTCGTAATGGTTATGGCTATATCAAGTCAAGTTTAAAGAGACCTAAATCAAATCTTCCAAAGAAAAGATTAAGTCTAAGGTCTTCCACCATTGTAGATGTGTGGGCCCTTCCTGAGGTTGATTATTCTTGATTGGTCATAGTGGTTCAGTTGCACCAAGAAGATGCAACCATGTCTATTAGGCATTGGATGCTACGGGCTAGAGGATGGATTGGGCTCAATATTCTAGATATGGTGAGAGACCCAATTAGAAATCCAATCTATGCAAATGGTGGGTCTGACTTAACTAAGGAGTGGATCAATATTTTGGGCATGGTGAGATTCATGAATTAGAGACCAAGTTTGGGTGCACCATGATTAGAGAATCATTGGACAAGAGTTGTTCACTCATTGGCTAACCCATCACCAATAACTGTTAGGTGAGGTGATGAGTCAGTTGGTGGGACTACACCACCCACTAAAAAATTAGTAATCATGAAGATTTTTGCATTCCTATAGAGGGAGTGTAGGAATTCGAGAAAATAGTGGGAGCTAATTTATTTAAAAATCAAACTCCTAAACAATTGGTCAAGTCTTAGTTATAAAATCTAACTAGAAACTTTGACTCTCTATAAAAAAAAGAAAAATATCTGCATCCAACCTACTAGCTCGTATCTTAAACACCCATAGATTGATCGAATCTAATTACAAGGATTGGCTTGAAAACTTTAAAATTATTTTGGGTTCGGAGAAGTTGACTCCTGTATTGGATCAAGATCTCCTCACCTTACCAGCTCATCCGTCTGCTAAACAGAGAGTGTCTCTTGATAAATGAACGAATGAAGATAATAAGGCCAGATACTATATGTTGGGCTCGATGTCTGATGAGCTTTAGTACCAACATGAAGATATTAAGACTGCTCACTAAATGTTGGCTCATCTGAAAGAGTTGTTTGGTGAACAACAAAGTCGCACAGCCAAAAATCAGGTCACTAAATGACTATTTAAGGCTAAAATGTGTGATGGACAGTCAATCCAAGATCATTATCTGATGATGATCAAGGATTTGAAAGAGCTTGAAAAGCTTGAAGTGAAGTTAAACCAGGATCTACAGAATGATATAATTCTACAATCCTTGACTGATGCATATGGGTAGTTCATCATGAACTACCATATGTATAAACTTCAGAATACTTTGGCCGAGCTTATGAATATGCTGGTTACTGCTGAGCTTTCTATGAAAGGTTCTAAAGGCTCAGTACTTGCTATAGAATGGACTTCTTCCAAGAAAACATTTTTTGGAAAGAAGAAGAAGCCTATGAAAAAGCAGGTGGAAGGTGGAAAGAAAAAGAAGGCAGAGCTGAAGAAGAAAGCTGCTAAACAAGAAAAGTGTTTCAATTATAATACTGACAGCCACTGAAAGCTGAGCTGCCCTACATACCTGGCCACCCTGAAGAATAAAAAGAAGATAGGTCCTTTTGAAGGTATGCTCGTTATTGAATGCCTGACTCTGATTTTAGTGCTCATTTGTGCACTTTCATGCAGGATCTTGAGGATAGTAGGAGACTGAGGAATGGTGAGATGATCCTACGTATCAAAAATGGACCAAAGGTTGCTACTGTGGCCATAGGAACCTACCCTCTTTAACTACCATCTCGCTTAGATTTAGTACTTAGGGATTGTTATTATGTGCCTGCTATAAGCAAAAATTTGATTTCTATTTCATGTTTAGCTCAAGAAGGCTATCTAATTAGTTTTCTTAAGGACCATTGTAATATTCTTTATGAAAGAAATAAAATTGCAAGTGATTTTCTTATTAACGATTTCTACCAGTTACATATTGATGTATCTATCTTTAATATCGAGCAAAATGTAAATGCCATAAGATCAAAATGACCCAGGGATAGTCCAAATGATAGGTATCTATGGCACCAAAGGCTAGGTCATATAGCAGAAGATAGGATTAACAAATTGGAGAAAATTGGACTATTGAGTCCATTGACTTTCGAGTCATATCCAATTTGTGAATCATATTTTCATGGCAAAATGATTAAGCTTCCTTTTGTAGGACATGAAAAGGGCCATGGAACTACTTGCCCTAGTACATACTGATGTGTGCGGCCCATTTGATGTGCCGACTAGAGGCAACTTTGACTACTTCATAACCTTTATCGATGATTTATCTCGGTATGGGTATGTATATCTTATGAGACACAAGTCTGAAGCCTTTGAAAAGTTTAAGAAATT